>UYJD01000001.1:1866722-1969692 GCA_900618795.1 Cyanodermella asteris | reverse complement strand
CCCCGTGCCCGCGTTACAACAGCGTTATTATAAGCGACTTTAACGTTCCGAACGTCGACGAAGTTATCCATATTGTCCGCGATAACCATAGCGAAGTGGAGCCGGAGATCGTCCCTACTGCTAATTATATCTTAAACATATACGGTAGTATCGAAGGGCTTGCCGAGGCGGTTAAGAGGGACGAGTGGATTGAACAGCGCGTGACGGATGCTCTTAACGCTCTCCCCCCTGGAAGTTTTGCCGAGATGGAAGAAATTGCGGAGCTTACGCGCAAGCAGGCGATTGAGGCCTCAAAGGATGGCATCGACTAGGGCGTGTTCTACGATGGCGACCGAGGTGGACATGGTCGGAAAGTTGTAATCAAAATGTAGCCGCTATCGAATAAACTCCACTCTTTCATGTACCACAATCACCCAGACGTGTGGACGGTTAATTGGCAGAAATGCCGAATCAAAGCTCAGCCTTTGCTTGTTGTCGCTCACGACTAACGGTCTATCAATAGTCAGCGCAGGAAACCCCACCTGTAAACCTCCGGCTCTCCCGAGTGCATTACAAAAGGCGAAGCCCAAACAGTGCAGATTCACAATTCGAAACGCAATGGTTCACGCATTAAAACCTTGCGAACCAGTCTAAACACAGCGATACGGAGCACATCCCCAATTCGCAACAATCCAGATTCAACCCAAGCGTCAAAGTCGCTCATCGCTGCTCTCATACACAATCACCATCATGCAAGGCTTCAACATGGGACGGTGCGTCACAGCAAATTTGCACTGATCAGAATTATTTCGACTGACTGCTCAGCTACGTCCCGCCCGAGCTCGAAGGCACAAAGTCGGCAAACCAGGTCTCTGGCAAGTAAGTCTCACCCCACCCCTTCACACTCATGTATTCACAATCACAGACATGCTCTCGGCAACCGAGCACGTAAGGCCGGCCAGGGCATCCTTACCGTGCGCTTCGAGATGCCCTTCGCCGTGTGGTGCGCCTCCTGCACCAAACCAACCATCATCGGCCAGGGCGTCCGCTTCAATGCCGAAAAGAAGAAAGTCGGCGCCTACCACAGCACGCCGGTATGGGCATTCCGGATGAAGCACATTGCCTGCGAGGGCTGGATCGAAATCAGGACCGATCCGAAAAACACCGAGTACGTGGTCGTGGAAGGCGGCAAACGGCGCGACACGGGCGAGGACAAGGTCCGCGAAGGTGATGTCGAGATTCGCACGGAGCAGGAGAAGCAACGCCTGCAAGAAGACGCCTTCGCAGCACTCGAGGTCACGATCGAGGATCGCAAGCGCGCGGATGCGGAGAAGCTCAGGATCGAGGAGCTCTACGGGGATAGCGAGCTGTGGGAGGACCCTTACGAACAGAACAAAAAGCTGCGGAGGTCTTTTCGCAAGGAGCGAAAGGAGATTGAACGAAAGGATGCGACTACGGAAGATTTGAAGGCAAAGATGAGCCTGGGAATCGACTTGCTCGACGAAACGGAGGAGGATCGGCAGCGTGCAACAAACATCGACTTTGGTGTTCAGAACCACGGGGCGGAAAATCAACCTCTGTTCAAGTCATCATCACGGGTTGGGACAGCTCGTGACAAGCTCCGACTGGATCTGGCGCGAAACACGAGGTCCAACATGGACGTTTTTGGCGTGACAAGACGTGAATACGCAGTGCCGGGCATCAAACGCAAAAGAACGGCTGAAGCGCAAACAAACACCAACTCAGAACATAAAAAAGCGGCACTTGTTGATTACGACTCTGATTGATTTCCAATGGTAACTACCCTAGCCAATCCGGGTCCGCATCAACATCTTCTGGATCTTCTGACATCAGGGACCCTCGATCGCTTTCGGGGTCATCAGCGACATGAACCTCCTGGTCTTTCGACAGCACGCCCACGTCCTCGAACTTGGGAGTCCCTTCAGTGGTGTCTGAGACTGGGTTCGACCTCTCATGCATAGACTTGCTAGAATCAACTTCTTGGTCAGCACCTCCACGGTCTTGTGTCCCTGGATTCATTGAAGAATTTGCCCCTTTCACCTGGTCAGGAGTCTCCTGGGCAGCACCGTCCTCGGGAGGCTCGTCGAACAAGTCATCGTATTCCGGCGACTGCTCGTTACGCGAGGACCGAGCATCTCCAGCACCAGGCAAGAATCCGCCACCTTCAGGCACAAATCCACCACCCTCGGTTTCAAACCCACCACCTTCAGGCAAGAAACCACCAGCTCCAGACGCAGCACCGCCATCCTCCACGAAGAAGCCACCTGGTTCACTCGCAATTGCGATATCCGTATCACCTCTCCGTTCAATTTCAAGTCCTGGCCCTTCAATGACAGTAAAATCCTGCGAGTCGAGATCGCCGCCAATAGCCGGTGCCCCTTCTGCAGTGACTTCACCGCCCAAGCGGACCGTCTCTTGAACAAACCCCCCTTCCTGTTCTGCGAACCCTTCATCCGAAGTGTCACCCCGATACGAGTCATCGCCATCCTCACTTTCAGTCCCACCCTCCGCATAACCCGCCACACGTTCATTAATCTTCAACCCAATCAAAAACCTTCGCCACAAGCGCAAAACCTCCTTCTGCAGACTCCGCGCTTCTGCATCGGCCTTCTCACTCGCCATGCCGCGCAGCACTTCCAACACCGCATCCTTGTACTCCGCAGCGACCACCGCACCACGCACGACAGCGCTTCCTTGACGGCCCCTGAACTCGAATCCAGTCACTGCATCCACATAGTCGACACCCAGCAACTTCGCGGCGTGTCTCGTATTCGGATGCAAGAAGTGGACGGCGCCTGGTGGGATCATGCTAGGCACGTAGACATCAAGATTGCCGTACACATTTCTCGGCACTCGCCCATGCTTGACTGCCGGAGCCCGATACAAGTCGGTTTGAAACATGGCGTAGAGGCCTTGAGATTCCTCCTCTTCGTCTTCTCTCCTGCGCTTTGGGACGTGCCTCTTCAGAGGTTGCTCGCCGATTTTGACTTCCCGTCCAACTCTGTACCATGCATCCGCGCTCTTGACATTGTGCACATCCCGCCGACGAAAAACGGCTTCATCGCCAGCTTTGCCCGCGCCAGTCCTACCAATTTCCTGCCTTGGATGTATCACTTCGTTGCGGCGAAGGTGCCTCTCGAGGACATAGATAGGGTGACCTTTGAAATCCTCCACGTTCCTTGGCATCCCTTCTCTTTCCTCACGGCGCTGCATCTCGGAATCTTCAATCTCGTCCCGAGCCAGACTGGGATGTCTGTAGAATCTCAACACGCTCTGCCACCATCTAGCGCCTTCAGATCCAGCACTGTCGACGCGAGTTTTACGAGTCTTCGCATTGAACTGTGATGCGTACCGTCTCGTTACATCCCTGCAAGAACCGTCCTCTTCCATCGCCACAACGTAAGACATTGCGTTGCGAATATCTTTCTGAGCCGGCTCCAGCTTGCCGGGCTGGGAAAGGGTCCCCGTAGTCAGGGGGTCAACGCAGATCCATCGTTGGTAGGCTGGGGTGAAGACTTCGACCCAGAAGACCGGATGCGACGACTCTCGAAGCCGTCGAGGGGGAGGCTCGCTTCTCAATGTTGAGTTTCCAGAAGTGCTTACAGAAGCGCCGTGAAGTCTTCGATGAATGCTCGAAGACTGCCACGATGCATCAAGCCTTTCATCTGCCGACCCACTCACTCCGCCTCGAGTTTCTTCATAAGGTATGATGCGGGTTGGTTCCGGCAACACCGGAGCCTGCGGACGAACACTGCCATTCAACGGCAATGGCTGCAACGAACAAACAAGCCGCGCTTCGAGACCCAACCCACGTAGCATTGCACAAAAAAGTTGAGCACCAACGTCTCTCGACCCGGAGAGCACATGAGCCGCTGTCCGAAAATCGCCAACACTGGTGAGCAAGTCCAAATCGTCCAAAGCAGGAGGACTGATATCATTCTCCGGGACATCCCACCATGCTCGCACAAGACCTCGAGCAGTCACTTTGAAACTCTCTTTGAACGAGCTCATCGCCTGCCGCAGGCCACTGCGCAGTTTCTGATCCCGGGTGTATTGGTCTTCGGCCGCGTCGTCCATCATAGCCTCTCTTGCCTTGCGGGGAACAACCTTACGTAGTAGCCTGTGCACTCGGTCGTCGTTACACCAGTGATTTCGCAGCGATACATGAGAGAGGAGACAAAGGAGATGAAGCTTGTGTGTTTGCGTGACCAAGTTCTTGTCCGAAATGCTTGTAACAAGCCGCCGCTTGACGGGTTTCCTTTTCGATTCCCCCTCTTCTCTCAAGACAAGATCGAGAGGTTGGGCATTCTCTTCGGCAGCAGACTGGCCTGCACCTTCAGCCGTCGCCCCGCTCTCGACCTCCACATCCTCAAACTCGTCAGAGTCCTCTGCCTCATCTGACGAACTTGCAGGGTTGAAATCAACAATCTGGAGGTCAGGCTCGGAAGAAGCCGGTCTCTGGGACGGTCCAGCTGGGTCTTCATCCTGTGCATTCTCAAGCGCATGTTTCGAGAGCGCAACTGTGCTGGCGTCCTGTTTTCGACCTTCCGATTTCGACACGGCACCACGTACTCCTATTCTCCTCCTCTTGACCGGTCTTGCATCTTTCGGGCGAGAGTTTGCTTCGACTCCAGCTTCCAGCTCACCCAGCATATCACGAATCACATCTGGAGGCGCATCGCGTGCTGCAGTTCTGCGGTTGCCGCTCCGCGCAGCAGCACGGCGTTTGGCCATGCTGGTAGTGTCGGATGCCCATCAGACACAGACGAGCGGTGCTTTGTCGAATATTGCAACACCTCTTTGTAGCATTGACAGCGACAGCTGGCGCAAAGCTTGCTCACTCCCGGGAAGTTGTCGTTTGCATTTGAGTCAGCACGACAATGACGCAGGCAGCAGCTCCGTCACTAAGCCGAAAATGGTACTGACATTTGAGCTCAGAAATTCTGAGCCACATGCGGTAGCTAGAGTTCTATCGTATAATATAATCCATACATTGCACCAACGTTTTCTCACCCCGAACGCAGCGTCATTTTCAATCTGCTTAAATTTTTGAAAGATAGCTGGTTGCTAGTGGTGGAAATTTTCGCCAAACATCCCAGTCGGCCATTTTGATTCGAGACTCCATAATAGCGACATCAACACAAGCTACAGACACCATTAATTGGGTCGCCGCTTCTGAATGGCACTCCATTGAATTCAAAACTTCACTCTCCATCCGACCATGCAGGCGCTTTCTTCCACACTCCGCCGTTCCACTCACTACTCTATAATACACACTGAAACTATCGTCACGCGTAGCTACAACACGTCTGCATTGCCCAAAGCCCGCTTCAACACACCTTCAAACCCAATACTTTCCAGAAAGACAACACCAAGACAACCGCCCACAAACAAAGACGGTGCAAACCAAAAGCCACTCCCGGCGTATCCTCACTCGGTGGAACGATTGCTACAACGCATTGGTTACAAAGACTCTAGCATTCCCGGGCTCTCCTACCACGTCCGAAATGGAGGCAAAGTTGTGAGTGTACCATCGCTTGTCCCAGACTGTTGGTCTTGGACTAACTCGCAAAACAGGATCACGACAGTCTACGATACGTAATCCCGCACCTCAAATGCGGACCAAATCGCAAGACCTTGGTGATTCTGTCAACAGTGGAGCAGCGACACTTGCTCACACAATACAACCATCCCGATCATCTTATTCCTCAGCTTGCTCGACGTTTTTACGACGAAACAAAACCTGTAAATCCCGGAGATCTTTCTGTCATCACAGGTATTGTTGATCGCATAGCATACTCCGATTCAGCACGTTTCGATATCGCGCGCAATCAATCTGATGAGGCCAAATCTAGCATTGACATCCTCAAGCGAAACATTCATGCAACGTTGAACGGTACAGAAGGGGTTGCAGTGGCATTCTTCAACGACATTGAGGTCAACCCGACTGAAGTTCGACCCGGCACTATAAGTTTTGCCGCGCAAAGGACACCATTAATCCCCAGGCACTCCGATAGCTATCACGACCCAATCGTTCAGACATCCCTCGACATCTCCCTGGCGCAGACCATAATGCACACGGGTGAAAGTTTTCATCTTCGCAGGCAGACGTGGGCCTTGGCTGAAGGAAGCTCAACCCCTCAAATCAAGGAAGACGCTCCCATTGAGAGCTTCAAGCTATTTGAAAGACACCGCTCAGATACCAGGTTCTGGAACATCGACTTGACTGGCCCCTTCATGCTCCCAGTCACGCAACCTCGGCGCGTACATTCGTCGCTCGGCAACGTCATCAAAACAATTGATCAAAAGACCAAGGACGGCATCATTACTCAGGTACCCGCCTCACAGGAGCTCGAGCGGGACATCGATCAGATCAGAGAGTCGCTCGACAATAGCGACAAAGGCATCGAGATTTGGGCTGCCGTTTGGTCCAAGGACATGATCGGTGGCTTTCAGCCCCCTTCATACTCAAAGCTCTTGACCGCTAGCGCTTTGGCAAAGCGAGGCGTGTCCATGTTCCGTGTTCACGGAGGTGGAGGTGGATGGGAAGGTAAGGGTGGACCGCTCACCCTCGATCCTGGCACCGTGGCAGACGTCCACGGGCCCGAAGACAGTCTGGACATGGGACACTTTTCGTTCGAAGCAAATTCATTGGTAAGGCCCGGTGACATAGTCCAACTGTATGCGCTCGGAATCACGAAAGCTCATGTCCAACTTCGGCAGGACAAACGCTATAAAACTGACATTGCCGCTCGAATAACAGTGGGCATGTTGCCCAGTGAGGCAGACCGTATTGCACCTGAGACGAGTAGTGAGGACATGTTCGACTCGTTCGGAGTACTCGGCGAAAAAGCAACCTGGTCAAGGCACATGCTCCCAATAACTGAGGACTACGACCACGGAGCACGCAAGCTTGGTCTGCTCCACAGAACAGAAATGCCTCCGTACACAACACTGAATGTGGCCAAGTAGGTCCGTGGCATCGGTCAATGACTAAAGCTGCGCAGTACTGAGGGTGAAGCTTTGCTCTCCGAAATTGTCGTCTTGCTTCATCTGGCCATTAAGCATCGGACACAATCTGCAATCAGTCAGCCTGCAACTCATACCACGCCAGGTCGGAACTTACTTCTTATTGGTCTTGATGTGACCAATCTGACCGCAGTTTGCGCATTTCCTGCCGGTACCTCCGGTGGAACCCTTACCCTTCGGCCTTGACTCGCCATCACCAGCAGGATTAGCTCCTGGAGATCCGGGCGAGTCCGTGGTACCTCCCATTTTCTGCTTCTCACGACCGATGCGGCGGTCTTTGTTGCGCTCCAGACGAGCGATCTCGGCAGCGATCCTGCAAATAATTAGCCATACTCTACAAGCACCTCACACAATACATACCTCTTCTTGATCTCAGGATCGTTCGGGTCCAGGTTCTGAAGGTCGCTCAGATCGACTTGTTCCGCCTCCTTGTACTTTCGTAGTTTGAGATACTGTCGAATAACACGAGGGTCACGCACAATTTCGATCCGCTCCTCTTCCTCGCCCGTCCGTGTGCGTACCCGGCGACTGATCTTGAGAATCTGTCCCTGGCTGTGCTGGCTGCCTCTGCTGACATGTGAGAATTGGCTGACGCTCTCATCGTCGCGGCCGCGTTTGGGAATGGCTTGGGCCTGCTTCGTCAACTGTTGCATGTCGGGACCATCCACCATGCTTTCCAAAACGGGATCTTCTTCCTCTTCCTCCTCTTCATCCTCAAAGTCGAGATCGGGCTCAATCTGACTGGAAAGACTTTCCTTCTGTTTGTCCCAGATGGCGCGCACCGACCGGTTGTAGCTTTCGGCCTGCTTGGCGACATTGTAGCTGTGACCGCCGAGTTCTTTCAATTCCTTCGCATCCAGCTTGTCCTTGATGGATTCTCCTTCCGCTCTGAACCCACCTTTCATGGAAATCTTGAGCATGCTGAGAGCTTCACCACGTTTCGATGGATCACCTTCACCGTGCAGCTGCAGCATCGCCTTGTTGTTTGCGGCTTGTATGAAATTCTTTGTCGTTTGCCAAGGCACCAGCGACTGCTCAATATTCTCATCTTCGTTATCGGCTTCCTCATCAGACTGCCCGTCCTCAGGAACAGCGTTCGTGTTGGAACCGAATCCAGCATCCTCAAGCTGCTGAGATCCGACTTGCATGGCCTCCAGCAAACACACATCCTCGGGCTTGACCAATTCTCTGATCTTATCAGAGGCAGGTAGAATGTCGCCCGGCTTCAACTCCCACTCCTTGTGTTCCTTGTTGAATTGCAAGAATTCCTTCAGCTTTTGCCGATTCTGCATATCGTTCGATGGGCCTCCTGACGGGTCAAGCACGTGTGGTGTGACCTTTGACACGGTAATTGTGTGCGTTTTGCTCTTCTTGAGCAGCCGGTACGAGACCATCTTCAGACGATTCTTGGCAGCTGTCGTGACTTTCCGAGCATTGGGGCCAGGCACCTCTGTTGAAGGAAACTGCTGTCCTACCACCCGCATGTATTCGATATTCCGCAAATACCAATTGCTTCCGTGCACACCCGTCGAATTTCGGACCAACACAAAGTCTGTTGATTTGGCGGTATGTTCGAAAACTGGAGCCTTGAACATGCCATTGTAAATGGCAGGGGTTGTCTCGCCGGGATCGATATTACCAAACTGAGTGAGTGGACTGGTGTCCTGAGGTTGCAGAACAGATAGCTCACCAATATCAAGTTTCGGACGAGTACCATCGGAAACATCCTTTTTCCGATAATAATTGATGAGTCTGGTATTCATTCCAAAGTTGGACATCATGGTGGGGTGTTGCTCGGAATACTCCAACAACAGTACGTGAGAATTGTCGCCGAGGGACAGATCTTGTGTGCTGTTGAAAATAGTGGTGGTCTCCTGGCCTCGAATAAGCTTCTTCTTGACGGTCTTCGGAGGCTTGAAAGTGATGACTTCCATCTTCGGAAATCCGCTGTGTGGCCTGTGAAAGGAGCGGCATTCCTGTTTCTCCAGCTTGGTCTTGTAATATGGCCATTGCAGGCGCAAAGCTGGCATACTGTGACTGACTGTGAGACCACCGAGTGTGCTTCTAGACTTGCTCTGATGCTGAGCTGTGAGCTGCTCATATTCGTGATCGTTAGAGATGTTGTAGCGGGCCGTGAGCCTCTGTGTCCTCTTGTCCCCATGATCTGCTGCTGGAATGTTCTTTTGCTTTTCCCTGGCTTCTTCTGGCTGGACCTCATTCACAAGAAGCATCGGATCGTTGAGATCGAGGACCACACGACTGGCAATGCGGGAGGTAGCCTTGGCTGGGTCATGAAACGAAGGGAATTCGAACCTCGGGATTGAGTTCAAAATATTGTCGCCCATGGGTTGCAACTTGCGTCGCTTGGCGGAAGGTCTGCCCACTTCCCAGTCTTCAAAGTCGTCATCCATGTCCATCTCAATCAGCCCTTCGCCATCCGCCTCGGAACCCTCTCCACCAACCAGGTCCCAATCGGCGCAAACGATCTGAAAGTCCTGCCATGAATAACCTCCAACCTTCTCATTTTCATAGTCCGAGTCGTCATCGCTGGCCGGGCCCTCGTCCGATGCTTGGCCTTCGTCAACGCGAATTATTGTGAGCCTTTCGTTGGCGGGATCTTGCCAGTCGCGTTTGTGACCACCAGCCAAGAGCTTGAAATCCTTCTCATGATCTTTCGCAATGTCCAAACTGATCTTGGTGGGAAAGACAGGTTTCGGGACTTTGAGTGGCGTCTTGCCAACGTAGCGAGCCCGACCGGAAGGCAGAAGTTCGGTGAACTTCAGGGTCCGCCCTTGTTTGAAGGTCGGAAACATCTGTTGTATGAGCTCTTCTTGAGTTTCTGCCGGAGCTGATGCCTCTTCCTCGCCACGCATCCGTTGGTAACTCATGTTGAAAAGTTTCTGCTGTTCCAGCCAGTCTGCTGACACCTCATCCTCCTCCATGGGGTCGGCGGACTGCTCGGGTATGGACTCGCGAGGGATGTCGGCCTCCGCTGGTTGCATCAGACTAGCCGGCTGCGCATCAATTCCCTCAACGGTCTGATTGACGCGCTGGTCGCTTCCGATCCCAAAATCTCCAACATCATCATCGTCGTTGAAGAGGTTATCCAGGTCATCCTCGAAGCTGTCACCACCATTTTGATCGCCAAAGTCTTGCGAAACTTGACCTTCTCCGTTGACTAGATCGTCAAGAAAGCTGGAACCCTCAACGTCGGCGTTGACGGTGAAAGAGGAGTCGGCAGTTTCTGCAGTCTTGGATGTGGTCTTGAGAGAATCCAGCTCTTGCTGTGACACGGGTATTTCGTCATCTGCCAAATCATCGTCGCCTATGTCTGCAAAATCGGTGGCGCTGTCGAGATGCTCCTGTAGTCCCTCGCCACGCACGTTTGTAATAGCTCCAAAGTCTCCCTGTTCCAAGGCCTTGCTCATCTCGGCAAAGCTCTCCTCCTCTGTAACCATCGCGTCGTCATCCTTTCGCGGGGGCGAGGTCTGCGCCATGGTGGGAGTGTATGCCTGTATTCAGAGCCGGGGTGTGTTCAAAATGCGCGAGTCGAAGAAGTGGCTCTGTAAGCGTCAGTTGGTCGCGGACCGCGGTCCTGTCGCATGCTGGCGAGAGCGGGAAAGAAATGGTCTTGTAAGGTGATATCAAAGAAGAAGAAGTGGTACGTGAGTCACGAAGCGCTGAGCGTGAAGACGGAGGCAGCGAGCATAGTGATTTGGCAGCTCTGCCAGGTAAGCAGCGGCCGAGTGGATATTAGCTCCAGGCAGGCGAGGCACGATGATGAGCATTGAAGCACTTCCCAACTGCATCTCCGCCGCCGGAAAGCTTGGCGCGGCCGACACTCAACGCACGGGCCACTCCGCACCAGTTATTAAGTTACCGCTGTTACAGTTTCACACATGGCTTGTCTTGAATTTGTCCAGCCATCGTCTCACCCATGCACTCATACTTCTAACCTGCATAGACCAGTTTGGGCGGTCTCAACAGCCATCTTCAACACAGCGAGCTCCCTCGACGAATTAGACCCGTAAATCTCCGAAATACACGCATATACCCTGCCATGAATTAATTTGCTGTTTCAAATTGTGGATTGAAAGTTCCGCTCCATACCTTGCTTGCACCCTTCATGCAGTAATGCATCACTGGCACTTTTCTCTCTCCAAGCTTTCGAGCTGCGATCTGACGTATGTCGGACGTCCGCGGGAGGAAGAGCGCCACGTCGTTGGTCATTTTGCAGAACGAATCCATCAAGTGCTGTAAATTGTATGGCTGCATCTTCGACAGATCGAACACCGCATCTACGCTGTATCCAGGCCCTCCCCAGGGTGGACTGGCAAAGATTACTGCTTCATCCTTCAATCCGGCGAGTTCTCCCTCGAGCAGCTCGAAACAGTCGCCGTGATACCACGTAATGACATCTTCGACGCCGTATATGGCGGCGTTGTGCTTTGCGCAGGCGAGTGTCGCAGCATCTTTCTCGATGGCGATTATTTTTTGCCAACAACCCGACTGTGCAAAGGCAATGACATTACCGCCAACGCCACTAAACGTATCTACAAGGGTCGTTTTGCCAGGTGGGCAGGCTGAAGCGATGTGTCCTGCAATTTGACTAGGCCCGAGTCAGCTCAGTCACAGCAAGGTAAAAATCAGTTGCGGAGAGATACGGACCCGGCGACTGCTTCAGGTGTAACACCAAACCAAGCATCTTCAGTCATCCAGATGCCATCATCGTAGCGCGAGAAAATGTCGTATCTTTGTTGGAAATACCTTGACACCGCATCAGCATAAACGCAGCTGGTGATATTCAGATCGAACATGTTGACTGACTTTTGGCAATCCCAAGACATGTCACCTATCTCAGAATAATGGTAGCATCCTTCTGGAGGCTCTTCATCCTGTAGATCTTTGCGTTTCCTCCTCGCCATCGTCCCGGGTGTCAACGCAGGGCATGCACAGTCGATAAGAACGGTCCCCTCCTGCTGTCCTGCACATGTGAAGACATTCAAGAGCCGCATGTCGATCCTGCGGTTGGCGACATTTCCCCGGCCTGATGCTGCTTACGTCAGCGCGCTCCGCCGTTGGTCCGACCTTTCCCGAGGCTTCAATGCATGTCATCAGCCGGTCTTCCCGCCAACTCTTCCGCGGACTCGTCCACGCGAGCACATTCCTTTCTCCTCCATGGCCTCCACCCTCTCGCCATGGACCTGTTTGCGCTGCTTGAGGCAGCAGCAACGTCGCGGTATACACCGTTGGTATACCACTGCGACCACTCCCACGAGAGCGGCCACTGCCACAGCCAGCACCGTTCCCGCCGCAAGCCATGAAACTCCGCACGACGATGCCGTACTGCGCGCCGTCTTCGACAACCATGCATTCTGGCGCTCCTTTTCACGCTGGCGGCAACCTGGAATCACTGCACAAAGCGTGGGCCTTTTCAGGAATACGTACCTGAACAAACCGTCGGGCTTCGAGGAGTGGGCATATTCGACGCTCCGCAAATGCAAAAAGATTGTGGCAAAGGTGCTGGCCGTCGATACAATAGAAGGATACAGGGCATTGGTGAAAGACCTCGACCGGCTGAGCGATCTGCTATGTCGTATAATAGACCTTGCCGATTTCGTTCGATCGACACACCCAAACGCCGCATTCAACAATGCCGCGACCAGGGCGCATATAATAATGTTTGAATACATGAACGAGCTGAATACCACCACCGGGCTATACCACCAGTTGACAAAAGCAATGAGCATTCCAGAAGTCACGCGGGCGTGGACGGAAGAAGAGCACAGGGTGGCCGAAATTCTGAAGAAGGATTTCGAGCAGTCCGCGATACAACTTCCTCGCGCTGTCAGGGAACGATTCGTCCAATTGTCGACCCGCATCAATGAGCTTGGAGCTCGCTTTGTCGACGGCATGTGCCCGGCTCGTGGACAAACCGTGCTTCCAGGCAAGAAACTGAAAGGGCTCGATCCTGGCTTCATGCAGAGATTTGAGGGCGCCCTGGGCAAGGTCTCGGTACCGTCGGTGGGTGCTGCCGCAAACACGATCCTTCGATATGCGCAGGATGAAGACGCAAGGCGCCAAGTCTACATCGCAAGTCGGACGTCCGCACCTGGGCCAATAGACACATTAGAGGAATTCTTGTCTTTGCGATCGGAGCTGGCAAATGTATCCGGCTTTCGCAGCCACGGTCACATAACCCTCGAAAACAAGATGGCCTCGACCCCGCAGTCTGTGATACAGTTCCTCGATTCCCTCAGCGCTGCCAAGTCACCGGAAATGCGACAAACACTGAGCGAAATTGCTCTGACAAAACAAGGCAAACCAGAGCCCTGGGACCTCGACCACTACACACACCGGCGGTCAAAGAAACTGTCACACGTCCGTCTCCCCGACGAGACTTCTTCCTACTTTTCCCTCGGAACAGTCATTCAGGGTCTGAGTCGCCTTTTCACTCGTCTTTACGGCGTCAGGCTAGTGCCGCGCGAGACGGGAGTCGGAGAGACATGGACGCCAGACGTCCGGAGACTCGATGTGGTTTCGGAGAATGACGGGCTGATCGCAGTCATGTACTGTGATCTTTTCGCACGCTATGGCAAGAGCCCCAACCCGGCGCACTTTACGATACGGTGCTCGCGACACATTCCAAAGTCCGAGATCAGGGAGACGGCCGCGGAAGGATATGTTCGTCCATCTTCGGACACCTCAGTAATGGCCAACGACGGCATGGCGATCAGGACAGACTCCGAAGGCGAGGTCTTTCAACTTCCCACCATTGCATTGATATGCGACTTTTCGGCTCCCTCACACAATGCGTCCGCACCCCCTCTGCTGTCGCCATCTTCACTTTCGACGCTATTCCACGAAATGGGCCACGCGATTCATAGCATCCTCGGCCGAACGCGCTTACAGAATGTGTCTGGCACGCGGTGCGCAACCGATTTTGCTGAGCTGCCATCAGTCTTGATGGAGCGATTTGCGACAGACCCTGCTGTGCTGAGCCTGTATGCACGTCACCACGAGACTGATGATCCGCTTCCCCCACACATTGCACATGCCATGCAAGCCTACATGGCAGCAGGTGAGACTGCACCGGAGACTGAAAACCAGATCATGCTTGCGCGCATTGATCAGGCTTTGCACGGTGAAAATGTCGGAGGACGCCCTGGCTGGAGTGATAATGTCATTCACGAGGTCTACCGGCGACACAGCCCTATAGGTGAGCCGTTGGAGACGAGGGTCCAAGGGTTCTTTGGGCACTTGGTCGGCTACGGCAGTACCTACTATGCGTATTTGTTCGATCGAGCCATTGCTGGAAGAGTCTGGGAACAGGTCTTCAACAGTGGACGAGACGAAGGTGCCATCGACAGAAGAGGCGGCGAGAGATTTGCCAGCGAGGTATTGAAATGGGGAGGAAGCAGAAATCCATGGGCGTGTGTTGGGGGAGTCCTTGGGGGTGAAGAAGGTGCCATTCTCAGCGAGGGTGGCGAAAGAGCCATGGACCTCGTGGGCAGATGGGGAGTGGATAAAGCATGAAGATGGTTATCTGGATACGAAACCAACGTGACCATGAGCATGAGCATCAATACCCCTACAGCATTGTATATACCTGTACATATCGAGCGAAAGGCAGTTGCTCGTCTTTCGATGAACGGCCTGGTTCCAATCTGAGGTACTGGAGCAGCTGCCAAGCATAATGTGCATTTGATGACCAACAAGATTCGTAAATACATCAGCCCGTGTCGTTCCCAAGTTCATGTTACATGAGGGGTACCATGCACCCACCGTTGTCCGGCCGTTGAAGTGAACCAGTCGATGAAAGCAACGGACGGCACACGGCCCCGCAATCCGGGGTTCGATCTGCACCCACAAGCTCCTCATTCACTCCACAGATCAAGCTTTTGTCTCGACAAGGATCAGCTTTGACTAACCACGCATGGCCTTCGACGAAGCTGCCTGGCGTCTTCGACCGCGTTTGTTACCGCCATGCCGTCCTAGTTGAGCAAAAGGCGGGCGGATATATATATAGGGACTGCTGCCGATGCCTTTTGCCCTCAGTCCGTTCGTAGCTTGTCTCTGCCGTCTGGATTGTTGTGCGTTGCTCGAGGTTAACGATTAGATATGAGATCTGCTCACTTGCTATTCGGCGCGCTTGCTGCGCTGCCGGGCACAGTAAAGGCAGCCGATGTGTTGGTCAATGTCAAGGACACACATCAGAAGACGAGCACGGTACTGCCGTCATTCGTTTCGTACTCGATCGAGTTCTCCTCTTTTCCTGATTTTGCCGGCAATCTCTCCGTGCCCAACATATTCTCGAACAACCTGCTGGACAATCTGGGCAGCCTCATTGGCAAAAAACCGGTCATTCGCGTTGGTGGAAACACACAGGACTACGCCCTCTACGACCCGAATCTGAAAGTTGCTACCAATGGCACCTACACGCCGGCCGCACAAGACTACCCGACCATTCTGTACATCAGAGACTCATATTTCGAGTCGTATCGAACCTTCACGAACACGCAGTATTCGCATGGTTTTAACCTCGCCACCAACACTACCGAGGGCCACGAGACGCTGGTCAAGACAGCCGTTCTCGCGTGCAAGGCACTGTCGGGTGGGAGGTTGATTTTTTGGGAGCTCGGCAACGAGCCTGATTTGTTCAAGACTTCGGCTCAGGGCATCGAGCGCCCGGCTGACTGGAACGAGACCGACTATGTTGACGAATGGCTGGAGAAGACGAGGTACATACACGATGCGGTGAGCAAGAATTGCCCACAAGATCCATATGTCTACCTCGCACCGTCGTTTGCGGGTAGCAACAACAGTCTCAAGGATATCAAGGCCTGGAACGCGGGCCTAGACACGGATAAGGATATTGGCATCATCTCCCAACACAAGTAAGTACAACTTTCCTTCTGGCAATGCTTCGCTGATCAACTTTTAGCTACATTTCTGGTGCGACCTCGCCTGGCGTGACTCTCGCTGACACGCTTATGAACCACACAATGACCATCAAATCGCTGTCCCAATACCTGCCTTCCAAAGACAAATTGACCGCCCAGTACAAGATCCCATACATTCTAGGAGAGACCAATTCTCTCTTCAACCAGGGCAAACCGGGCCTGAGCAACTCGTTCGGGGCAGCTCTCTGGGGCATCGACTACCTTCTCTCCGCCGCGGCTCTCGGATTCGGCCGAGTACATCTTCACCAAGGCACAAACTACCGCTACCAGAGCTGGCAACCAATCGAGACGGACAAGGTCGCCAAGGGCACCAAGGCTCCATACTACGGCAACATTGCCGTGGCTCACGCGCTGGGTGATCTGACGGCCCAGGATGTCACGGTTCAGACTTTGCTGTCTCAGGAGAAACAGGTGGCGCATGCCATATCAAAGGCAAACAAGCTGCGCAGCGTGATGCTGATCAACTTCAATCAGTACAACTACACGATTGAAAGCAAGGAGAGCAAGACGCAAAAGCGGCAGAATACCACGTTCACTGTCCAATACAGTGGCTGGGAGGATGGAACGAAGGTACAGGTGCAGAGACTGCTGGCAAACGGCAGCGATGCCATCTCGGGCATCACGTTTGACGGCTACTCGTACAACTACGAGCTGAATAACGGGAAGCCTGTACGTCTCAACAATGTCACTACGGGTGAGACTGCAACTGTTTCTCGGGGAGCTGTGCAGGTTCAGGTTCCAGACTCATCGGCCGCCCTGTTGCTGTACTGAGCATCGGACGGTCGACTCGCGGTCTGCTCGTCACCAATGTCGGTCTCACAGGGCTATTATGTCCCCAAAAGAGCTCGGTCTTTGTTTCGAAATAGCTGAAAGAGACGAACCTTTTTTATTGTGGCTTCTGACCCATGTGAGCGGTCCACTTTCACGACTGGATTCCGTGTTGATGTTCTTTGTGCATTGTTCAGCGTCTTCGCTACGATTCCCGCAGAACTTCTTTCAGCGCAATCACGCGCCATGGACCATACTGCCATTGATGCGATTTCATGACACAGCACCAGGCAGCCGTGTGGCTTTATCTGGGTTGAGGTAATATTTGCCGCTCGCAAAACCGCCCCGACCAAGCAGCTTCACTCTCCTGTTCACTGAAAATCCAGATTCAAGAAGATATCCAACTCAGCACTAATTAAGATCGTACCCTACCACAGATCGAACGTCCTTTGTGAATTCCACCACGATGCCGAGCTACAGGCTCCTCGCCAGCACACTCCTAGCTGCCGCCGCCTTCTGTCCCATCAGTTTTACGACCGCATCACCAGCACCCTCTCCACTTCCAGACTTCTCCACAGGCAACAAGGCAGGCAGCGTCTCCGACCTGACCGTGACCGCATGGCTCGACAAGGAATGCGGCAACCCCGACAACGAAAAAGAGTTCGACAGCCCCCTGCAATTCCACACGTGGCCGAACATGGTCTACTCCGCGCAGTCGTTCGCCGCCAGCACGGTCGAGCGGGCGCCTCATTTTCAGAGTGTCCAGCTCAGTCGGGCGCTGAAGCCGGGAGAGCAGTTGGATGTCAGCTCCTGGGGAATCGGACAGGGGTTTCAGGTTGGAAAGGATGGGCCCGAACAGTGTGGGAATTGGATGCAGAGCGTTAGGTATCAGGAGGGGATGGCGCTTTGTGTGGTGGTGAGGCCCGGCATGTGTCTGCGATTGATGCAGTGGTGAGGAAGGAGGCTGTCATGACCCGATGTCGCAGCTTTAGGCATGGAATATCGGCGACTTTGCTCGCAGACGAAGGTTGACATAAATGCGTGTTTTGTTTTGTAATGACACATTTTCAATATTGGGATCTATTTTGTGTCGAAAATCGTACGACAATCAACATCATCGATGAAACCCGGCCTGTTGCTTCATTAATTTTCCTACGTAATGCTCACACAGATATTGAGGTCCGAGCCATGTGGCGTGACAAGGCTCTCTTGTGCGAATTCACCCTATTGCATCACTGGTGACTCGGAACGCCGGGCACGCGGATCTCAATCAAAGTCGGACACAAGCACGATCAACGGCAGGAAGCCGACTCGATTCGTCATCTAACGTCAGAACCTTGACACGCAATGAAGATCAAGGATGCACTGATTGCACTCTGTTTGGGGTTACAGCGCGTGATCAACAACCCCATCTGTCGCGCAGCAAATCACAAAGCAGCTTCCAACCTTGTCCGGTCACAACGTCTTGCTTCTCGAAGACTTCGGGACGCGTTTCGTCGCATCGACTGGCTCGTTCAAACCTGAGGACTTTCGGCACTGTGACTGGATGTGGAGCTCGCCCGTCTTCCGACCAGTTGTCGGCTTGTCGCCCTGGTTTCTGTCATGTCCCCCGCCCCGTCGCCGATCCGGCCTGCTGTTTTGGGTAATTGAGCTGCATCGTCAAGGCAACACACGAGTGCTATTTAGCCATGGGCTGCCCTCGATTGTTTCGCGCTGTCTGAATCATGTTACTGTGAATCCCTTATCCGAATATCGCTACTATCGTTACCATCATGTATTTCTCGATGTTGCTTGCTTCTGCCGGCCTTGCTGCCGCTCAAATCTCTCTCGCTCCCGGCCCTGTCATTGTTTCAGGTGTGAATAGCGCGTACGTTCGAATCTACCTTCTTTCAAATCGAGAGCTCGTTTGGTCTCCGCTTCGTACTGATGATTGGACAGCTTTTCTGGAGTTGCTACACTCTCAGGCGTTACTCCTGGCGGGCCCATGCAAACCGCTGGACCTCCATCCTCTGCTGCAGCACCGTCCTCTGAGATAGCCAGCGCCTCTGCCCAGAGCGGTGCCGTATCCGTTGTGACACTATCCAGCTTCGTCATTCCACCCGTGACGGCAACACCCAGCGGTAGCATTGCCTCGATCCCCATCATCTCGATGATTCCGACTACCAGCGGAGTGCCACGCGCCACCGGTTCAGATTCGAGCACAGCGGTCTTGAGTCCGTCTTCTGCTTCCGGACAGCCGACTGGAAGCACGGTCGCCTCCGTGTCGGGATCTTCGGCTGCGACGAGCTCTGGGGCTACTGGATCGAGTGCTGGAGCGGCCACGACCTCAGCCCGGTCTGCGTCGGCCTCTGCTGCTACGGCGGCTGCGAATGCCTTGAATGTGCCAGCTGCATGGGGAGTCCTGGGTTTGCTGCCTGCTGTTTTGATGGGTTTATAGGGCATTAATCCATCGATCGGGGACGTGCATTGAAGTGTTGAAGGACCCAATGTTGACTTAGCAGCATGACACGATACGAAATGCGATCCAGTCCCTACCTATTTGCAACCATTCTCACCCTTCCTAGCTGTGTTAACTATTTTCAGTGCATTGTCACAGGTGCGAAGCCTTCTTCGTGGTCAGGGAATTGCAGCTGAGCCAGCGCGTCGCGAATCTACAATTTTGTCTGATCAGACGACCGTCTCAAGGCTGACTTGTGTGCGTGTGCTGTTTGGGCAACCAATGTGGCGAATTCACAGTCATGCATTGGTGTGGCCGTCGTGTGGCAGACCCGGCCGTGGCCAACATGCAGAGGCGGTGCAGTCAGCCGAATACTTTTCCTGTTCACAAAGGCCTCCACAGCGGCCATCACAATCCCAAATTCGGCTGTCGCTTACCTAAAGACACATCCGCCACAGATCAGTCATCTAGATGCATGCTCGAGCCTCTCCGACTTGTCTCCGACAATTCCGATGGTTCCAGAATAGCTCATGACGGACATCATGATCTGCTCACCTAATTTTGCTCACGCAGCTGTTGTTTGCCCTTGCAAGAACTCACCTTATTGTCGTCCAACATTGGTGCTGAGTGTGTTCGAACTCCGCCTTGAGACCAAGCGCCGGCCGCTCAGCTGAAGTTGACGTGCTCGTACTTGTGCCAAACTTGACTCTTGCTGGCTGGAACTCGAAAACCTGCCGATCAGTCGTTGAGTCGAGGGGGCTGATTCCAGTCACTCTCTCCGCTTCGATCAGGAACTAAGACCGTGCGGACATGTTGCCGAGATGCTTGGTATTCGTGTTGACTTGATGGCACGTTTGCCTTTTGCGTAATCAGATAATAATATGGCCTTATGCCGAGACGATCCTTACGACAACGCAATAATACGATCCTGAAACACAAATTACACTTGACGAACATCCTGTTGTGCTGATCGATCATTTCATTGCTCGTAACTCACACTCACGTACAGGTTCATTTTGTCATGAACCCCAGCCAATCCGCCACGATCAACGTAATCATAGCGTGCGGCGCGATTCTCACATAATAAGTTCCGAAACCCCGATAAAACCTTCCCCACCCTTCTTCCTTCACGACCCTACCCGCACAATGCAATACGCCCCGATACGGCAGCTTCCCATCTGGGCCCCGCGTCTGCTTCTGCAGCCTCGTCTTCACGAAATCAAACGGCAAGCTAAAGAAGCTGGCAAAGAAGCCTGCAATGCCGCTCGCCGCCAGAGTCGTCACGTGAGGGCTCAGTGAAGCATGTTCTTTGAGCTGTGTCTTGGCTTCGGAGAAGAAGGCGAGCTGACCAAAGTTCAGAGCCATGGCGCGGGCGACGGTGGGCATGCAGCCGGCCCACCAGGCGGTGATGCCTTCAGCGCGGGCGATGCGCCCGAGGGCGTCGACGACGGAGCGGTAGTTGGCACGCTGGGCAGCGGGTTTGAGGCCGTCAGATTGCATTCGGATCAGGGCGAGATCGGCGGGATTGGAAATGAGTGCTGCTAGACCGCCGGCTGAGAGACCTGCGATGGCTCTCTCTTTGAAGCCGACTGTCGAGGATCGGGCTTTGGCACTGTTCATGAACGTGTCAAAGAGCCCAATTCGAGCTGTGGTGTAGACGGCTTGCCGGAGGAGACCAGCACTGAGACCAGTGTATAGATCTAGGAACCGACCGGAAGCGATGATGTTCTTGGTGATGCTGAGAGGTGTGGGTCGCGGGCCGGTGCTGAGGCCCTCGCCTGCGAGTTGGAGGCGGACTTTGATCATGTCGACGGGCTGGATACAGGCAGTCGCTACCATCCCTGCAATGCCGCCATTCACAAAGGGGAGAGCTGCCCTGGCGTAGGGGTGGGCCAGGACGGCCTGCCCGGAGAAGCGAGCATCTTTGGTGGCGGCCTCGGCCGTTCGAGTTACTTGTGAGGTACCACGAGACATGATGATGTGTGATCAGAGCACGTCAAGGATGTGTTTCGACCGCTCAGCTGGCCTTGTGACAAACTCGACGCCGGAGCAGGAGAGCAGAGACTTGCAGGCGGGAACCTGTATGATCAAGGACAAGGTCAGCATGTCATATACAAGGTGTCCAGGGCCCGGGCGATCTCGGCGAGAAAGTATTACAACAACGAGACCGCTGTGGTCAACGAGCAGCGGCGAAAACTGGTTTCTTCAGGTGGGGTCAATCACTACCGACTTCGCACGCCGGTGAGATAACAAGGCTTGATTCACACTGCATCTTAGTACGAGATATCGGACATATTGCAAGACAGCCATTGTACTGACCAGCCTGCGTGAACGCCGGCGTCGGCGTAAGATACCGGCAATCGAAGTCTGAGGCTCAAATCAAGCCTTCAGATTGAGTCGTGACAAGAGGAACAGGATCGGGTCACGCAGACCCTGCTCTCAAAACCGTCTTTGTAATCCTCGAGGATGAGCTGAGGGGCCCTCTTGCGACGTGAAGATACTTGGTGATGACCGTCAAGCGGAATTCAAGTCACTCAAAGTCAAAATCAGTCGCCAGATACAAGAATTGACACAGGGTTCTTCTGACAAGTGATGTGGTCTCCGTATGAGAGCAGAAAACACGAGAAGAGAGATGGGAGGGCATGGACGTTGATAGCCATGACCGGGGGAATGGGCGCATCGAAGGCTGAGTGGACCGCATGAGTGCTCAGGCTGGAGGGGTGAGCTCTGTCGAGACTGGAGAGCAATCAGCACAAGGCACTGAACTGGTGAGGGGGTGTGATGGGATGGGCAGAGCCACACACGGCCTGGATGAGGCCCAGATGACGAGGGACAGGGTGTGCGACATGTGTGGTCGTGCGGGGGTGAAGCACTGGATTGCTTGAGCCAACACCACCACGATCAGAGCAATGCGCACGGTTCCGTGGCTGCTATTGGATACATGGACAGCGACTTGCGGCTGAACTCGGAGCACAGGTCTGAGAAGGACTGTGTTTTGTTCGTCGCTCAAGAAATCGCATGTAAGCAAATAACAGGATACGGCGTCAATGCGAACCATCGGCCGACGTTCCCAGCCGCGAAGCCTGCGGAAGAAGTCGGGAGCCAAAGACTGGTCTATCGTGTGGCTTCGCAAGTCGAGAGTCTCGCTACAAAGCGGCAGAGGTGGATGGCAATCGAACCAGAAAACAAGTAATGCAAGCCGTATCGCCATACCTCAGAAGGAGTTTCAATATCGGGGCGACTGGCTATGTGGGGTTCGCTGCTGCGTAAGCTCTGCATTAACGGCATATCGGGCAACAGTAAAAGCGAGAGAAGAACGCAAGGAACTTGAGACAATAGATAAGTAGCAAAGAGTCCAAGTGGTACTGAACACGACAAGTTGTATCGATGAAGTACCTGCCCAGACACGCTACCCCACAATCTTACCGGATTCTCGCCTCGACGCGACCAACCGCGAATAGTGCGGCTCCGGGCGACCTCAACTGACAGGCTTTCGAGGTACTGAAGAGGTACATTAATTGCAGCTCTCAAGCGCGAAATGCGGGGAAGCTGTTGATCAGGGCGAGCCAAACCGAGGTTGACGTCGCCAATGACTTCAACAGCAAGGTTTCAAGTCGAACACTGCCAATCTCAGTGAAATGAATTATTCTTGGATGAAAATAGATTGAAGGCTTGCAGCATCAGTCCGTCGTCTCGTGGCTGGGCATGCATACGGCCAAGAAGTGCCAGTGAACCTCTTTGCTCGGCTGTTCAAATATCTACCTTTGTAAGTACTTTTGGGACTAGGAGCGAAACGCCTTATGCAGCTACTGCAGTGACTTGCTCATGTCAGTACGGTCATAGATTTGTACCAGGACATTGTGTAAAGACTTCTGAGATGTGTAATTGATGCATTTACCTATCTGATACTCGTGTCCAAAGAACCCCATCAATCCGCAACTTCCAAACTCATCCGCTTCGCTGGATCCTCAATGACTTTTGCTGGCGGCAGACCATTCTCGAAGGCTTCGGTGTTACTCGAGAGCAATTTCACGCCCAAACGCACCAGCCTCGAGGCACATCTCTCTCTGAACCCAGGTTTCGCCTGCTCGTGCTTGTGCTTGCCGTCCGAGGTAGAGCTATTGCTGCTGTTGTTGTATGCCAGGTTTCCGTCCGATTTCGCCTTCTTGAGTGAACGCGGCTAGCGTTTCTTGCCTTTATCAGTGCTGTCTGAAGACCTCGTGACCGGGCGCGAACGCGGATCGCTATCTCGAAGCCAGGTCAATTTTCGTTCGGCCTCGTCCACCAATGCTGGGTCGGGGTTCCAGGGCCGCGGACGCCTCATTGGCCGAATGGCCTCCCAGTCTCCTTGACGCTGGGGGTGCGGGTGCGGCTGCGATACACATGGATTTCTCCATTTCAGCATATTCTGCACGACGATGGAGGCATTAACCCCTGGTGACAATTGCAACTTGCCATCGTCGTCCTCAATCGCTGACTCGGAGGCTTCATTGGCGATTCGCAGCGTCCTCTTCCCCAGTGGCTTTGGCGTAGCCATGCCCTCGAAGCTTGCAACATGTACGTGGGGGCGTCCATGTATGCAGCGTTGACACCCCTTTTCCCCCATTTCGCAGGCTGAGACGATGACTATCCCCTTGGCAGATCTCTTCAAGACCACATTCATGTCACAAAGACCTTTCATCTTGGTCGAATGGGAGGCTGCGCGCTGTTTGGCTTCGTAACTGGCCAATAAAGAGGGCCGCAAAGCTTCCCTTTTGGCCGCCTCGACCAGGTCAAGCGTCTTGATCATGACGATGAACTCCGTACTGTCAATGGAACGCAAAGACGCAGGTCTCCTTCCCGGTCCGAAGCCCCAACCAACGCCCTGCCGCATAGCATATTCTCCCAGCTCTTGGTCGTTCGCCCAGTCGGTTGTCAGGGTTCCCACGGAGCAGGGACCGGTCGCCGTCGAATGACGATATTCGGTGAACGTGTCAGGTGCAACGATCGGATCGATGGTGTAGTCGTAACAAAAGACACGGACCCAGTCGATGAACAGGCAGCCCTGAGCTCCGTAGGGACAATCCAACTAGAAAGCGTCCGCCGGGGCTTGGAAGCGATTGGTCGTGAAATAGTATGGGTTATCGGTGCACTGAAAAAGGGGCAGGAATTCGGGAGTGACACTCGTGACGAGACCATGCTGGTTCATGGGCCAGACTTTGAGCGCACCTGCAGAGCTGGGAGAGAGTACGTGCGGTCGAACAATGGCCCCAGCCCCGTTGGGATTGTCGCATAGGCCGTTCATGCTGAAAATGGAATGCTATTCAAAGAATGGCGTCGAACGTGAAAGAACTGCGTCGTTGGCGCTGCGAGCTGAGAACAAGTGCTGTATTGTGGGTGGATATAGCTGGGCGCGGCCCTTCTAAGTATTTATTATCTCGTCAGTTCTTGGCTGTGGAAACCACACTTGCACGACGCTCCTGCCATTCCTCGCTTCCCATCTTGCTGGTGTCGAATCCATTGGCCTCCAGATATTCCCTGAACCTCTCATCCTCCTTCTCGATCGTGTCCTGGCTAATCTTCGGCAAGAGCAGCACAATACCCGCGCTCAGAATGCAGAGACTGCTCGCAACGAAGAAAGGGTACTGACCACCCTTGACCGTGTCGGTTCCTCCACCGTCAGCTTCGATGATGGGAAAGACATATGAGCCAACGAATCCACCGATCTTGCCCAAAGCAGCTGCGATTGCGTAGTACTGGCCACGAATACCGGTCGCGCACGTCTTGGACGCTACCAGTCCAATGTTGTCACCAGGTCCCATTTCGCCCAACATGAGGAAGATGCCGTAGATGACGACAAAGGCGCCGATGTATTCTGGCATCTTCAGCCAGTAATAGCAGCCGCTCATGATGAACCCGACGATTGCCTGCGCGAAGACGAATGTCGAGAGTGCCTTCTTCGGTCCCATCCAGTCAGAGAGGAAAGCACCGAAGATGGCTCCTGGCACGTAGAAGAAGTTCACCAGGGTTGACCAGCCGAAGGTCTGCCAGAGGTTGGCGTCAGGCTGGATGGTCGAGATCCATGTGCTAGAGTACAGACTGAACGGATACGCCGAGAAGTCGTAGATGAACCAGATGGCACTGACAAGGAACAGGCGCGGGCCGTAGAACTTGAGGGCCAGCCAGTATGGAGTCTTGGTTTTGTTGAAACTGTGGCGCGAGTACGACTCGGGTTCCGCAAGCTTGATTCGCAAATAGAGCAGCGACAGAGGCGGAATCACACCAAGCCCGAGGCAGACTCGCCAGATGGTGCCCAAATGGTCGCCGCAAATGAGAGTCACGATCATGGGCACAAACGCACCAACGACGAAACCGAAGTCGATCTGCACGTTGGTGAAGAGGACGAACCAACGGTTACGCGTACCGGCCTTGAGCTCGCCTGACGACTCAGCGCAACCAACAGAGCCTGCAGGATATTCGCCACTGCATTCAACTGTCAGCGGACGATGCGCCGGATGTCTGGAGGAGAGTCCACTTACCCAATGCCTATTCCAAGCAGGAAGCGATATGCCGTCAAGGCCGCAAACAGACCCTGCGCCGAGCCACCAGCGCCGTACGAGCCAGCGCCCAGCGCAGCAAAAATGAACAAGATGATGGTCGAAGCGAGTAGAGACCACTTCCTCGAGTATCGATCCGAAGTGTAGCCGAAGAACAATTGACCCACCACCGTACCAGCGAACGCAATCGCGGTGACATTCTGAGCAGCTCCGCTGGTCTTGTACTCGGCACCATAGATCTTGCCTAGGATGGTGTTGACAGGTCCAATGACGCTCTGTAAATATCCATCAGAGAATAGACCGGCACCGCAAGCGAATGCTGGCCACAGTTGCTCCCATTTGGATTTGCCGGTGGCTTCGAGGGGAGGGAGTTCGGTTTCGACGGGAGAAGCAACCTTGTCGCGGACCTCGGGTTCTTTGATGTCCGCCATTGTACGTGTTACGTGTAGAGGTCGCGTGCGGAAGCGCTACGATGGCAATCGATGTGGTGAACGAGCCAATTCGAGGCTGGGAGGCAGGGCGAGTCAGACCCTTGATATGCGAAATGCAGCCAGGAGGAAGTCACACGGCACGTGCTCAAGCTCCAGCCGATAGCCTAGCGCAGATGTACTTGATAAAGATGGCCAGGATGGCAAAGGTGAGTGCCAACGACGACACGAAGAGGACTTGAAGGAACACCACCTTGACGGAACAAGCGGGGCGAGCTAGACATCTTATCTTCACCTCACCTCACCACTGGTCAAGAGAGGGCAGATGTTACGAACGGTTGCATCGAGACCTCAACCCACAGCTCACTTTTCTGGCGGGCTTCTCTGTCTTCTCAGCTTCTCTCGAAGGGTTCCACTCGCTGTCATCTAGGTATAGCGCGTGCCGCAAGCCAGAACCATCATTACGACCCCGCTAAAGCTCGATTCGACGATAGTCCAATCCCGCGGCCATCCTTGAGCGACGCGAGCATAACAGGGTGCAACTCCAGTGGAACCAAGCTTTGCGGCAATAGACTTTGGCTGGCCGAAACAGCTGTCACTGGCCCCAAATGGGCGTCTGGCGTGCCGATCGCAGCCCCAGGTACTCCATAGTGGGAACTAATCTGGAGAAGCAGGTTACGAGCACGGCATAGCCCAGATTTGAAGCGTCGTATTCAATTCCAAACTACGCCGCGGCGGCGATGGATAGGCGCGAGAGGCTACGATGATACACGGTTCAGCACCGCGACACGGTATCGGATTGTTTCATTGTTTCTTAATGAGGCACCTCGTGGCACGCCGACGTGCTGCGACAGGTGAAGAGCGAAGATGTTCCGTAGCTTCGCGTGGTCGTGCCGTTGTGGGCGTCGAAGTGGCCAGCGCTCGGAACACGGCGTGGCTGACCTCGAAGCCAACGGCGGCGCTGGCCGATGCATCGTAAGCCATGGCTGCTGAATGTGGCAAACGGCTGAACAACGTGCTCCTGTCCCTCGATGCTATTCGTTCTCGTTTGTATAGGACAAAACTTCCCATGCACATGTTACGAAGAAGCAACGAAAAGCGGGTCTGGTATGCGCAGGAGTCGCACTTCGAGAATGAAAATGACTCGAAGCACAGAATGTGAAATGCGAACGATTTCGCGATAGTTTTTTTCTCCTGGCTTCACACCATCAAGCTGGGATCTTTGCTGGCCAAGAAAAAATGGCGCCACGTCTAACGAAGCACGCTGTTCGGCCAGCGAGTCGGCGATTGGGAATGCACGATTAGCGTCTCTTGGCCTCTCGGGCCGCTGCTGGGTCATGGATCTCCATGTCGCTAGGAAAGCATCAAGCAGGAACAGGAAGCTGAGCACGCGAGAACGGCTTTTCACCCACAAATTCTCCCAGGTGAACAAGTGTGCTGTGGTATGAACGAAGCTAAAGGACCGGGAGCTGAGCAAGAAACGTGTTCAGGACCGAAATGCGAACCATACCCGGCTCGTGAATTGCATTTGAGATGGGTGAGATAGTCATAAGTCTGGTAATTTGCAGCTCCAGCAACTATCAAATGTGATATAACCAAATTCACAGTGCAGAAGCACCATACACACTTCCGCATTCGGGCGTAGGCGTTCGCAATTTGCCATAAGGAGCACACTAGACCTTGACAAAACAGAAGCCCAGATAGAACGATGCCGCCTCTCTCTCCTCGGCCGCCATCTTCATCTGCCCACCAACCCGATCCGTGACGCCCATGCGCACGCTCAAAGGTCCCAGGTCGGCATCGTCCCGGTTCTCTTCCCAGATCTCCATGAAAGGCTTGCAGTACGTCATCTCCAGGTTGTATTCTTCTGCAAGCGCTCGGAACCCTTCAAAGGGGACAATGTACTCAGGTACCTCTTCCACTGCCTCTTCGAGCTTGAATTGGTATCTCCAGCCGTACATTGGTCGGAAGATGCCGTCCTTGGGTGTATCTGGAGGGAAGCGGACGCGGTATAGTGAGTTTCCCCAGGATGGCTCTGGCACGTCGGGAACATCTTCGATTGGTATGTCTTCCTGTTCCGTATCTGCATTGGTCGTTGGTGCTGCACCTTCGTCTGGTATTTCCGCTGGACTGTCAGGAACAAAAGGTGGAGAGTCGGGGACAAACGCCGGCGAGTCTGGCACAAATCCTGGAGATCCCGGTGCTTCGGTGCTGTCTTTGTTGTCTTCAGACTTGTCCTCTGTCGCTTCACCGTTCGCTTGACTGTCCTTCTCCACTTTTTCGGCATCGGCCTTCTTTTTGGCTGCGCTCTTCTTTTCCCAAGCTCTATAGTACTTATCTATACCGCTGCGAATCACATCGGAGCTGGGAATGACTCCAATGAATCTGCCACCTTTGGTCAGAGCCCCTGCGGCGTTTCTCAGCATTCCTCTTGCCTTTTCCTCGCTCTCAAACGCGTAATGCATGCAAAACATCATCGTGACCACGTCAAAGCCGCCCGCGCCCCATCTCGAGCTATTGCCGCGGCCACCAACGTTCGGGTCTATCCCAACTTCTTTGATGATCGGTACCTCACCGAGCCATTTACCGAAGCCGTCCATCGCAAAGAAATGGGCGTCGAAAATGCGTTGTCTCGACTTGTGTCTCGCCTCGCGGTAGCGTTCTGTCGCTTGCTGTATCGAGACCTCTGCGGGATCGATACCTACGTAAAGCCCAAGTCTCTGTGGTGCCTTCTGCCATTTGAAGATATCGCCGCCCTTTCCACAACCAATGTCCAGGACGAGTAAGGGCTTGGCTTGTCCGCGATAGTCTCTGCTGCCGTGTACACCGTGTGCGTCGTTCTGGCCGGGCGAGAACCTCTGTATCATGACGCTTTTGATCCAGTTGTTGAACTCACGCAATCCCTTGATCTTGGACTCGGTCCGTCGCCAGTCCCTTCCTCGTTGTGGGATCAGATTGTAGTGTTCTCTCACCGCCTCGTGTATACCTTTACGACTCTGCTGTGCAGCCCACTCGTCCTCTCTCTTCTTCCGCTCTGCCTCGCGTTGTGCCTGCTGCTGCTGATGCGCTTCTCTCTGGGCCCTCGAAACGCCGCCAGACGGGCCTGGCCTCCTTCGCTTTCTGGGTGCCTCGCCCTTGGGTGGCTGTGATCGTCCTTCATTGTTTCCCTGCCTCGATTCATCTCGTTGAGGCGGCTCATTCGACTGCCTGCGGTCAGTTCTCTTGCTGAGTGGGGACGACGAAATGGAGTGGCATGGACAAGGTGCTGTGACTGAGGGGATACCACTCTGGTGGCTTTTCCGACGGTAACGAGGCGACGTGGCCCGCAACTCTCGACGGGCACGATATTACTCACAGAAAGGCGTTTCGGAGGCCGTCGTTGCGGGGACTCCGATTCATCACGACGGCGCTTAGCTCGTGGTTCTCGGTGTTGAGAGAAGGGATTCGGCGACGCTGCCATGGTTGTGTAGCGGTTGTTGATGAGGCTACTGAGACAGCACCAACATCTGGAAGAGATGGGGTCTATGTAAGGGAATGAGTAAGGAATCAAAGAGAGCCGGGTTCGAATTGAATTGTGCTCGAAGGCTTATGCCATTATTGTAAACTTACCTTTGTCGAGCTTGAACTCCGGCGTCACCTGTGGCGCAACACCCGCGTCGTGTGGCGCATGCGCGCACTGGCCGTTTGCCTTCGTCAATGAGCTTCCAAACAGCTCCGCTGCCCGCTGTCTGGTCTTGCACCAGCACTCAGACTCTCACCAGCCATCCACCCAGTCGTCACGTCGACCTCATACATAATAGCACCTCGCCATCATGGGGTCCGATCCGCAGTACGCAAAGTATCCCAACCTCTCCCTGGCTCAGGACATCTTCACCCTCACCAACTCCTCCACCACCAAGTCACAGCGACAGTCGGCACTACAGAAGCTCAAAGATGCGATTTCAGAGCACAAGATGGCGCCGCTCTACCGGCATCTGGCTCATCCGGGCGAAGGCCTCCTGAACAGTGCTGGTACGGGTTCGGTTTCAGGCACAGGCGCAGCGCCCAAGGCTCGGAGGCCGAGTGGTTTGAAGGTTGCCGGCGGGCCCGTGGTCAACGACGTGCAGATGGAATGGGACGAGTCGTTCTACGAGAAACTTGTGAAGGATAACGAGGAGGAACTGAAAACATTCGACAAGGAAGAGGAGGAAGCTGTGGAGAAGGCCGGCGATGTCGAGGTTCAACAGGCCAAGGGTAAGAGAGCAGAGTTCTGGGCCAAGGTTGGCGACAAGGTACGACAGCCATGATGGACAGCTTTGTGAGTGGGACTAATGCGTGTTCAGGACAAGGCCATAGCGGGATTCGAAGCCATTTTCGAGAAGACGGGCATCCTCGGAACCAAGATCGACATCGTCCTTGCAATCATTCGGATCGGCCTGTTCTTTGGAGACAGGGTGATGGTGAAGAAGCAGATCGAGCGAGCACGGACACTGGTGGAGTCGGGCGGCGACTGGGATCGCAGGAATCGTTTGAAGGCGTACCAAGGTCTCCACCTATTGACAGTTCGATCCTACAACCTTGCCGCACCTCTTCTCCTAGACAGTCTGAGCACCTTCACTTCATACGAACTTTGCAGCTACTCGAATCTCGTCGTCTACAGCATCCTGGCCGGCTCAGTGTCTCTCAAGCGTGTGGACTTCAAATCAAAGGTCGTTGATGCCCCCGAAATCAAGGCTATCGTTGGGGATGGTGAGGAGAAGATCTCTGCTCTAACTGGCGCTGCGTCAAGCGGACCGGCGGCTGGTGACGAGGAGATGCAAGACTCATCATCAGCTACTCCTGGCCAGTCTGCAACAGCAGTGAACCTCACAACATTAGGATCCGGAAACGAGACTGTCAGCGAGGACGACACACCAGTCGACTTCACACCCTTGTCTGGGCTGGTAAAGTCATTATACGTCGGGAATTACAAATCGTTCTTCCTTTCCTTAGCTGCAGTGGAAGAGAACTTCCTCTCCCAGGACCGCTACCTCTACGAGCACCGTTCATGGTTTGTCCGCGAAATGCGCCTCCGAGGCTACCAGCAACTTCTCCAATCATATCGCGTTGTCGGCCTGAAGAGCATGGCCAACGCATTTGGCGTCAGTGTCGACTTCTTGGATCGAGACTTGGCCAGATTTGTGGCGGCTGAGCGGATTCCCTGCACCATCGACAGAGTTAAGGGCATCATTGAGACGAACAGGCCGGACGACAAGAACAAGCAGTACCAGGATGTGGTGAAACAGGGCGATGCTCTCATCACAAAGCTGCAGAAATACGGACAGGCTGTGAGGCTGAGAGGCAGCGAACGTGCATGAAAGGTCCACGGAGCATAGAATAGTATGATTGCCACGGCTCTTGTGATTGAGCTGGCATTACTGCAATAGAAGTCTTTGCATCTGTCATGGTGAGTCCTGTTTGTCAACATCTCGTGGCCTGTTGTGGTCCTAAGTACGTCTCCCCGCTGCTTATGCTTCCTCACGAGCTTATTGGCATGGCTATGACAGCTTGTCGACTTTCTGAGCATTCCTCCAGGATAAGATATCTTTTCCCATATACAATTGCTCATTGCGTGTCAAGGGGCACATCAATCATCATGCCCCCTCGGTCGGGGTCACATACTACCCTCGCACCTTCCGTTCAGACTGTTCGAAGACGCAAAGTCGCTACTTCCCGAAGCAAATTCCAGCGCCACTTCAGGCTGACGGACTCTGCGCGCCCACTGACCGCCACATTTTTGCTATCGACATCTTTCTTCCTTGCTTTTCCCTGTTCCCATTCTCAGAAGGCCATTTGAGATTATCAAACTCTACAGCAGGCTGCTTCTTGTATTTGCAAATTCTCCTCAGACTTCTTCTCCGGATTGGATCACTCGTGAGTTGCACTTGACCATCATGGGTCCGCCTTCGCACGGTGGACAAGGGTACTTGACAGTGGGGGCCCAAAATTTAACTCCACCTTCAGCGCAGCCAATGTATGCAACATCTTCAGCAAGTCATGAGGATGCAGGAGATCAAGACAGTGCTGTTGTGGAGTCTGCTGCCCGCCCTTCTGCCGCTCCGGCTGTTGGGTTCTTGTCTCGAGATAGAGCTCCGACTGTGGAAGAAATAGCAGCTAGTTTCGGGTGGGAACCGGCTCCTTCCAGAGGACCTTTGGCGAGCCCTGCTCCTGTGAAGCAGCTCACTGATAATGCACTCGCTACTCATCCACAAGCGACTAGCAGCCGAGCAGGGCTGCGGCCTTCACACGGGCACGTGTCCATAGACGTGAGCAAGTCTCCATCTGCCACAAAGCATGCGTCAGAACCAGGCATTGCTGCCGGTGATGCCCGTACAGACAGATTTGACGCGTCTGTGCCAACCACGGAAACGACTGAAGGTAGATGATATTTGGCATTGACACTGATGGTACATTGACTAACAATGTCAGACTCGCCCGCTCAGCCTGGCTCTCAAACTCGACCTCATCGCGGCTCCAGGCCTGCCCAAGTGCTCGACGAGCAAAGGAAGACTCTTCAGGCACAGTATCACGACAGTCAGTTCTCATCTCTCGTTTGCCAATATATTCTAACAGGACAAGGGCATATCCCGAGTCCAGGCGAACTGAAGGCAAACGTTGCACCCGTCGTCCAAAACGTCGAAATCACGGGTCCGCAGTCTGATGCTGGTGTCAAAAATCAGTCTCGTAGTCCGTCACCTGAAGAGAGACTGCGCCGAGCTCAACAAGCTGGCCTCAAGGTCACTGACGAGGACTATCGCGCCGCCAAGTCATCTGCAGAGACTGGAGTCAATTCGTCTGAGGTCACCCAGGAGCCATCTGCACCACAAGTTCCTTTGGGAAATGTTCCGAGTGATCGTACGCAAGACGCCTTAAGTTGTGGCAATGACCACGCTCGTGAGCAGCCACAGGCTGACCCAGTCCAGAACTTATCAGAGCAAGATCTGGTGAGATCTCCCAGTCACCCGTTCTCTTTGTCGCAGCACTAATGGAAGCAGCAACTCGCTTCTCAGCTTGCTGCTGATGGTAGTTTCATAGACAGTGATGAAGAGTTCGACACGATCCAGCCTGAAGAGTTTCAATCTTCTGGAGATGCTTCTGTGCCTGGACAGGAACCTTCGTTGAACGCCGACGTGACTGCTGAGGAGACCGTCTATGTCCAAACGCAGCAGTACTCAGCCGAAGATCTTCCACAAGAGCAACCACAGGCTCCGCAACTGCCGAGTCAAAATACGGCACGTCAAGAGCAAACTCAAGAGGAACCACAGCACGATCCATCCAGTGCCCGTGCAAAGAGCCGGAAGGATGTTGTGCATCAGCTCACTAACTCGGCTAGAGTTGAGAAGGACAGAAGCAAAAGATCTGGGCACCGCAGAGAGCTTGTGAAATCTATCGAGCCTTCTGAGAATGTTTTCGAAAAGCCAATCAATTTGCAGGCCGTCCTCGATGGCTGTGAGAAGCTCCAAACGCAGCGGCTGATCGAGTACGCAGAAGAGACCGAAAATTTGGCGATGGATCTCAACGAGGCTCTCAATCGTGTTGAAGGTCTGAACAGCCACCTCAAGCAAGAGAACAAGGATCTAAGACTTCGAGTCAATGAACAGACTGGAAAGTGCAAGTCTTTGCATAACGACAAGTCTGCTTTGGCCGCAAAGTTCCAAGGATTGGAGAAAAACATGAAAGGCATTGCCAACGAGCTGACAGACTTGAAGACCGAGGTTTGGAACAAGCAGCAGGAAATTGATGAACTGGCTTCACGCAACGAGCAATTGTCGGCGTCTCTCGAGTCAACAGAAGCAGTTGCAGCTGCTCGTATTGGTCAGCAGGCTGATATCGAAGCTCTGAGACAGACCGTCGCTGATCTCGAAGGCAAGGTTCATGACAAGGAGTCTCAGCTGCGTCGAATCGAAGCTCGTATCACACCGAGTCCTGATCTGCTGGAGATTTATAGGTCGGGCATGGATGGATTGAGATCCTCCTTTGACGAGTTGACTAAAATGACAATCAACTCCAGGGTTAACCTCGATGAGAAGCTCGGAGCTTGCACGTTGTCAAAGCCAGCTGCAAAGAAACTCGGTACGTTCAAGAAGAGTATAAAGCAGCTATCCGCCTCGATTCAAACCCTCGAGCAACATGGGACCGATTCGATTGAGCAACTTTCAGGCACAACACTTGTCATGATGAGCTCAATCAAGAAGCTTCAGGATGACATGGCCTCCGCCACAAAACAAACCGAAGAGCAAACCAAGCTCAAAGAGACCATTGCAGGTCTGTCTGAGCGTCTTCAAAACACGGTTACGACACTCAAGCTGTCGGAAGACCAACATGAAAAATTGCAAGCTAAACATGAACAGCTCAAGCAAGAGAATCGTCGGCTTGAGGCGGATATTGAAAAGCTGAGCCGAGATGTTGATGGTCTTGAGGACGAGAGCCGTAGGTCACACGAGGTCATCGACGAACAGAACGACGCTTACATGGAGCTCAAGAAGGAGCATCAAGACTCAGATGAGGCGAAGATGGAGCTCGAGGCGGATCTCACTGCGTCACGAAATGACATGGAGGGCGCCAAGCAGCAACATGCAGCCGAAAAGCAGGGGCTTGAAGAACGTATCCGAGAACTTTACCAGCAAATCAGCAGTGCGAATCAGACTGCCCAAGCCGCCTGTGATCGTCAAATTGCTGAAAACGAATCACAGCTGCAGCACAAGATCGATGCAGTACGCCAAGATTTTGTGGTTGCTTGCAACAGTGAGAGGAAAGAGCTTTGCAGCAGATACAGCAGTGAGATACAGAGAGCCCGAGTCGAAGCAAGCAAATCGCGCCAGCGCGCTACACAAGCCGAGCAAGCACAAAACAGCCTGGATCAGGAGCTTGCCACCTGCAGAGCAGAGCTTGCAACAGCCAAGTCCGAAAAGAAGTGTGTCGAGGCATCGATCGAGGAGAAGGTTAGGTTGAACTTGATCGACAAGCTATCGAAATTCCTGGAGCTCGGTCAAGACGTTCAAGATCGCGACCTTGAGTCCCTCCTCAGCCACGTTGGCACGGCCGTTAGTACACAAACACAACAATGCAAAGCTGATGCTGAGCGAGCCATCAAAAACAGGTTCAAGGAGCAGCTTCGGCAAACATTGCCAGCACTTGCAGAGCAAGAAGTTTCGCAGGTCTCGGGGAAGTCTATTCAGGACGCCATTTCAGCTCGCCTTCGGTCAGACAGGACGGCGGTGAAGTCGAAACTCGAAACTCAAGTCAATGGCCGCCTTCGCAACATGTTTCCTTTGATTCCGGAGCATGAAGGTCTCAACGCAACTCTCGAGGCACTCCCACGTGTTGTTGACTCGCACATTAAGCTATCGGTCCAGGAAGCCGAGAAGAAGGTAGAAGCGCGAATCAGGAAATTGATCGTCGAATGCGGAATCACAACTCCAAAACATGACGACCTAGAGTCTGTCATTAGAGATATACCGGAGCAACTCGAGGCTGAACGCCACCTACGAGCAAGCAAGGCCGAAGCTCTAGCCAAACTACGCATACAGCGATATCTGGAGACCGAAGTACTGAGCGGAGAATACTACCAGAACATGGAATCCGTTGTTGAGGCTATCTTGCATGCTGTGAATACAAGGAACCAGGCTCACACTGTTGAAGTCGAGACTCGAGTCAGAGAGGAGATCAAATCTGTGCTGCAAGCAAAGCTGCCAGATCCAGAAGAGCACGATGACCTCGACGCAGTCCTTGATACGTTGTCCAAGGCACTTGATGCTCTGACGACATATCAAAGAGAGAATGCAAATAAAGTCCAGGCTATCGCAGAAATTGAGGGAATGGAGGTGCCAGCCGTGACGCACGATCCTGCCAACAACTCGACGGGAGAAACGCAAGGGCTCCAAGATCTGCACCTGCAAGAACGAACAGGCGAAACGCAAGCACTCCTCAACATGAGCCTTGAGTCGCCGACAGGAGAGACACAACATATGGAAGCATTGGCATTGCCGGGAAGCCAGGCCAGCAATGCCGTGACTGAGATGCTCGAGCTCGACGAGCAAGAGATTCAGCAACTTGAGAACAATCGGCAGCCGCATCACAATCAGCTAGTGAGCATGAGCCCAAACTTCGCTCCGCTACAGACGACAGGTCGTCATCCTGTGTGCAACGTTTCAGCTCCACGTGAGCATACTATACCACACGCGTTCAGTCTCGCTCAGACTCAAGACACGTCTTCCCCGATGAGGGACACGAAAGGACTCTTCTCTGGCAATCGGCCTTCCTCGAACCAAGGAGTTCGTCGACCGGACTATTTCAAATTGGCGGAAGCCCGCACTGAGACCGAATCCGCTACCGCAGATCCAAGCGCATTGATGAGAGAGCAGTCGCAGGAATCCGCTTACCGATTGAGACGCTCCAGGCCGGCTCCGAAGCTCTCTCTGGAAGATGCGAAAACATTGGCAGACCGACATAGGTCCATGGTAGTTCAACTTCCGCACATTGAAAATGAGGACGATGACGAGGATGAAGACTCTCAGTTCAACCTTCAACAGGCGGCACTGGTTGAACAAGGCAAGAAAACTTCCTCGTTGAGCAGCATACACTCGGAAGACATTGCAGAAATTGAAGAAAATTCCCAGCCTATGAAGGCCGCCAAAAAGCCGCGAGCCGTTACCGCGAGCAGACCGAGTGGCAGCGTCAGCAAATCACAAGAGCCTGCACAAGGAAAGTCCAATGGCCAAAAAAGACTCTCGGCCAAAAGACAGGCCACTGAACTGGAGCCCACAAAGCCGAAGAAGGCTGCCAGGACCAGAACTTCGACTCGTGGTCGAGGTGGGATCAGCGAGGTCAACGGACATGGGGCATCCGTTGCAAGCCCTTCGTCAACTCTACCCGGACCAGCTAGGAAGGCAGGCAAAGGGCGTTCGAGTACGTCTCAGTCTCGTGGCAGAGGAACACGCTAACCTCAGTCAGCGTCGACAACCAAGTATTCAGAGCGATTCGACTTCACCTTGACCTACACACCAGCATAACTGAAAACCATCTACACGCAAATCAACAACGAGGAACCCGCCCGGACGAGCTTGCGAGCTTCAACGAGACAACCCAATCGAGCCATCTTCTCAGGATTGATTGCCGGACTTCGCGTCTACCTTCGCATAACTATGAGCTTTCACCGACGCAAAATGTCGTAACTTTCGGGCATTGACTGCGAGGCTTGGCCACAGATAGTGGGATTTTGGGAGAACAAGATGGCTGGAGCGAAGATCATATTGCGAGATCCCCGAAACTATATTGCTTCATGTGATAGAATGCTGCTAGATGCTCAAACCAATTCGAATCGGAATTTCATGGCCACATCCACTTCAAGGTAATCGTTTCGCAAGCGCCTCGGCCTGAGGAAGTGCTGGCAAGGGCCTGAGAGCCATGCTTGCATCGTCCGGATCTTGGTGTACACGACATACAGAGCCGGCTTCCATCAATGCTTCGCATGCTGACTTTCAATCCCCTGCTCTTCTCCTAACACCAGACACCATGAATGCATAATGTTTATTGTACATGGCGGATGAGACCGCATTCACTTCTTTCGCTTTTGCTCCAGGAAAAGAACATGTCGCTTGACTGGATGCTTGTTAGCTGGCTGGTGCCGCGCATCTGGACCTTCGGCTCCAATCAAAGTCTTAGGGAGGAGCTCGACATACCGACTGGGTCATACCGCATAAGGCTGAGCGGTCGGTGGGTTCTTGGTCTGGTGTAGGTCTTGTAGTAGCCGGTCATGGCCATGCTGAGAAGCCTGACGGCAATTGTCCTTGACTTTGCTGCAGGACGCGTCAGTGGCAGGGACCAAGATTACATGCGAATCCAACGCACCTTTCTTCGCCATGCTGGCTAATGTTTTCCGATCAGTGGGCTCGCCGGAGCTTTAGAATGAGGCATCGCGAATTGCGGACCAAAATCCTCGATCACGTGACGACCCATGATGCATCGCTTCCCGCTTCGATGAAGTCGCGAGACTCTCGGTATTCCATGCCAAAACTTCCAAATACCTCTCCATGCGCCGCAGGCCATGCTGAAAACTCCACGATAATCTTCCAGTCATCTCATCAATTTACCACGGCACAATGAGCGTAGCCGAGCTGGAGGCAGAGGTGCAGGAGTACAGGCTGCAGCTGGAGACCGTACAGGCCGGTCTCCAAGCCGATCCCGATAACAGCGAGCTAGCAACGCTCAAGACAGAACTCGAAGAGGTCATCTCCCTGACAGAAACTACGATTGCGGAACTGAAACCCAAGGCAGCAGCACCTTCACAGTCCGCACATCCACCATCACCCCCAAACCAGAAATGGTCCAAAGAGAACCACCCCGCTTATCAGTCAGGATACAAGAGACCGGGATCGAGCTCCATAGCGCAACCAGAGCCGGAGAAAGATGAGCCGGTAAGCTACAAGGTCAATGATATGGTCCTCGCGAAATGGAAGTCTGGTGACAAGGGCTTCTATCCAGCAAAGATCTCGAGCATTACGGGCAGCACTGCGAAACCAGTCTACCTGGTGACGTTCAAGGGCTACAACAACACGGAAACGCTGTTCGGACACGAGATCAAGCCGGCCTCCCAACATGCAGGTCAGAAAAGGAAGGCGGATGGTCAATTGACGAATTCGCACGTCCCGCCTCCGCCCCCAGCGCCCACGGCCAGTCCGAGCCTCGCAGGACCGAGCGCACCACCTGGTGTAATATCGGCTGCGTCGACAGTCGATCCCACGTTGGCTAGCCAGGCCAGGAAGACCGAGCCCAGTAAGGTCGGAGACGGTCCGCCCAAGCCCGCGAAGGTACCCAAGAAGATCAAGGCGCAGAAAGAGCTCGAGGCGGGCAAGAGCAAGTGGCAAGAGTTTTCGGCTGGCAACAAAGGCAAGATGGGCAAGATGATGAAGAAGACAAGCATGTTCAAAACTGGCGAAGGCGTCAATGCCCGAGGTATGAACCATCCCCTCCAAAATTGTAGACCGGGAGATCGGCTAATGCTTCTTTGCAGTTGGTTTCACTGGCTCTGGTCAGGCGATGCGGAAAGATCAGGCACGGACGAGACACATTTATGACCAGGACAAGGAAGACGAATTATGATGATAGAAGCGCAAGCATGGTGTGGTTGGGTCGAGAAAAGGCAGGTTACCTCCTTGTGGGAACAGTGTCACTGATCAGATTTCCATCCCGCAGGTGTGGTCTGTACGACCTCCGACCCAGAACTCATGTCTCTTTCGCCCGCTCAATGACAACCTCAAGGGTACGTCCCAGAGAATGACTGTTCAACGAATGCCAAACCTAGACACTTTCGGTCTTTGACGATGCCGAGCACTGTGTTGCAGTGAGTAGCATTCACAAAGATGCCAAATATCATGAGGACGGGCTATCCCTCGTTGCATGTGATCTTTTCCAGAATCCTTCCAATGGCTGAATGAAGTTCTTGGCCTGATGTCCAGGTGTATCTTGAGCTAGACGCTTCAAGGGACATTCTCTTAACAAGTCAAATGAGTAACAGCTGAGTGCTTCGTAAAGTGCTCAGCAAGGACTCGATCAGGCACTAGGCAGACTCCCGGACAGGAACACCGGCTAGCTAATCGGCTAGTCCTTAGACCGACCGAGGAGCCAAACGTCTGGTGATGTGATCGTACTGATACATCGCAAAGCCCTCTGATCAAACGATGAACGGTGTGGAACCCGAGCGTCCTGTTGACGGGCTTTCAAAATTGCCTAGCGATTGGTACAAAAACATTTCATGAACCTTAGCTCCTCACTGCTATTTTGTCATTTCCAAACTTCCCCAGCCAGCTTCTTCACAAGCTCCAGTTTTTGCCATTGATTCTCTTCCTCAAAATCTTTCCCTTTTCCGAAGTTGACGCTCGCAAACCCGCATTGAGGACTGACCGCCAAGTTCTCCTGGAGCACTACCTCGCGACTTCGACCTTGGCCTTCCGCAATGACATCCGCAGCCTGATATACTCTGCTCTTAAGAGTGTCTAGATTCTCCAATTCGGGATGCTTAGTGGTCACAAGTCCAAGGACCACAGCTTTTTCCTTCGGTAAACCCCTCAAAGGAGAGAAGTCACCGGCTCGGTCGGTATCGAACTCCAGGTAGTAGAGCTTGTACTTGAGCTCCTGCAGCAGCTTTGTTGCAATCTTGTCATAGCTGCCGGACAACAGAAAATCACCTGAAGGATAGTTTCCCCGGCACAGATGAATGCCAACAGTCATGTCGGAAGGCAGTCCTGCCAATACGTCATTGTGAGCCTTGATATATTGGTCAAGAAGCTGCTCCGTTGCGCCGACAAACTCCGGATCAATCCAGAATAGCAAACTCGGATCATCAATCTGCGCCCAACGCAAACCCGCATCGTACAGCTCCATCAACTCCTCCCTCAACGCCTTGCTCAGATCCGCCAACACCTCCTCGTCCGAGCCATAAACCGCGGGATCATAACTCATGCCATCCTCCCTGATGATGTGAAACCACCCCGGCGGCGGGAACGTCATCTTGATCTCTCTCCACCTACTCTCCGGTAGGAAGCTCCTCAGATACAACCAATCCTCAAGAAACGGGCTCTTGGTCCGTTTGATCTTCCCGTACACAAACTCAACCGGGTTTCCCTTCTGCCCTATTTTCGGCGCTCTCCGCGCGTGAGGGAGTCCTGCTCGCGCTTGCGTCGCGAAATCGGTGTAGCGGTATTGGACGCCGTCGAGTTTGTCGTAGAAGCCGCTGAAGAAGGACCATCGTTCAAATTCGCCGGAGGTGATGGGGGTGATGCCTCGGCGGATTTGCTCTTCGACGACGGCCTTGATGGCGGAGGCTTGCGCAGCGGCGAGAGCTTCGTCGGGGGCCTGCGAGGGAACCGGGACGATCGTGCCGGGGGCGGACTCGGGGGTGGAGGCGCCGAAGGCTCGGTCGACGGTGCTGCGGGCTTCGAGGAGGTGGGCGGGACGGATGAAGGAGCCAATGTGGTCGGCGCGGAAGGGCGGTGGCATGTTGAAGCAATTGGTGCAATTAGGGTGATTGAAAGGAAGATCTACTTTGAGAGCTTTTGATTCACTTTATGGTTGTGACGACATGATGAAGCCTTATGTACATGTTGTTTCCCCGCAAGCTGTTCGGGTAGGCGTAGATTTCGCCGAGATGCATGCCTACCTAGTCTCGTATCTGAGAACTCCCCGCACGAGCTTGCCTAGCACTTGGGCGTCTATGCAGCAGGATTTGCAACTTGCCGATGAATGTTGTAGGCCATTATACCATGAGAAGTGGCCGGTAGAGGTAGACGCGGGGGCCGAGAGGCCGAAAGACCGATGATGGAGTACGGACTCCACACAAAGGATCTGCTGCGGAGAGCTTCGTGGATCTAGGTTTCGGTCAGAACTTCTTTGACATGTACGTCAGTGAGTTCCGTTGTAGGTATGGACTCAGATCCCGGTGATACGATGCACAATTCCCTCCCTCATGTTTATGCAACGCAAGCTATTTCCGTGGGTCCGGGCCGAAAAACCAGACAATTCAACCTTTTCTAGGAATATTGTTCACAAACAGTGCACTGCGCTCCAGAGCCAATTGTCCTTTCCAATCTCGCCTTGAAGTCCTGCACCGGATCATTGTCGTGCTCTGACACCGCGTAAATCGGACCAGTAGGGTTCAGTTATCATCGGGAACGCTTCGAAGTGACGGTTTTGGATGCAATCCTGACACACGGCCTTCGGCGATTCCGGGACATGGGAGGGAGCACTTTGTCAGCCTCCATCTGCTCAGGACTGACGGATGCAAAGCAAAGTCTTCCGTGATACGGCTATGGTAGATTGTTTCCAGGACGACGTCGATATGAGCCATGACATTGGGACGCGCGGGCGGATACGGACCGGCTAGTCTTTGGAATGTGAACAATCGCCAGAGCCGCCTGACGAGGACTTATGGTCTGACACCAAGCTCTGTGTCTACGAAGCAAAGCTACGGACACGCAAATGGTACCAGAGCAGTGTTACTGATAAATCAGTGATCATATCGGTCCATGTTGTCGCACCACCCATTCGTCAAATCCAGCCTTGATATTTTCAAAGCAATTGACGTTTGGTCAAGAATTGCTTGAAAGCACGAATGGCATCGTCTTGCTCACTGTCAAATCCCATCAAAGCACCCAAAGTGAATGTTGAGTGGCTCCCAACCTCGAACTTGTACGGCACGACATCGTTGCCTTGCATTCTCTGCATCTTGCTCACAAAGTCGTCGACTGTGGCGGACAAACACTCCTGCTCTGAGCTTGCAACGAACAGAGGCACGTTGCAGCCGAAAGGATGGAGAGCAGGCGATATATAGGGGTCAGAGTGAGTCATGTTACTGGGAACAAACGCTGCAGCTCCCCACTCAAGAACCTCCTGAGCAGCAAAATCCGATGTCCGTTTCGGGTTCAGTCGGACCGCTTGTCGTTCTGGAGATAAGTCGACCCAGGGCGAGGACAGGATCACGCTTCCTGGTAAAGGCATGAGATTGGGATTGTCGACGATATAGCGAAGGAGCGCGAGAGTAATATTCCCACCAGCTGATTCCCCGAGCAGGGTTACCCTCGAGGCTGGAACGCCCATGGACAGAACGTGGTGATACGCCGAGACCGCATCGAAGAGTTGAGCTGGAAAATGATTGCCCTTGGTCGAGGCAAGGCGGTACCCGACGCCGAACCATTTCGCACCGCCCAGCGTCGGAAGTATCCTGTCGATCATGGGCGAGTACACTGCCCTGGGCTGGTGGTTCCCCATCACGTATCCGCCGCCGAAGAAGAAGATGATTACGTGACCGGGTTGATTGGCGTCGTACCTTTGCAGATACCAGTTGCCGGGCCTGGCTTCGGGTCGCACGTCGGTCTGTTCCGGAGACAGAACACCGTGGAGGAGGTGCTTTGGTGCCGGTGGAATGACATCGTCCAGGGGCCCTTCAGCTTTCGCCGGCTTGGTGAGTTCCAAACGAAAGCTCGGGCTGGTGCTGAACCACCATCGAAAGAGTTGCACCCACATAGACTGTTTTCATGACCATCGCTTTGGTCGTGTCCAGGTAGGAAGGTAGTAAAGACACCAGGCCGGAAAACGAACTGCCAGCAGAAGAACTGCGCTGAGTACGATCCAGAGAGCCTTGAAGGGCTGTCGCGAAAGGACAGGCGAGGGCTTGTCATAATGAACCGGTAGATGCCTGATCTCGCTCATAGTGCCGAAGGGGGGTTACCAGGATTTGGGAAATCAGCAAGATCAATCATCATCGAACACGGCACGATGATAGAGCAATGACGGATTCTTAACAAAGACATGAGATACTCAGCTGGGCCTCCAAGGTGGCCTCCAACCCCCTCAATTCTAGGAGAAGTCAGCAGGGAGGTAAGCGTCCGGCAAAGTCCTGCAGCTGGTCTATTTGAAGCTTCTATCAAGCAGATCGCTTCACAAATAGATAGCTCAGCGTGCTATGCGCCAGCCAGGGCATTGTTGGGGGGTATATCGAGCTGTTATCCCTGCGTGGGTTGACATCTTTTGTGTGGAGGTCAGCCCCACACCTCAACCTTCGATTTCAACTTGACGCTGCTGCATCAACATGCATGGTGAATCGGCGCCGATTCAACAAGGACACGGTTCTCGTGATTGGTTTGATGGAAAATCTGGGGTAAGTGGCCGCGCCATCCAAAGCGAGAGATCATCTCTGTTGCTATGTCGAATATCGAACATGCTGGCGGTTCTTGCCTGTCCCCATCAGGCCTCTCATGTTTGGCTTCATGAGCCTTCCTTTTCTACTTGTATCAACCCATCAAGTCGAATTCTCTTGCTCATGTCTACTCTCAAAGGCTACTACTCATTGTCTTCGCTCAATCTTCGAACATGGCTCGCCAGTCGAGTGGCCGATCATATGTGTACAGCGCCATAATCGGCTTTCAATCCCCTATCTGGTCGTCATTGTGCGCTTCCTACTTCGCGTTCATCAGTTGCGCGCCCTCGTTTCCGCCAACTGGCTGATAGCAGCAGCTTGGGCGGTAGTCACGGCTCTCACAGGCATTGCTCTCTCCGGCAGGCTGAAATTTGTTCACCCAAGACAGGACCCAAACTGGTCGAGGGCATTTTTGAAGCATTATCATTGTCAACAACCATGTGTTGCGCTTGGACAACGAGGCCTTTTGCCGCAGACCTATGTACAAACAAGCTTCCATTTCAAACTTTTGAAAAGGTCGCAACTTCCAGCTTTCTGATCTATTGTCTCGAGTTTCCGATCTTCCCGTCATCTATAAACTCCATCTCGTGAGGGTGTTTCCAGCGAGTTCCCGTCGTCTCATTATCCACACGCACCTGTCCTACCACCACAAGTCCCGGTTCGATAAAGTCGGCAAGAAAGACAGCAGCAGATAAGCCAGACCGAAGATGATAACCCAACAGAACAGCCCGTACACCGCGCATGTATTCCTCATGGCCTCCAACTCATGCGGCAGATTCTCATGTGGGATCGGAACATCGGGGACCGGCAGACCCAAAGCCTCGCACAGTGGTTCTGTGATCTCGAGTCAGCATCCTCTCCACTTTTCTCACACTCTCGTTACGCCGTTCGAAATCACCAAAGGCAAGATACTTACTCCACCCATCCCTCGGATCCCAAACCACCAGCCTGTCCGCCGGCACATCCCGCATCAAGAGTTTCTCATGCACGCTCAGCGAATCCCTCTGGACCAAATGCCCAAACCGCTCCCGCTCCATGCGCATCGAGAACCGGACCACATTTCCCATGTTCCCCGCCCAAGGTGCCGGCCAGATCAGCGCCCACAACCACTTATTGTACCACATTTTCGCACACATCTTGAAACTCCTATCCCAGCCCTCCACCCCCCTCGTCAAGACCACGACTTTGGCCGTCGGATGCACACGCATGAGTTCGGGGACGAAGTACACGGCCGGTGAGTCGCCGCTGGTTCCGGAGAAGCCGTCGGTCAGGGAGAAGAGGAGGGTGTGGAGTTCCATTTCCTGGGAGGTGGTCCGTTGAGGGGCGGGGATACTGCGAAGGGCCATTGCGCCTGATACTCGTCAGCGGCCATTCAATCTTGTACGGGGGTTTCTCGAGAGATGGCGGACGGCGGAGGGGTAGAAGAAGGGGGGGTCCCGGGGACTTACGTGCCCATTGCCGACGGATACGGAATTTACCGACGCAGGATTGAAAGGCGCCATCGTGGACCGGGGCGTTTGTTAGGATCTCGAGAGCTTTGGCGAACGTCTTGGTACCTGAGAGAGTCAGCAAGTTGTTTCCCCCCAAAGTTCGAGATCGGTTCAATCCTACCGGTCCGGGGAAGTCCGGCTCCGATGACCAGGAATGGTACTGAAGACTTTGACGAAGGCGGAACGAAACGGAGCATGTGGTTCGGGTTTGCGGGCATGACGGGGAGCTTCTCGTCTAGGCGAAGCATCTTCGCTGCCATTGGAACAACTTGGAGTGTTGAAGAAGATGATGAACGTGCGGTGGCGTCTGTGGAATGGTGAACTTATTGCTTTTCCACAAGCTCAGTTTGGGTATGTCGAACCTTGTGAAAACGGGGAGCGATGCTTTGAAAATGTTGTGAAGCTCATGATCGACTCACAGGGCCATGTCTGAATGTACAACGGAAAAGGTGAGGACTTGTTTGGCTGTACGCAGACCCTAGAGTCAATGAGGACGACTGAGCGTTGAAAGGTGAAGCGAGGGAAGGTTGAAAGACAATGACAGCGTTGCCGAACAAACCAAAACGAGCGGTGTGACTGGCAGGGTATTTCAAATGCGTGAGAAGAGATCGAACTTCACAGCCGTGAAAATCCAAGGCGTGATTGGAAAGTGGCCATCAAGTTTTTATTGCGGGTGTCCCGTGGCAATGAAATTATGTGTGACAAATAGGGCTCCCTTCTGCTTCCAGGAACCGGTCTTGCCAAAAGCACAGCCGCGTCAAAATTGGAAGCCGTAGTCACCTGGCTTATCGAACCGTATCGTGTTCGATTTGGCAAGCTGGTACACAAGGCAAACCTCGGTTGGGTCCCGCAAGTACCTTGGGTTGGAGCGTACATGACGCCTTCATATACCACGGTTGTGAGAGCCTCAAAAAGGTAGCGAGACTTGCTTGAAACATGATAAAAGGGCAGTCTTTGAGGCCAAAAAGAAGCGAACCTCGTCGTCGCAGTAATTGTACACATCTCCAATCGCGCTCAGGGGCTCACCAATCTTTGCGCGGTGCCCCAAATGAAACTCATCCCGATGCTCAACCACCCAGCCTCTTCAATGCCATTCCGAGCCGTTATGTGTATGTCGTCTTAGTAGACCGGCCGTCCCTCATCCCATCTCCTAACCTGTCTATCTTCTGTATCCTCCCTCTTCACCTCACGCGCATCAGGGCTTCTGCTGTTTCCTCTCGATTCTGCGTTGCCGGATCCGTAGCTGAGCCGACTCCTGCTTGCGCTCCTATCGTACACGTCTTCGAGCGCGGGAACGGCTCCGATCCATTCCCACACGCGACTGACCTCGCCGCTGCGACTCTCCTTGACGCCAGCCCTGACGTTCGCGTTGAACTCGACCACTGCCTGCACCCGCTTCCATAGTTTGGCTCGGCGGTCGGCGGAGAACTCGTCGCGCAGGACATCGTCTCTCAGCTGGCCGGCCGAAATCCACGGCTCTGGCGAGCGGCCATCCTCATGAATGGCAGCCTGTGTGGCGAGGCGGTCGAGAACGGTGGAGACGAGACCTGGGACTCGCGCCTTGTCGGTGCGGCTGGTGAGGATTCGGTGGCGGGTGTAGGCTACTGCAACCAAGATGGCGATTACAGATGCAATAGGGATTCGATGTCGCGCCAGCGCGAGCCGTGCGGATCGTCGGACGGTACAGCCGATGGGGAGGCGTGCGAGTGAGGATGAGCTGAGACGGGTCTTACCGTTCGTGTCTGCTCTGGACCTTCTGGAAGGGCAGCAAATCTGGTTAGAAATCATCCCGTCAGAATAAGAACGATACGAGATGGAGACGGGAGGTGCAAGCTGAGTGAGCAAGCAGGTTTGCGGTGTCATGGATGTGAAAGAAATTTACTTACCCTTCTGGAACTCGAGTGACTTCCTCGCGAGCAAGCACATCGTCAATGGCGCCATCCCAAAGAGCTTCGAATTCGGACTCGGACATGCCACGGCGCCGCTTAGCGCTGACCTTGGCTTTGAGCGTCGCCTCACTGACTTCTGGCGAGCTGACCGTCTGGCCTGATTCGTCCTTGCCACCGCATTCGTACTTGGCCTTCTGTTCACGGAGCTCGGCGACAGCGCGATCAGCTACGGACCTCACCTTGCGAACTTTTTCACTGTCCGGCTCACAAGATGGTGGCAGCGGAACGAGGCCGCCGAGGCTCAGCGGGTGGTTTACGAGGATGTAGTCTTGCTCGCATTTCGCTCGATAGTCAGGATAGCAGATGGCATGCGGGGGGCAAGCATCGCATGTTGGCTGGAGGAACTCGGCCCACACTGGCAATTGCACGTTCTGCTTCGACAATGCAGGATAGTTGTCGGAAGATCCGAATCCGCAATAGCCCTCAGCAACCTTCTCCTGTCGCCACCACCCTGCCACTCCCAATAGGACTGTAGTGAGTACAACCCAAGGTCCCACTTTGGCAGCACTGGAACTTGGCTTCTCCCGTCTTGGTAGGACTGCCTTCCCGGTATCAGCCTCCTCTTGCTCCAGAGCCAGCTGCTCGTCGGGTGTGAACTCTTCACTCGGCTCGAGAGTAGGGCTCCTCGAACGGTCAGTCTTGATCTTGCTATTGCTCAGGCGGGCGAATGAGCCTTCCGACCGTCTAGGCTTGGCAACCGGCGTCGCATCGTCGTCTTCCTGCTTGATTCGCACCTCGTGATCAGTCGTCCGTCGCCTGCTCTGACTCTTTCTCGTGGTGCTCTTTCTGCGTGCTGGAGTCTGTGCAGATGGGGAGCTGCCAGACTGGAACGGGTTGTGGGTTGTGAAAGGACTCTCTCCAACGGGAAAAGGCTTGTCATCACTTTCTTCTTCTTTCACTTGAGAAGGGGGATCAAAGTCGCTCAACCTCATCTTTCTCCTCGGCACACGGGGTCGCTCAGCATCCGAAGCTGCTTTTTCAGCGCCAGGTGTCCTGGTGCTGCGCCTGCTTGCCCGCGCTGTCGACTCGCGTGTGGAACGGCCATCGTCCTCCTCTTCGTCTTCATCTGTAGCAGATTCCGGTACCGCACTTCTGGTGCTTCTCCTACTGACCCTACTCGTACGGGAAGCAGCACTTGGTGTTGCGCTCGCCTTTCTCTGTGCCCGCCGCATGGGGGTCGGCTCCGGCTCTGGCGTGTCTTCGTCCTCGCCATTGACGACGCTGTTCTCTCGGCTGGGCACGTTCTCGATGCCCATGCTGGTTCGCTTCACTCGAGCGGCTTGCGCCAGGATACGCTTAGCACGTGGTCGCAACTTTGCCTCAAAAAGGTCAACGAGCTCTGCTTTTTTGGCGCTGGAGGGGTGAGGGATCTCATATTGCACGAAGAGATTGCGCAGCTGTGCGACTTTCAAGGTGTTTGGATCGAAATCTGGTTGCAGGTATTCTAGCTCATCCGACATGGTGAACGATTTGTGGTAGGAAATGGTATGAGGTTGGTCGAGTGTTTGGGATTGTCGCTGGGGCGACTGTCAAGGCGGGTTGGAGGCACGCGAGGTGCAACTATTCGCGGACGAAGGTTCGAAACAAAAAGTATGTCAAATGGAAGCAACGTCAGGGAGAGGTGATGAAGCGAAAGCGGAATGCACACCGGGGCAAGTGACCGGGGTGCAGGATGCAGTTGTGAGATGTGACGAAGTGCGGGAGATGCTCGAAAGTCGCAAGCTGGTAGCAAAACATCAGCTTCCGGGATACGTCAACAACCGGATCGGAACAATGTGGGCTCCGTGAGACAGACCGGACCAAACGCATGAAGCGGTCGAGCAAACCCAGCACACCTCTGACGATGGATTTGATGACGGGAACACGATTTTATTTGTGCTTGACTCAGGTGTTGCCCCTTGAGACAAGATCTACTGTCAACTTGGGCGTATTGCTGGAGTGGCGAGGCTAATCGCAACGAGACTGATCATCGGGTGCAAATTAAATCAAAACATTCAGAATTACGTGAATAAAAGTGCGCACATCCCGTTCACCACCACTCGAGATTGATAAGGTCTCTTACGTGATCGCTGTTCCCTCTGGGATCGAATGGTACCTACAGTGCAATTCGAGGAGTAGTCAAGACGCGGGACCACGACTCGACAGCAAAGATATTGGGATCGAGCATGTTGAATCGAGGGTAAAAATGTGTCATTAGGGTCATGATATGGTACACCCTTGTGTATCAATATTCAAGCTTGCGCGCAACCATATACTCCTCGTCGTGACCGGGTATCGCTCCAAGCAAACACAGACAAGCGCCGCCACTGACTACTGTCGACCATAATCTGCTACTCAATCGCCCTCACTTGATTCCAAGTAACGGGACAACCCGCCGCCTACCCGCCCGGCGTTGTCTTTGTAGTCTCGACTTCTAGTACTTCTTTCCAGGCGGCGGTCCCTCGGGCGGCGCATAAACATTCTCACCACCACGATTCGACTGATACGTGCCCGCCGGCTGCGTAATACCGCCATCCTGTCCCGCATAGTAATCCGCACTGGCACCGTTGTGTGCTGGCGGCGCATAACTCGGAGGCTGGTACTGCTGTTGCTGGTTGTCCATCGGGTACGACTGTTGCTGGTGATTGCCGGTGTATTGCGCGGGTCCATGACCGGGAGGAGCCAACCAGCCGGTGCCGGAGATGGGTTGGACGCCCCTCTTGCGGCGGCGACGAGCGTTCAGGCAGGAGATGAAGAAGAAGATGGCGAATGCGACGACGAGGATCACGGCGAGGAGGATCCAGCGGCCGTAGCTGTTCCAGCCGGAGCGGTAGCAGTAGCCGTCGTCGGCGTAGTAACCGGAGGGACAGCCGTCGCTAGCGAATTGTCAGTATGGTGTTGAAGAGACGGTGGTGGATGCGAAACAGGATATACGCGGAAATGAACGCGACTTACTAGTATCTCTTGCTCAGGTCACTTTCATCCCGGCGGACGGGTAGGATTGAAGGCATCCTGATGTTTGACGATGCGATTATGGGTGAGGTGTAGTGTAGATGCTGAAGGGTGAAAGCGTCAACAAGTGTGGAAGAAGGAGGGAGTTTCTTCAGCAGATCAATGACGCAGCAGCCTGCAGACGATCAACACAGCCCTGCTTGGGTGCTTATTGCCACCGGAAACTCAGTCTGACTTTGGCCTGTGGTCGGCTATGTCGGGTATGGAGTGTTATTTGGAAGCACGATTACGGGCAGGCAAAGTAGAAGTGAGCCAGGACAGAGCTTAAGAAAGGGCCAAAGGATCCCTTGGTCTGGCCAGACAGAAGCAAGGCAAAGATCAGCCTCGTCGTCGCCAAGCAAGATTGACTGCGCCTCTCTGCATGGCGCAAGCAGTGACAAGTGCATTTTCAGCCCGCACATGGAACCGGCATGAGTGTCCAATCACCGTCTCGTCGTCCTTACATGTATGCTCACAGTCTATGTACAAGATTTTCTCTGTCTCTTGCGATTCTACATCTCGTGGCTTTGCTGCTGCTGTCGGACGTTGCCAATCGCGCTGTATGCTCTGCCGTTGCTACCTCCCTACCTATTAATTACCAGCCGAGGCCTCCTATTCGAAATGCTGCCGCTTGGAAGATTAACATTGCGTTCCACGGCATAATTGTCCGAAACAGGCATTGCTTCTGCCCATGTTCGCATGATCACAACTGCAAAGCGGCCCCGGCTTGAGGCTCACCGATTCGACAGCCGTGGCGCAGGTTATCGCTGGACCTGCATGATTCGTTCCCTTCTCTTCCCATCCAGGGTTGCTCTCCTCGCGCAGCAAGCTGTTTGGCTCGTCAGCACGTCGAGCGGCCTTGGCTGCTAGGCTTGAGATTGGCATCAGGCCATCTTCATCGTGAACGCTGAGCTTATGAGTCAGCAGAGGCTAGACTTCGAAATGTTACCACCACGACAATAACGGCGTAAATGGTACTCTCTCTGTGAACATCAGAAAGCACTTCGATGTCTGAGTCCTAGCAGGCTGAATACTTTTGCACTCTTCTGATGAAGCAGAAGTCCGACAGAGCCGACCAGGCCAAGTAGTGACACTGTGATATCCTGTCCCATAGATAGCAGTTCAAACGTTGTCCGCCTTTCACCATTCTCCTGCATTTGCCTGACTATAATCCCCTCTCTGGACCCCTTGTAGTTATGGCCATAGTACCGCGGTGGGATAGCCGCTGCAAAGACGCATAGGAACACACCTGTAAGCGATGCTAACTGCCATCGTCGCATTAACGGGAGGATACAGCAGTCAGCCCTCACAAGGCCGAGCTTGGACAGTCTCAATTCACGGTCAGCCCTACGGGAACCTGCGACTGACATGACATGAAGAGCGAAGACGTTGGAATATGCCTTCCTGAGTTTCTCTTCCTGTACCCAGAACGCCCGACAAGAACCCAGACCCAAACACGCATCCTGGAACGAACACGGCTTCAGAATCCTCCATGCCACCAAACAATGCATGCATGAGTAACGGTGTCCGATTCCACCAACAACGCAGGGCATCGCTTCCGCGCGGGGGATCCTCACCGGGATGCCAGTCCACCGTTTGACCTTGCCATTCAAGCTATCAGACTCGGTGTTTTCTCCTCTGACTCGGCCTCGAGCGAAGGCGATCAGTCTCAACCGTAACCACCACCGTAGCCTAGCCAACATCAAAACGTGCGACACATTGGCGCGCAATGCATATGCACATCATACGAATAATCGTTCTCTGCATTCTTCGCGCGCGAGCTGTCGCAGCTTGCGCAGCCTCCTGGGGGGCCGGACTTTGCGAGGTGCACCAATCAAGCGGGGCCGATGCGCTGTCACTGCAGAAAAATGGTGTTGCCCCGGAGCCATTCTTTTGCTGTTGTTTGCGAACTGTTCGACAAAACGACCGGCGAAGGGACAGCTAGATCTGAAAGGATCATTGCTCAGCATTGATCTCTGGATCCCAAGGATTCCGCTTGCCAACGCATACATTTCGCTAGCTACCTAGCTAGCTTGCTCGTGTTTCCATCTTCTCTTTTGTTGACTCTTCCTCATGCCCTTCGCTCTCTTGCGTGTGCAAGCTGATCTGGGTCTCTGTCTACAATACTCCGTGTTTCCCGTAAGAGATGCTCTCAGAGCTACGTCTACAGCGTGGCTCTGTTCACTGCCATTTCGTGCGCTCTCCAAGTTGTCCCTGAGCATTCATAACGGACGAGGCGGCTGCTCAGACGAGCACAGCATGCTGACCGGTGGCACGATCAGCTGCTTGCATTCCCACCAGCATCTACGCTGAGTACGCTCGAAGATCTTGGAATCCGACACATCACTTATGTGAGCTATTGTTCGTGCTACCATTCATGCTGATTAGTTCATTGCCAGTTTGCGTGCTTTGCATGTTGCCCGCCGCAACAATTGCACAGTGATTCGTAACGAGCAACATCGTTGGTTCGCGTTTCGTCAATTTTATTCGTCACCGTTCTTTTCCACCACCGAACACTCGCAAGCCAGTCGGACGAGCCGCTGGAGAGGAAGAAAAAAATGCCTGTGTAGCTAATAGTGCCATTGTTGGCGTCTGGTCTTTCCGTGACGTCGTCAAAATCAGCCCAAGGAAGGAGAGAAACAATTACGCCGGCTCGCTGCGAGGGAAAATCCAAAAACTCAAACATCAACGCTCTCATGTTCCGCCGGGAGTGGGTGAAATCAGGTGCACATTCGTCAAAGCCTGGCCGTGTCTGTGGGGTTTGTTGTTGAATGCTTCCGGTCGTCCCGCTCAGATGAAGTATGCGGCCAAGGCAAAAAGAACAGCAATGTCGTGAGTGTCGTGAGAATGCGGTGGGTCATCATTTGTTCTTGCGTGCAATCAGCCACTGCAAGACGGCGTCCAGGTTGGTCTCCTCCTTGGCTGAGATCCCATAACAGCTAGTCTCACGACCCTTGAACGCTTTGAGGTCCATCTGGTCGATCAGCTCGTCCACAGACAACTTGTGTGGAAGATCTGACTTGTTCCCGAGGACCAGAAGTGGAATGCCTTTGAGACCGGGTTTCTCGAGCAGAGCATGCAGTTCTTCTGCTGCAACAGGGACAGCATCGCGATCGGCAGCGTCCACGATGTACCTGAGTTGATGAGTATGGGTCGGACTCCTGAGTGGGTAAGTTCAACTCACACAATGGCGTTGACGTTTCGACAGTATCGTTCCCACATCGACCTGAATCGCGGCTGGCCTCCAAGATCCCAGCTGAAATCCGGTCAGCACATCACTCGTCAAGCAGACAACACCTCGACTCACCATTTGAGTGTCACATGACCTTTCTGGACCTTTTTCATGTTGAAGCCCACCGTTGGTATCGAACTGAATGCGTCAGCAGGGCAATCGCTACAATGGCAATGGAAATCCATACTCTATGGTGAACTCGCCTCCCTGCACGCTTTGGTCAGTACGATGCAATATGCAAGCACTCGCAGGGGCTGCAGCTTACCGAAAGCACTCGCAACAGGGACGTTTTACCGGCATTCTGCAGACCGATCATGGTCACGTCCATTTCCGTGGCCCTACATCAAACGCAAACATTGTCAGTACTCTATGCGACAGACACAGCAGGCGCCGAGGGCTGCAGCGACACCTGGTGATGGTCGCCGGATGAGGCGCCATGCGGACGAGCGACCTCGGGCTCGGGTGAGCGATAGTCGCTCGAAAACCAGGCACAGCAACTGTGGAGGTGCACGCAAAAGAAATGGAACATACCAGAATAGGCGCAGCAGCCAATCATAGAAGCGCTGCAGGATGCCAGCCATGGTGAGCGACGTCTGTCTGGCAAAGGGCTGACTTGATGCGCTGGCAGGTGTCTCCTTGGTGAGGTGCGAGTCGCAGCGAAAACGAGCAACCCTGGGTGTATGCGCTGGCAGAGCTTGACCAAAAGAACAAAAAAATGGGACAGAGGCTCCGGCTGGCGCTTTTGGCGAGCGACAGCAATCAGTTGACCAAGAGCCAGGAAGGTTAGAGGGCGCTTGCAAGCTCGGGACTGGCGAGACGACCGACGGATAGAAGAAGACGATGGGTCTGACACAACTTTGCAACACACGCGGCGCACACACCGTTCTGTGCAGCTCGACGTCGCACGAACCCTGGGCGCAGAGTGCAGATGCTTGCTCTTCAGGGGCAGCTTCTCAGGTGGTGAGAGCGGGCGGCCGTGTTCGAAACGAAGAGCAGGGGACCTGGATTGGGGTGGGCGGGAAAAAAGTGGGGAGCACCGAACACTCTGCGGCTTCTTAAGGCGAGACACTCTCGACACCACGCCCGACTCTCGAGACCGCAGACCGCAGACACACAAGCGCTAGCAGACTGTTCCTGGCGAATGCGTTCGAAGCTCGCTCTGCTCGCTTCGCGCTGCTCGAGCCTGGTCGTAAAGATTGCGCGGCGGCTCCGTCGACGACTGGCTGTCAGTCAGTGGAACAGGTGGGGCCGGGAGCGAGCAAGCTGCTTGTACGGAGTGAAGCCGATATTGACGACGAGATGAAGTCGCGCTTGGTCAGCGAGTAGCGGCTGGTACGGCGTGTTGGAGGTGTGGTGATGTCTCGGATTGTCTGGGCGGATGGGCTTCCGAAACCAGAGATTGAGCTCGAGTTTGAGACTGAGCCTTTTCTCTTTGGCAACACACGCGCGATGGCCGTGAGGGATGTCACGGCGTCATTCCACGGTCGGCGAGCCAGAGAGAGGTTGTGGGTGTGGGCGTCTGTACCTGCTGATCGCTGCTGAACCCCAGTCGATTGTTGCGCCGAGACAGTGGGATGCGAAACGGAGCAGCTTAAACGTCGAACTGGCGATTTCCCCGACCCGTATTCGCAGTTGTTTCGCAGGATGACAGTCGTCCGAAGGTAGAGAGCGATGGTCGAGGACGACGAACGATGATGGGACGAAAGATGACGAGGATTTGTGGGAAAATTGGAGCGCAGGCGGACAAGGTTTTTTTCTCTGCTCTGCTGCGTGCAAGAGCTCAACGCACGTACGCCCTTCCTCTATTTTGATTCAAATCTTGCTTGGAGCTGTCGACGCCCAGACAGTCAAAAGTAGCTGCCGCTTTGGAGCCCAAGCTGCGTTGATATGGCTCCCCAGCTAGTGCTTTCTTTGGCAACGAGTACGGCCCAAGAGGCTGTCGTAGTTTGATTCACGGTCTGGGTGCTCAGTCAGTCAGTAGGTACTGTATCGATACTGTACTTGGGCTCAGCTGTGCCGCCTGGAGAGGAGATGCATGACAACGTGACCTGGCTGAGACTTTCCTGGTGGGAGACAAAGTGCTAGTCTACGTACAGTCAGGCTGGGGGCAGCTCAAACTCGCAGCCGATGGTGGGGCGGAAGCGATTAGGCTACGCTCTGTTGCTGCAAGGGCCAAGTGCGAGGGAAGGCACGCCCTACAACTTCGTCCGTTCCTGCCCCAGCATCGAGCAGCTGACCGGCTGTCGCCCTCCACTACGCCGCGCTAGCAGTCTCTAGCTGCATTTCATGCTTCATTAGCGACACCACTCTCCAACCCAGTACTCTGCCAAAAGTCCGGCCCACTGCACTGACTGGACACTGACTAGCCACTCCTCCACGATCATCGCGGCCCTAGCAGGGCACATCTGCCCATGTCATTGCGTACAGACCTGCTCCATCACCTGCGACCTGCCGCTGTGTATCTTCGGCATGAATAGTTTGGTGGTGACCACTTCTCCAGCATCTGCGCAGATCGGAGATTCAATCTGCCAGAGAAGAAAACCAGCAATGGAACTCACGCACCAACTGCCAATTCCCGCTTTGGCTACCAAGCAGCTAATCCCAGGCCACCATCTGACAGCGACCATCGCGCCGCATGCACGTTGGGCATCGCATAGCTTGTCACTGACATCAGACCGGCTGTCCAATTCGTTACCCGTGTCCGTTAGGATTCAAGCTTCAAGCTATTGCGAAATCGTAGATGCAGAACGTGTGGAATCATCCCATCAAAGGTTGTGATAAGAGCAGGGCTCCGACTTGGTCACCCGCATGACGAGGTTGTCGAGCTGCTAACAGCCGAACCCTTCCGCTGGGAGCAGTCCTGTCCGGCACTTGGATGCGCTACTACACCCTCATCTCTGCACACTTTCACGCCAGGAACATCCAATGCATGTCGTCGATCCTTGGCCACAAGCAGCATTTGTCTACTACTTTGTCATGGCTTTACCTTTCTTAGTATGTCGTTCTGAACTCCATCGTTCCGCACCATCAGTCCCCGAGGTCGTGGACAATCTGCACGGAGTCAGACTCCGCAGATAGCTGGAGTTAGTTTTATCGCCGCTGAATTTTCCTTGCCCGCCCGGAATGCATGCGCCGACCTTGAGATGGCATGGTGATTTATCCCTCCCATTCTGGATGCTCTTGTACAGTCGCCGTATGCCGACGGTCAGCCTTCGCCTGACAGTCTAGTTTGTCACTTCGTCAACATGGGCACTGCCACGGTCCTGACTCCTCCGAGCGCTCCCGGTCTCTCCGCCCGGAGCAAATGGGGCCTCGATGCAAAAGGCAAGACCAACACACAGTGGAGCACCGACATTGAAACAATTCGACGCGAGAAGCTATTCAGACATCCTCCCAAGGATCACTCCGCCTATCCGACCCTTCAAGCCTCCATCAAACCCCACGTCGATTCTTTCAATGCTATATTCCACGGCGAGGATGGCGGCAAGTCACTTTTGCAGCATGCTATAGAAGACATTGGTGTCAAAACTTTTCTCGAGCCCGTCGAAAGAGGTGGAGACTATTCGCAAGGCACACGAGATAAGCTTCATGTCAAGATTGACAAGGTTGAGCTCGATAAGCCGTTTTTGCCTTCTTCAAACAAACAGTCTACGCAAAGAGGTCGCGAAATATTTCCAGTCGAATGCAGAGAAAGGCATGCTTCATATCGAGGGAGGCTGCGCATAGCTTTCTCGTATAGAGTCAATGATGGAGAGTGGAATGAAGGAACACGCGAGCTTGGGCCCTTGCCAGTCATGCTTCGCTCCAATAAATGCCATCTCGAAGGCTTAACACCGGCGGAACTCGTTCGTAGAAAGGAAGAGTCGGAAGAGCTGGGAGGATACTTCATTGTGAATGGTAACGAGAAGCTCATCCGAATGCTCGTTCTTGGCAAGAGCAATTATCCCATTGCGATCACTCGTAGTAGTTTCGTCAACCGAGGTGACAATTATTCAAAATTCGGCATACAAATCAGATGCGTCCGCCCCGACATGACGAGTCAGACGAATGTTCTACACTACCTGACCGACGGAAATGTCACATTCCGATTCAGCTGGAGGAAAAACGAATACCTCGTGCCGGTGATGATGATCCTGAAGGCTCTGATCGAAACCAACGACAGAGAGATTTTCGAGAGAATCGTTGGAGGCGTCAACAGCAAGGGATCGGACGACACATTCGTACTGGAGCGTGTTGAATTACTGTTGAGGACATACAAGGGATACAGATTACATGGCCAGCACGAGACACGATCATATTTGGGTGCCAAGTTCAAGCACGTCTTGGATCTCCCCATCGACACCCCAGACGAGGTTGCCGGCACAGAATTCCTGCGCAAGGTTGTGCTCGTCCATCTCGGCAACGTGGACGTGGATGAAGGCCAAGATGAAGACAAATTCAACATGCTTCTGCTGATGATCAGGAAGCTGTACTCGTTGGTTGCTGGTGACTGCGCCCAAGACAATCCTGACGCTGTCAGCAATCAGGACGCCCTCCTCGGTGGCTTCCTATACGGCATGATCCTGAAAGAGAAGTTGGAGGACTGGCTCAACGGCATCCGAATAGGCCTGGCGCGATGGGTAAATAGGAAAGATTATCATCCGTTCAAGCACCCAAAATTCGCTGCAAGCTTCAGATCGGTCGGCGTAGCACAGCACCCAGCACAGATCGGTCAAGCGATGGAGTACTTTTTATCGACAGGTAACTTGAGCTCGACATCCGGTCTCGATCTTCAGCAAGTTTCGGGATTTACTGTTGTTGCCGAAAAGATCAACTTTTACCGATTTTTGAGCCATTTCCGAATGGTACACAGAGGTTCCTTCTTTGCGCAGCTGAGGACAACGACCGTTCGAAAACTGCTCCCGGAGAGCTGGGGCTTTTTGTGTCCTGTGCACACGCCTGACGGAAGCCCGTGTGGTCTACTCAACCATTTTGCCCACAAGTGCATCTTGACAACAAAGGACTTGGACGTCTCGAGTCTCGAATCTCTGATCGGTCGGCTCGGACTCAAGGGGCGCCCATCAGCGTCTGTGCAAGAGAGCGTTCCGGTCACGCTCGACGGAAGGGTTTTGGGATACTGCGGGCCGAAGCATGCGAAGAACATTGTGGACCAGCTGCGTTTGTGGAAGATCGAAAAAGACCCAAAAATACCTGTGGAACTCGAGCTCGGCTACGTGCCAAACTCAAACGGTGGCCTCTATCCTGGTGTCTACATGTTCTCAAAGTCCGCGCGCATGATCAGGGCGGTCAAGCACGTCGCCACTGGGCGGACTGACTACGTCGGACCGTTTGAGCAGCCATACATGTCCATCGCCTGTAGGGAGCACGAAATTGAGCCAAATGAGACAACTCACGTTGAATTCGACGTCAAGAACATTCTGTCAATCTTCGCAAACCAGACGCCATTCTCCGATCACAACCAGTCGCCCCGAAACATGTATCAGTGTCAGATGGCCAAGCAGACGATGGGGACACCTGGTACCACACTAAAGCACAGAACCGACAACAAGTCATACAGGCTGCAGACAGGCCAGACACCCATCGTCCGGCCGCCCCTGTACAATGAATACGGCCTCGACAACTTCCCCAACGGCACCAATGCAGTCGTCGCTGTCATTTCATACACTGGCTACGACATGGACGATGCCATGATCCTGAATAAATCAGCACACGAGCGCGGCTTCGGATACGGGACCATGTACAAGGTGAAGATTATAAAGCTGGACGAATCGCAGCGCGCGCGCAGCGTCAAGACCGTGGACCAGCTGTTCGGTTTTGCTCCTGGAGCTGCAGTACCCGCAAAGGTCCGCGACAAGCTGGACGACGACGGACTTCCTCGCATTGGCTCCAAAGTTGAGGAAGGTGACTATTTGTGCGCCAGCCACTCAGTGACCTGGGATGCCAAACTCGGCTGGGTCAACCGCGACAACAAAAATACCTTCCACAAGTACAAGGATGCCGAGACCGCTTTCATCGAGGAGGTTCGTCTCATTGGGTCGGAAAGCGGTGACGCGCCTTGCCAGGCTGTCAGTATCAAGCTCCGCATTCCGCGAAGCCCCATCATCGGCGACAAGTTCTCCTCCAGGCACGGCCAGAAAGGCGTCTGCTCGCAAAAATGGCTGACCATCGACATGCCGTTCAGTGAAAGTGGCATGGTCCCAGACGTCATCATCAACCCCCACGCTTTCCCGTCTCGAATGACAATCGGCATGTTCGTGGAGTCGCTCGCAGGCAAAGCCGGCGCGCTGCACGGCTTCGCGCAGGACAGTTCGCCCTGGCGGTTCGACGACGACAACCCAGCAGGCGAGTACTTTGGTGAGCAACTCCGCTCGGCAGGCTTCAACTTCCACGGCAACGAGCCCATGTACAGCGGGATCACAGGACGGGAGTTTGCCGCCGATATCTATCTCGGCGTCGTATTCTACCAGCGTCTGCGTCACATGGTGAACGACAAATTCCAGGTGCGTACGACGGGTACCGTCAACCCACTCACGAACCAACCCATCAAGGGAAGATCAAAGGGAGGTGGAATCCGGTGTGGTGAAATGGAGCGCGACGCGCTGCTCGCCCACGGTGCTGCGTATCTGTTGCAGGATCGTCTGCTCAACTGCTCCGATTACTCCAAGGCTTGGATCTGTCGGCAGTGCGGGACCTTTATCAGTACCCAGGCTGCGATGCCACGGACTGGTGGGGGCAAGGGCAAAATCAGAGGAGCCATTTTCAGATGCAGGAGATGCGCAACGAGGGCACAGAGCAACACGCCTCGTGCGTTCTGCTGGGAGGATAAGGAGGGTAACGTGTTTACCGGAGGAGAGGACACGACAGTTCTGGCGGTCCCGGGCGTGCTGAGGTTCCTTGATGTTGAACTCCAGGCTATGGGCATTCAGATGAAGTTCAACGTGATACCATAAAACGATGCCACGTCGACCTCGGCGTTTGGACGATATGCATAGAATGGTGTTGATGGCGTTTTAGAAAAGGGTCAGCCTCGCATGGCTCGCGTTCCGATTTCTGCTATACCGAGAGAGGTCTTTGACGAATCTACAAAATCTTTGATCGCATCTTTCAAACAGTCTCCGCATATTGGTTTGATTCAACCTTAGATTCTGCAAACTCAAACGTGTGTAATGCTTAAACATCCGAACAGGGCCTCCCCTTGGGCCGTAATATGTTGGTGAGCTTGGGACTCGGCTGTTTCGCCGAATCCTCAGGTCAAACTACCACCAAGCCGATGCGTCCGCAAGACTGCGATGTGAAACACGCACAACGCAGCATGACGATAACGCTAGAGAGATGTAGAGGAGACAGCATTCGAAGAGGTTGTAAAAAGACCAATGACAGATCCATCGGCTCACCGCCGCGTCGAAACACTTTGGTTGGGCACGCCATTCCAAAATTCCGTGCATCGCTAGCTCTTCCCCGCATGCCATCACTTTCTACCAGGACGACCTCCTGATCATCCTCAAAGACATGCCCGGCGACTTCTTCCGACAAGTCCACAAGACGAGCATGTTGTGGCCACGAGGAGCAGGCTGGATGGAGTCACCGCGGCTCAAAATCGCGGCTCGACAGGGCACGATATCACTCCTCTCGCGCTTATTGGCGGACACCCTCGTCATCTCATCTTCAATTCCCACCTCCAGCCCCGGCAGTGCCCTTTTCCTCCATCAACACCCCGCGCGTCCTCGTCAGCCAGTCTGAGCAGCTTCACCTCTGCCTTTATCAGTATCCTGGCTCTTGCGACTGCACCGACCTGCTTGCGACCGCTGCAGCTCCGACAACGCCACCACTATCCGCCCCTCCGCCACCAGCATATTTATCCTTTCAGCTGCCTTTGCGACACTCGGAACCTGCCTTTCAACGATAATCACTCCAGCCGTAGCTCCTCGACTTCTGCTCGAGGCGCCACGGTCCCTGCGAGCAAGGCGACACGCTTCTTGCTCGTATTCCGCCCCAGCTCATGAGTCACCAACTGTGGCGCGCCTATTTGGAAGATGACCTCGAGAGCTTCAAAAAGCTTCTCGCCAATGCAGGACAAAGGCCTGCAGCGAATAAGAATGCCATCGCTGCGAGAGCTCCGACCACCGTAGGTAGCCCCAGCTCGAAGAACCTTTCGACCTCTCCAACCCACAGCAGGAAGAGCCAGGGAACTCCGAACAAGGGCAAGGCAGCAGCGCATACACTGGCCAAGTTGGACGTCAACGCGAGGGACCATCAGGGTCTGACATTGTTGCACTGGATCGCCAGCTCGTACGAAGAAGATGCATTTGAGTACGCCGCGGCTTTGCTGGGTCTGCCTTCGGTCGACCCTGCTGTATTGGACTCTGAAAGTGCTTGGACAGCTCTACATCGAGCGCTGTACTTTGGCAATATATCAATCGCAAGGATGATCCTTAGGCGTGGACACAACGAGATAGGAGCCGTGCACGCGGGAGCGCAAGCAATCTCTCTCATCAAGATCAAGGACAAGGAAGGAAACAGCCCATTTGATTTATACAACTCAAGTATAGCATCACGGAAACTGACCAACACTCACGAAGAGCTTACCATCTCCGCCCACGATGACGATGATGCCGCCTCCCTAGCTGATGAGTATCCGCTCATGCGGGCTGCCTCTCGCGAACGGTATGGCGTGGATGGTGATGAGCTGTTCATGTTTGGAAGCAATAAAAACATTAACCTCGGAGTCGGCGACGAAGATGATCGTCAATTTCCTGAGCGCATTTCCTTGCGGAGGCCCGACCACTTGCTGCAGCACCTCCATCTCGAGCACATGAGCAAGAGCTTGTCCCGCAAAAACCGGCGCGACCCTGATGATCATTCTGATCGTTTCGATTTGAGCGGAGACGTTCCAGCGCTGGCTCAATTCAGTCGCATGACCATCCAGGACGTTCAACTATCCAAGCTGCACACAGCGATCCTGACTGACGATCCAGAAGCCAACCTGTACATGTGCGGCTTTGGTCCTGGCGGTAGACTTGGCACAGGAGACGAATCGACAAGGTTCTCCTTTACTTGCGTGTATTCCGGCGGGCTGCAAGGACAGAAGATTACGCGCGTTGGCCTCGGCCAGAACCACACACTTGCCATCACCCAAAATGGGGAGGTGTTCAGCTGGGGTAGCAACAGCTATGGCCAATTGGGTTACTCACTCGCCGTCAACAAAGACGAAGAACCAGTACAACTATTACCTCGTCAGATATTTGGACCTCTGAAACGGGAAAAGGCAATTGGTTGTGCAGCCTCACGTATCCATTCCGTCATTTTCACCTCTGACCATCTGTACACTTTTGGCAAGAACGAAGGCCAGCTCGGTCTGACGGACTCGGACGCGCGCTCCTTGGAGATCCAGACGACCCCTCGAGTGGTCGCGGCGGCCTTGTTCCCCGAGCCGATTGTTCAGGCTACTGCAATCGATAGAGCTACAGCTTGCCTTCTCGAGAATCACGATGTCTGGGTGTTTGCGAATTACGGCTACTTGAAAGTGAAGTTCCCATTGGTCGATTTCAGCAATTTTTTTCTCAAAGCCACATACGCGACCAGCCGGTACGGAGCTGAGGGCCCCAACCAGGTCACCAAGATCTGCTCTGGCGGTGACACCATCTGTGCACTTGCTCGTGAGGGACAAGTCTTCACGTTGAAGATCAGTCAAAGTGCTGAGCCCACTGGCAAAGGATCCACGACAAATCCCGTTAAGATTCGAAACGCCTTGTCAGAGCCGCAGAAGATCTGGTCTCTCAGGAAAGACTCTATGGCATGTACTGATGTCAGCGTTGGACAAGATGGCTCGATCATCATATGTACCAAATCTGGCTCTGTCTGGAGAAGAGTTGCTCGCACCAAAGCCAAAGACTCTGCCACAACTTCTGTAGGCTCGAAAAGTAAAGACTACAAGTTCTCCCGCGTTCCGGGTCTGACGCGCATCTCAGCCGTGAGGAGTAATGCTTTTGGATCCTATGCAGCCATTTGTCGGGACTGGGATGTTTTGCAAAACCAAGTCCATGTTGCCAAGCATAAGCTGTGGCATGATATGTTTGACCTCTATCCATTCAAGGACTTGAAGCCGGTGCCATCGGAAGATCGTCTAGAAATACCCGTTGACCGTATCGCGGGACCAGACAACATGGACATTCGTCGAGCCATACTAGAGGTCAAGGATGTCGAAGAACTCCTGGATCGTTACGTTGCAGGTTTGGACGCTTCTTTCTGCGATCTGTCCTTGGGCTCCACGTTGTCGGATCTCCGCTTCCCATGCCATGAATTTGTGGTAGCTGGACGGAGCGGCGTGATTCGCCATGCGCTGGCTGTCTTGCGCGAGTCATATCTCTTCCAAGTCTCGGATACTGTGACGGTTGAATACGATGACGCCGGTAAACCTTTGATACTCTTCAGAGGTCTGGACAGCCTGACTCTTTTCAACCTTGTCCTGTACCTCTATACCGACTCGTTTGTGGACTTATGGAACTACACGCGCTTCGTACCTTCCATGGCGATGCGCTACAAGCAGACGAGAGTGGAGCTTCAGAAGACGGCCGACGTTCTTCGCTTGTCAGATCTTGAACGTTGTGCTCGAGTTCAGATCCATCCGGACAAGACCTTGCATAAAGATATGGAACGAGCATATCTTGCTCCCGAATTCTTCGAGGCCGCTGACCTTGAGATCGAACTGAACGGAGCCAGTTTTTACGCTCATCGCGTGTTGATGACACAAAGGTGTCCCTTCTTCGAGGGAATGTTTGCAGGACATTCTGGCGGTGGTTGGATCAAGTCAAGGTATGAGAAAGCTGGTTCCGAGCCTGCGTCTGAGGGCTTGGTGAGTGTGGATTTGAAGCACATCGAGCCACACGTCTTCGACTTGGTCTTGCGCTTCCTTTACGCCGATACTGGTCCGGAACTCTTTGATGAGATCAAGTCGCCAGATCTAGAGTCTTTTCTCGATATTGTCATCGATGTCATGTCGGTAGCCAATGAGCTCATGATTGATCGTCTTGCAGAGGTCTGCCAAAACATCCTTGGGAAATACGGTAAGTGATTTGGTATGCTATCTCGAGGACACTGCTGACAATATCAGTCAATGTGCGCAACGTCTGTCAACTGCTGAATGCAGTCGCACCATGCTCAGTCACATCATTCAAACGAGCAGCACTCGAATATGTTTGCCTCAACTTGGAAATCATGCTCGAGAATCATTTGCTGGATGAGCTTGAAGACGACATTATGCTTGAGCTCGACGGAGTCGTGCGTGAAAATCAAAATGAATATTTCGGGATCACACGCCGGGGCGAGCTCGCAGACGAGGCATTGTTGGAGAGGTATCCCGATCTGGCAGAAAGACTCGACTTTGCCCGCAAGAGGAAGATCGAGTCTATGCGATTGCACCATAAACGTATGCAGCGTGAGGAAGAGGAACGACTCGGTCAAATATCGAAGAGTCCTCGGCTGGCGCCCAAAAGTCCTAAGCTATCTGGCAAGAGCTCAACGCATGATCTGCTCTTCGACATGGACGAGGATGGAAGCAAGAGTCCTCAGTTTCGTCCTATTCAGGATAGCGACAGACGCCCCTCGCGCTTGTCGCTGGCAGGACTATCAGGCGCTGAAGAGAACGCATGGCTCGACAATCAAGGCAAAGTCTCGATGAGCGCTTCGCCAGGACCAGTTTTTGGCTCGTTGAACGAGATGGCGTCGCCAATGATGCGACCTGTTGCAGACTCACCCAACGACATCGGACCAAGCACGCCATCAAAATCGGGCGCTCCATGGGGCAGTGTTACTCTGCGCAGCGAACGCCTGGACATGAAGTCAATCATGGAGCAAGCGGATGACCGCAAACAATCCAACATATCAGCAGGCCTGTCAACACAGAACAGCACCATCGGCAAATTCAAAATGTTACAGAAGGATCGGAAAAAACAAATGCAGGAGCAGCAAAAGCGCCAAGCCGAGCTGGAGGCGGAGTTGAAGACGGCAAGGACCGATGCACAGGGCAGACCCGCAGCCTGGCAGACGGTTCCCGCAGGTAGCAAAGTCTCCCTCAAGGACGTTCTCGGCCAGACGAAACAGTTGACTCCTCCGATCCAGCCCCACCGTCCGCAGGTGTCTCCCAGTCCATCATTGACAATGCGTCAAACCATACCCGGGAACGCCACACCTCGCAAGGCTTCGACGCCGTCTTCGCCAGCAGCCCAACCCCCAAGCACTCCAAAACCATCAGGCCGGAGTGTATCCTCTCCACAAATATTGAATCGAGCATTCTCATCTCCCTCAACTAAGGTGACAACCCAACCTCGTCCTCCCTCTCCAAAGCAAGCAGAGTACCGCCCGCCACCAGCATCGTTCACATCCTCAGCCACAATCCCTCGTTCCGTCCGGCACACATCTGCGCCCGCTGAATCGTCCCTCCAGCTCTCCATGGCCGACATATTGGCGCAGCAACAACTAGAGAAGGAAGTCATCAAAGAGGCGGCCGCCAAGCGGAGTCTTCAGGAGATTCAGGAAGAGCAAGCTTTCCAAGAGTGGTGGGATGCAGAGGAGAAGGCTACGAGAGAGCGGTTGCAAGCCGAAGAGGCGGCTGCCGCTACACAGGCGTCGCGAAGAGCAAATCGCTCTGGCCGGGGACGTGGAGCTGCCGGTGGGAGGGCTAAGAGTTCGGGACGGGGACGAGGGGGGAGGGCTCGTGGTGGTGCGGGTGGTCAGGCGCAAGCTCAGAACCAGAGTCAGAGCCAGAGTGCGGCGGGTCCGGCGAGCGCGAAATCATGAAAGGACGCTGACCGGGCTGAAGCGTGAACTAAAAAGATGGTTTGATCGAGATGATGGAATGTGTTGCTTGCGCACCACCTACTTTCTCTGTATATACTAGGGGATACAAAAACAAGATACACGGTATAGTGGGCTTGGATAAGGGAGCGATGGCATTTTTTGGGCCATGCGCATGCCTGGCCACGATATGATAGACTAATGTCGCAAGCCCTCAGAATTCTATTCTTTCAATCAGGAATTCATCGTTTCCACAAGTGTTTTACCGTTGGGTGTAATTGTACTTGCAAGAACGATGCGTGGAAATAATTCTGGCATGCATTTCATCATTCTACCTACAACAGTACTTGAGAGACTACTTGGACAGGTATTGTACGTATTTCTGCGCGTGTTCGGGAAATTATTCACAAGGACGGCCCTCAAGGTCGTCCCTTCCAAAGAGGAACAGGAGCCACATTTGCATGACTTTACAACGAATTCCCAAACACCACGATTTCGAAGCACACCCACAACCATCGTGAAGAAGCAAATCTCTCATTCGCAGCCATGGCCTGCATGCAACGCAACAATAATGTACAAAGAACATTCGGTCTCAACTGCTACGCCCGCTATAGTGTTTCCCAGCCACCATTGTTAATGTCCGCCTCCAACTTCCGGCTGATAGTCGTCGGAATCATGTGCCCCAGCCAGACAGTCCTCAGCAACGCATCGTAGCGCTTCTGATTCAATATGAGTTGCCTGTTCCTCCTGAGGCCCGGGTCGGTTTCGCCGTGGCGGTCTAGATACGGGCAGTGTGCCCATGAACCAGAGCCGTCGTGGAGGTAAATAACCATGCACTTACGCAAGGACAGGAAGAGTCCCACGTCTTTGCCGCACCTGCCGTCGCGTTAGTTGATGGATCAGAAGGACGGGCTGTGGAATGAGGTACTTACTTGGCCATGTGTCGGTTGCAGCCTCCTTTGTTGTCCTTCATGCAGCAGACGGACTGGCTGCACATGATTTCCCCACAGAACAAGCAGACCGCAGGATCGTTCATTTCCTTACCAGGCCGACTCGGACAGTGACGACGGGTCATCTCGTCGAGGAGCGTCTCGTAGTATTTTGGTAATCCAACAAGCTCGAAGATGACGGGGTGTGTCGGGCGTGTCTTGAAAATGCCGGCAGGCGACAATCGTCCATCCACGGTTCCCTCTCGTTTGTACAGATGGTCGAGCCAAGCTCCCACCATTGACTGCATATGACCCATGGAGTCGTTGTTGGTGGTGCCTCCGCTGCGAAGCATGTCGCTGAGACTCGGCAGCTGCAGCGCATGGGTCAGACGTTGCAACTCGGGCAGACTGGGGTCGACGAAGCTGGCTCCGGCAAAGTCGACACCACGAGTGACAGTGACGAGGAGTGCAACTTTGCGAAGGAATATAAGAACATTCGGACGGATGCGCCGCAGTCCATATTTGCAGAGCCATTCAACGCCGGAGAAGCGAAGATCGATTGTCGACATGAGGCCAGACCAGTCCAGAAACTGGCGGAAGGCAGCGGGATCACCATCGCTGTCCTGAGTTGACATGTCTACATCGTCTCCCTGAGGACCAAATCCGTCGGCAGCGTCGCGCCACACAGAGTGGACATTCTTGACGATTTCGAGCATATAACAGATGCGTATGATGTGAGCGTAGCTGATTTGCATTTTTGGAACCAGGAAGTGAACGCAGTCAGCCAGCATGTTGAACGGATCTTCAGTCAGTGCTGGGTCTGATCCAGCATAAGACGGCATGATTGCGAAAACTTGGTGGTGACCTCGGAATAGCTGTTGGGTCAGTCTGTTGATCATCTGTTTGATTTCGAGGCTGACCCTGCTATTCCTAGATTGGGCAGCTCCTGCAGAGGTGTAAGACGATATCATGTCGGACAATATTCGTAAATGGGTCATGGTCACTGCCGACACTTTGTCGATGAATATCCCAGTCGATTCGGAGTCAACACCACGTTGGGCAATCTCGATGGCGGCAATAGAGTGTCCAAGCGTCCGAGCCAACGAATCTGTGTAAGCCAGCTCCTCAGGTTGAGTTGTAGTGGTGAACATCGACGTCAGGTCATTTTTCTTAATCGTGTCCTTCAATCGGAAATAAACGTTGTTCATCGCCTTACCGCTCGTGCTAGTTTGCGCGGATTCGAGAGGAGGCGATGTGCTATATATGTCGTCTGGGAAATTTCCCGGCATCTCACGCGTGGTCATCATGTTAGACTCGACGTGCTGTGGTGCATCGCTGGGCACGGCACCGAAGGACTCGGACAAATTTGTCGAGAAGCCTTCCGGATCTGCACCACGCGGAAGACCGAGAAGCCTTTCGCCCAAACCGCCAATCTCGAAAGCGGGCGTCTTGCCGTACCGAGTGACCGTAGCCTTCAGACCTTCAGAGACCCACGCATCAAAGGTCAAATCGAAGCCGAGCACACCCGGATATCGCTTCTCTTTGCCTTTCCAGATAATTGGGAGGAAAGTGTTGCCCAGTGCTTTGCATAGCGGACAAACAAACTCCATCTTGGGAATACGTTCTGGATGATGTCTTGCTATCTGGTGTGTTTGCCTCCTTAGCGTTGCGTTATTGTACGACTCGAAGCAGCTGTAATGCATTATGTGACCGCAGGAACTCGAGACAGGTCCAAGCCGGGAGTTGCCAGGCGCAAAGCCCTTGCCTAGGGTCTGACGTTTAATTTCCACTGCTTCGCCAGCGCTGTTTAGCTTCGTGACCACTTCATGGTTCCGACTGGCGAGCCCGAAAGGACGTATTGATTCGGCAGAGCGGTCAAGGCTCTGAGGGGAATCCAGTACCTCTTCAAGGTAGTCTCGGTCGCGAGTATCCGTGACACGCAAGATGTTGCTCTCCTTGATCAGTGAGAATGTGCCATACAACCTGTCGTCTGTACACTCCTCCTGGCAGTAAATGCAGTTTCCACGGGGGTAGTCCCACATTTGCACAGGCTCCTCGACCGGAGATGCCAGTGAGTCTTCGTCATCAAGGTCGCTACCCCAGTCGAAGTTCTGTTTGTTGTTTACAAAGTCATCTTGCTGCCTTCTCATCGCGGCAAGGGCTCTCTTGGCTCGCGCTTCGGCTTCGGCTTTCTTTTTCTTCTGCAAATCTTCTTGCGAGTCGTTCGATGACGGGACAACGTCCGAGTGTTCTTCAGGCACGCCACGGGCTTCAGAGGCTGTCTGGAAAAGCTTTGGTCGTTTCTGCTGTAGTCGTAGTAAGATCCGGTTGATTTTTGGGTGGCACCCTTCGAAGTCCTTTCTTCCTAACAAGGTATAAAGAAGACCAAAGGTCGCGTTCGTGTTGCCTTTTCTTGTCAAGAAGCGGTACACAAAAGACTGGTTGGCGTCCTCGTCCATGCTTTCCTCGTTGCTTAGATCCTCGTTGACCGCGAGAAGCACAAGATGTAGGACAACTTGGAGGAATGATTCCACCCGTGTGGCAGCAACCAGGTCACATTGTATGGCATATGAAATACAGTTGTGAATGATTTGGGTGAAGACAGCGGTTCCAATGAAATTCCGCAGACCAAGGAACATCCCGGATTCGATCGGTCGCAAATTCGGTTCGTAAACGACTTCTGACAATGGCTTGCCGGTACTTTCGGCGATCCATTTGCGAAATGCAGTCTCGGCTTCATCTCTTTGGTTTTTGGTGTAATGCGCGATGTATGGATCAAGCAGAGCGAGGTATTCCTTCTTCAGCTCGAACGTTCCAACATCTGTCAGACCTTCTGGTGCTTTGTAGTGAGCCATTTCGTGCAAAATATCTTCCAGGTTATCAAGGTCTTGGAAGCGATCCACGAGACGTGTACAGAGCTCCGAGTAGGACAAAGGCTTAAAGCACAAGACGTGGATAAGATCACGACGCACAGATAGCAAAGTCTGCTGTGTATCATTTGGAAGAGGTTGAAGCGCTGTCCTCTCACTGAGTAGGATGATCAGCAAATGCACAAAATCCTCCGCGATGTCAATCATCTTCGTCTCCTCGGCCATTGCGGGTGCGTTGAAATGTCCGGTCATCCAGTCAACCATGGCAAATCGATCAATGATGGTCAGCAGCATCCGATCTGGATCGCAAATTACCATTGCAACCTGCGTCAAGAAGATATCATGCTGATATGCCAGATCTCTCTGTTTGACGCCGCGATACTGGCTCATTTGATGCCTGAGACTCAAGCCATTCCTGACCCAGAGGCCGGCCTTCATGTGCGCGAGCCAAGCACACACTCGGAGGGGAAAGTCGAACAAGACCATCAGGAGGTCCTCCGGTGTAAACTGCGTCATGTAATATGGCACTTGGCCATATTCCTGAAGCTGCGCACCTCGAAATGAGAGCAGATCCCGAATGTCGCTAGCGCGAACATCCTTGACGCCGTCAATCAGCCATGAGAGCGTATAGTGCAGCGCATGATGAAAACTTATTTGACTGCCTGGACGTCCAACGTCAAACCAAACGATCGGCTTCAGCTTCTCTGGTTCGACGTCCCAATCGCGGGAATTCAGTTCTTTGAATGAGACGAGCTCCTTAATCTCCGCCTGGTTGAAGCGCTCCTTTTCGAGGCCAAGGCAATTGGCAAGCGTGGTCAAAGCAACGGTCTGCAAGGTGTCCGTAACACTGCGGCGGTCCTCAGTAGGAGATAGTCTGAATGCGTCCGTGAACTGTCTGCAGAGCTTGTTCATCTCCCGGGTCAGAATACTAGCGCTTATCCAGGCGTCATTCTCATACTCGACATGCTCGCCCACCGCTCTCAGATTGGGACAAATGCCCTGAGCAAGTTTGATCAGATCAAGGAATTGCAAGGTGTAATGGCGTTGCTCTCGGAGCTGTCTTCGTACGTACTCGGTCTGAAAAAGATGCTTCAGGTCGCAGAAGAAGTGATACATCCTCCGGTTTGTGACAGAGCCGGCATCGAAGGCGAGAGTCGCATGTGGCGACATGTCCATAGGTCGCCCGACTTGACGGGTCGTCAAGAACGTGTAGAGAATGGCAAGGAGTGTTGTCAAAAAGTTGCATCGATCGAATACTTCCCTCGTTATGGAGGGCGTCGTCAACATCTGCAGTGAAAGATAGATGATCGAGTGGTCAGGCTCTCGGTCGGCGACAAGGTACAGCTGGGCAAGGAGATTGTAAAGCCCGGCGAATCTCACTCCCAATATCCGTTTGAACCCTGGGAGCGTCACCACCGTGCCAATGTACAAGTCACGAAGGTCGATTCTGGCTTTTTTCCACAAGCGAAGGTCGTACAGTATCATCCAATCCAACCGCAAAGGCCGTCGAATGTCATCCGCAGGTAAAATGTCCTGCTCAGCAAAACCGCTTTCTTGCAGCCAGTACCAGGGCACGTTCGATCGTTTCCGAGCACGCGCATGTGAGTAGGGTGTCTTCGGAATTGGAATGTTGACGCTCGTACTGCTCTCAGGCGGCGTCAAAATCATAGAACCCGCGCTAGAGGCTGGATTGCTAGCCGCCCGCAGGTTTCCCACAGGAGGCGGCGGTGGAGGCGGAGGGTAGCCGGCGATGGTCGCCTCACTATTTTCAAGCGTGTCCTCGGCTTCACCCCGAAGCGCGTCTGTCACGTCGCCGTTTTCGGTGTCGACGTCCATGGCGTCTTGTATTTCACGTTGGTTGACACCAAAAATATCGTCTTCGTCGTCTTCGTCATCATCCTGACCATCCGCATTTGTATCTCCAGTGGGCAGAACGGTGATGGTAAGACCTCCTTCGGGATTCACCGCAATTTCTCCGATCGGGGCTCGTCCGAGAAGGTTCCCCTCCGCCGTGCCTTCCTCGATCTCATGGTCGAGGATTCCATCTCGTCCGATGCCAGAGTTTGACCCTTGACTGCCCCTGTTCCAAGGTTCGAGGAGCTCCTGGCATATTGTCTGAGTAAGGATCTCCATGTCGTGTCCGACGTGACAACCTTTGATATCTAGCAACCATTCGATGATCGTGCCACACATCAGCTCTCGGAACGTATCTCGTGCCGAGCGTATTGTGACTGTGATCTTGATCTTCTCGATCATTTCGGCCTTGTCAAGCAGGCTCGCGAGATTTCGAGACGTCATGATAAAGCTGCGCCCGATCTCGTCTGTGTCGCTCGCTTTCTCAGCGCCGAATGCAGCCGTTTGCCTGCATGCACGGGAAACCATATTCGACACTTCGTCGACTGCATGCTTTTCATCGTTCCACAGAACGAGTGCATACTCCGGATTCTGCTCAACGTCGTCGGGGCCGCCGTACGCTGATTCAAGGAGCCTTGCCTGCATTTCATCCTCCATGACGGACGACTCAGTCTTGGCCTTGCGCAATTCCTCCGGAGCACACGACATTACATCGCAGAAGTAGTCAAGAATGACACTGATAGTTGAGCCTATGCTGGCCACCAAGTTCTGGGGTAATTGGGGCGAAGCTCCAGGTTGCTTGCCCGGCGCATTGGCATGGTCTGCAGTATGGATGGCGCAGTGAACCGGTATCTTCCAAGCTTCCGGATCTCCACAGTCACAGCAGCCGCTATTCCCCGGGGCAATACTGACCGAGATGGCATGGCCTCTGTGGTCTGATGCTTCGAAACAGCGACTGCATAGTACGCACGTGTCGTCGTTTGTGCATGTTTTGCAGCGATATGTCATCTCTCCGCCCTTCAGAATGTGGCCACATCGCTTGCCTCTGGCGGCTTCGGTATACTCGGAGCCCTCTACGGCACCCTGAGCAGCCTGAAGGTTCCAGTCGCCATCATTTGGAACGTTGCCACAGAAGAGCTCGTGGAGATACTGTTCGTCGCCACCGACCAAAGACTTGAACAGCAACTGCAACAAGCTTTGCCTTGCAGCTTTGTCATATTTGTTATCCCACCGTCGTGGCAATTCCAGCAAGGCAGCTCTCAGTCGCTTTCCAACTAGGTCCCCATGAGGGACAAGCATGGTGGAAGCTTCCCCTCGTCGCACAGGCTGAGGCCGATAAAGAGCTCACATATCACGCTTCAAGTGATCTATGTTGGTATGCGTGACCTCCAGCTCGGAACTGATACTGAATGCGAAGCTACAGTAAAGCAAGGGGATGGCTAAGCGTGTCGAGATAGTGGTTTCAGGCGGATGGAGCGAATGAAGAATAGGTAGGCAGGTATGCTAATCGGGTCGGCGGGTCAGGCACGCCCGCTCCGTCACAGCTTTCCTTTTTCGGCTTAGCGTTTCCCTGGCCCCAGATCGTCTCAGATCTTCGACGCACTTCTCACTTTCGTATGGGCATTTCCTGATACATCAAATTACAGCAAGTCTGCATATCTGTACTTGAGCTGAGAACGACGGCTTCTTTGATATCCGTGTCCAATGCCGCGACATGAAATGCGTTTAGGTGGAAATGGTCACGGTTGTGTTTCTGTCGATATCTACAATTCTTCGATCATTCTCCATGTCTAGCAACATAAGCCGCTGTGGGTGCATCTATTAAATGCTTGACTTGATGTTGCTATTCCAGGTCCAACGAATTTGGTCGGTTCATCCGAAGCACAAGACCGTCCCTCGATCCACTGCCAGTGAGCCAATCCAGTCACGTGCCCAACCCAAGCATTCTTCATCCCCTTCTCTACTTCTTTGGTGCAAACGAAACATTTGGTACCTTCTGATTGAAAACAACGACGTTCGAATTAAAGAACGGGTCACCAAAAGAGCCGCGGCCGTCCACCGGGACCATCCAAGAAACACAAGCTGCAAGACAAATTAGAACCCAGTGCCGCACCGAGAGCTCTGTTACTTACTTTTCCCACCATCGAATGTGCCTTCATTCATGTTTTGACCCGGGACGCGTCCGATGGCGCCGTTGGGGAATCGGAACTGGAACTCGGGCAGAGTTGATGAGCATGGGAATGCCCAACGGCCGTTGGTGTAGTAGGCTCCCTGGACTTGAGCGTGGTAGTTCGCGATGGTGGCGTTGGGGAGGTAAGTGTTTGGCGATCCGGTGTCTTCGGTCGTGTTGTCAGCGTCACTGCCCTGAAGCCCTTCAACGTTCTCAGTGCTTACCGAAATTCATCACGATAGGGCCACCCAGCTGCTTGTTGCCAGCATAGAAGCTGACCTGGTTGTTGTTCCAGCTACCAGTCGAGTTGTCGATCGCCACAGTGCTCAAACTTCCCGAATATGTGGTCGCATCTGTCGCACCGAACTGAACGTATCCACTGTCGTCCTGCTTGAAATAGCATGTGAAGACGGGACTGGCCAAGCTCTTTTGCAGCGCTTCAAAGTAAGTGGGCAACTTCGTAGGTGTATACTGACTACTCGCTCCAAAGGACAATCCCATGATTCCCGATCGAAAGTTGCCAGCTGGAAAGCCTTGCAGCTTGTCCGCAGTGGCGATCGGTGCCCTGACGCAAGCATTGCCAACACACAGATTGTCTGTGTACACGGGTCCAGACACGCCGTTTCCGCCGCTTCCATACGATATGCTGAAAGTCTCGCCTTGCACGCGCTGCGACGTCGACGATTTCGACGGATCATAATTTTCCTGGCCTGCCCTCTGGTCAGAAGGCGAGTTGGGACCGAGGACCCAAGTCACGACCGATCCGGTATCGAGAACGACATCGAGCTTTTCGGGGCCGGCGGTGAAGTTGGCGAACCAGTACGAGTCGAAGTCGATGCCATCGCGGAGAGGTGCAGCGGCACCGGCGCTCAATGCGTACCTAGAACGACCGATCGAGTTTCCAGAGCTGCTGCTAGTCTTGACTTTGGAGATTGGGATCTTGAAGGAGGCTTGAGCTGTGTCTACCTCTGGTGTGGGCGCAGCAAGCGCTCCCACTAACAGGATAGCGAAAGCGACGGCGGAGTGCATCGTGAAAATGATTTCGGGGTTTCACTCAGTCGAGGTCGGTATTCACGATGAATTTTGTGCATGGTGGACTTTCAACACTCTTTATACCTCCAATGAAAGCTTATAGCATCCCACCCAAGGACTCGGGAATCTTTCTCGAATGCTCACACTCCGGTGTTTTCAGCTCGTAGGGTTGCATTCTCAAGGCTCTAGCAAAGCCTATGTTGGATTTAAGCCTTCAGTGTAGGGCTCGTGATTCGGCACATTGAGTAAGTTATGGCGCTTAGCTTTAGTCATGCTACTGGCTCTGATCTTCAAACTTTGTTCTCTTGCAACAGTCTTGACTTAAGAGTGGAACGGCTTCCAGAATACTCACATTGAACCTCGGATTGGCTAGTGGCATCTCACGCATTCGGTCAACAGCTGTCAGACCCGAGGACTTTATGCCGACGGCAACCAACAGCGAGGCATTTCTAGACTGTCTTTGGCGATTTGGAAAACGTTAGTCAGAACCAGTCATACGACTCTGATCATGTTGGTGGAGGGTCTCATCAGCGGCACCGTATGACCGAGCAGGTACCATTGCCGTGCCGTAGGCTCATCTGCACAATTTCTCCGGTCATGATCTGCACGGAGCTGTAAGCCTAGGAGTAGCCTAGGACAGCAGCCAGAGCGACCTACAGATCACCGTTGGGATCGTTAGAGACAGCATCTGGACTAACGATGCGAATTGCCTGTTGCGGCTATACCTCCGAACTCGAGGCGCATCGAGCGGCGGGATACGAACTCTAAATCGTCCGATCATTTCCCTCCACCCTGGTGGCAGCTTACGGTAATCTGTAGCTAGTCTCCAGTAGCCCATGTGATCAGTGAAGGTCACGAAACTCATGCAAAGATAAGCAATCAGGGCTTTGCACCATCCTGCTCACTTCAGCTTGTCAGCTCAGCATGTTAGGGAGGATGTCAGCTCGGAACAAATACTTCACTCCCCGCATAGCAGGCAATGTGAAACGAAGATAATGTCAGCCTAAAAGCTTAGCAGCAGCATCAGTAGGAACGAGGTTGTCGTTCTCTGAGGAAGACCTGGCTTGCCATAAGATGTGGTGTGGCTGGACCGATGTGCGGGGTCGCCAATTGTAGATTGTGGACATCTCGATGTTGCACTGACACGACCAGCACTAATGCGTGGTTGCAGTGAGTTCCCATCGTTGACTGATTGTTTGAATACGTGATCATGACTTGGCAGTCTTTGCTCGCGAATCGCAGGCCAGTCCACGATGGTTCCAATTTAAATGAACTGTGAGCACGGATTTTGTTTTTCCTCTCCTTTGTGAAATATGAAACAGCTTTCTGGGCCAACGGATTTGGACTAGCTGGCGTATTCTGAAAGATGGAGCGACTCATGATCAGTACAGGATGGTTCATTCGATATCGGACAGGTACACATCTCGTCTGAAGGCAGCAAGAAGCAAAGGTCATTGACAGCCAAGAATTCAGGACTGATATCCACATCTTGCAGTGATCTGCGCAGATCAATCAGATAAGATAAAACCTTCATCTATGCATGTATTCAACGATTGAGTTCCAACAATCCTTCACACGATGCTTCCACTGTATCAAGCTCGTATCGAAGCAATCGCCCATACATTGATCTTCAGCACTTTGACTTTCACCCCGCTGGTTTCGGCTATAAACCTGCACGGTCTCCTCAAACTCACCCAGCAGGAACCTCTCCAGGCAACCAGTGACAATGACTTCGACTGGGCTACAGTAAATCACATCTCTCATCCACGACCCTGCTCGTGCAGCTTACCGATACATATCTAGATCACCCCCAGCTCCAAGCTAGTCTATCATCAATGCTATTCCACCTTCCAATGCGCCCGCCTCTCCGTCCCCCTAAACTGGAACGACACCTCCTCGCCCCAACGCGCCGCGGTCGCCATAATCCGTCTTCCCGCCCGTGTCGCCCCTAGCCACCCCTCCTACGGCGGCGCGATTCTGACCAATCCAGGCGGACCGGGAGAATCCGGAGTCCACCAGATCGTCACCACGAGTCGGAATCTACGAGCAATCGCAGATGCCGGCACCGATCCCGACACGGACGATTCGACGGCCAAATATTTTGATCTCATCGGGTTCGATCCCAGGGGCGTCAAAGATACTACGCCGCATCTCAAATGCTTTCCAGACGCCGTCGCGCAAGCGAGCTGGGTCGCCGGTCTGCAAGACTACAGCACGCTCTGGGCGTCAGACGCGAGCGTCAGTCTCGAGTGGGCGCGTATGGCAGCCATAGGACGCAGTTGCGCCGCTGGTGAGGATAACATCTTTCGATATGCAAACACCGCGCAGGTCGCCGCGGATCTGGTGGGTATCGCTGAAGCACACGGGGAGTGGCGGGAAGCCGAGGTCGAGCGCCTGCTCGCTGAGAAAACCGGAGACGCAGAATTGAAGAAGCGGGAGCTAGAGGACGTGAGGGAGAAAGCGGCTTGGAGTAGGGGAGCGGAGGGAGTGATGTTCTGGGGAGATAGCTATGGGACGTTGCTGGGTCAGACCTTTGCAGCGATGTATCCGGATCGAGTGAGCAGGTTACTGATCGATGGGGTCGTGAGTCCGTACGACTATTACAACAGCACGTGGTTCGCAAACCTGAACGATTCGGACAAAGTGATGACGAAGCTGGCGGAGTATTGCTTCGAAGCTGGGCCTGAGAAGTGCCCTGTATATACTGGAACGTCAGCAGCGGATGTTGAAAAGTGGATCGAGAATTTCGTTTTCGGCCTCGAGGACAACCCGATCGTGGTTCCTGGAACAGGAAACGGGACCATGGGTCCGGAGGTCATCACGCATGGCGATGTTATCCTGCAGGTCATCGGTGCCATGGCGTTTTCCCTCACTTTCGCAGAGAAGACCTTCCAACTCCTGCATGATCTTTCTCGCGGTAGTACCTCGGCATTCGTTGCGCAGAAGCAGGCTCGCCGGCCGAAACCTGAACTATCGGACAAATGCCGTGAAGATGGACCTTTTTCGGATGCCTGCATATCTGACAGCCACTTCGGATTGCTTGGTCCGACTCAGTCGATTGAATGCATGGATAGCGCAGGGAGTCATGGAAGGAACTTCACGAAAGATGACTTCAAGAAATACTATGAGAAGCTGACCGCGCAGAGCAAATGGTTCGCATCGACTTGGGCTCGTCACAAAATATCTTGTGTTGGGCTGGATGACGACCAGAAGCCGGCGTGGACGTTCGAAGGCCCAATTGCCAGAAACACCTCACATCCAATGCTGGTGATCAGTAACTCGCACGACACCGTAACGCCAATCAAAAAGTAAGTGTCCTGATTCTTGTCACATGCGTAAGCTGATGATTTTGACAGTGGCCGTCTGGCGACATATTTGTTCCCCGGCTCAGCATTGATACATCAGAATTCCGAAGGGGTAAGTGCTATCATACCTGACCGTACCAGAGGAACTTGAACCTGACATTCGCAGCACTGCTCGTACTCAATGCCATCCGTCTGTACCGCAAGCCTGATCAGACAATACTTCCAAACAGGAAGGCTGCCTGCCAACGGCACAATATGTGAGCCGGATTACCGCCCCTTCATCGGCTGCACTCAAAAGGACAAGAACGGAAAATGCAAGAAACGCTCAGACCAAGACGAAGTTCTCTGGAAAGCATCGTGGGGCCTAGCTCATACTTTCGGCCGAATCGAAACTCCTCGTTGCGGAGACCATTCGACGTGTTCAGGTCCTCAGAATGTGTACAGGTGTTTTTTGTTCGACTCCAATCAATGCATTTGCTCAGCTGCCTCTAGACAATTTGTACACAAAGAAAGCACCTCCTTTAATGGCCCAGCCAGTGGTATCCTCCGTTCGACGTAGATATATTCCACTCGGTTGCTGGACTGGTAGTCGTAAACGGCATTCGCTGCTTATTCCTCCTCAACGTACTTGGCACGGATATCCTTCCATTGGCGCTGTCAACCCCATTAGTCTCGTGGCCCGATCACCTATCCCGAGTATCGTTCACGTACGCCAGCGTTGATGTTGTCCCAAACTCTGTCGAAGCCACGGTCGAAAACCCTGCAGAGCGTCAATTCTCGGAATTCGTACACAATCGTAGTTCGTGATCCCCCAACGTACGTCTCGAATGTGAATGCGCCGGCAAAGACCGTCAACAGAAAGACATGGTTTCGCCTGAACAGGGCGCTGTCCATCCGTTAGCATCCCTTCTTCCCCATCTCCACCTCTTCAGTCGTCCTCGGGTCCAACTAACTTGTAAATGCCGCCAGCAATCTGTCGCAAGTTAGCCACACCTTCGATACCCTCTCTGCGCCCGTTGTAAGGGTCCGATAACTTACGCCTGCCATTTTGCCTTGTCTGTCTGTGCTGTAAAGAGTGGTGATGGTTGATGTGGTCGCGAATGCACTCGTTCAAACTGTCAGAACTGGAGCTTGAAGTTACAAAGTCGAATGGCCGAGCATTACACCTGGCGAAGCGCTGATTGGCTGAGCGTGACGACCAAGCTCGGCGGGCCGGCAGAATGGTGCGGCCGGCGCTGCGACGCGGAGATCGGAGTGCCGCTGATGGCTTGGCCAGGGAAAGTTCGAGGATGGGACATTTCGATTTGGCTTGCCTGTTTCATACGTTCCGGTTCAACTTTCGTTTGGCACTGCGACGATGAATGTGCGATTGACGGGAGATCCAGCTGCGTTGTCTGTCTGGGATATTAATCCTCCGATTCAATTCTCTTCCGATCCTTGATTTCGGAGCATTTCGATTTGAAATCTGTCAGAGATATATATACACCTTTAACTCTGCAAATACCACGACTCAGTCCAACAATTGGAACTTCGAGTCGACAGAAATTTCCCTTCTAAAAAGATCTTTGGTTCACAGATTTTCCATACTCTTCAGGATGTCCACTCCACAATCCCCCACCTCAGACTCGGCCTCCAAATCCGGCATCGTCACCTCCGCCACCGGCCAACGGTCCATCCCCAGCAGCACGCGCGCCGACGGCTCCAAGCGAAAAGAAATAAAGATCCGGCCCGGGTACAGACCCCCCGAAGACGTCGAAGTCTACCGGAACCGGACCGCCGAAGCATTTCGCACGCGGGGGAAAGGCGCCGGCGTGCCCGGTGCAGGAACAATTACGAAAGAAGATGACAAGACCGCGGCGAGCAATAAGAATGCAAAGAGGCGGGAGGCGAGAAGAAGAGCGAAAGCTGCTGCCGGAGCAGAAGGGGCGGAGGGAGATGATGGTGATGCAGATGGAGAGGGTCTGAAGCAGGAGGAGACGAATGGGAAGGGTGGGGAGGGTGCCGGGGCGGATTCGAAGGCTAATGGGACGACACAGCCTGAGGAGGAGGACCCGGAGGCGGAGAAGGAGAAGAAGGCAAAGAAGTTGAGGAAGAAGCTCCGGGAGGCGAGGGAGCTTCAGCAGAAGAAAGAGCGTGGAGAGGGCTTGTTGCCTGAGCAGCTGCAGAAGGCGATTCGGATTAATGAGCTGATACGTGATCTGGATAAGCTGGGTTTCGGGCCAGACGAGGACGTCAAGGCGGATTGAATGCTTGGACGCTGAACGACAGATCGCCAGAATCGATCACATCATTTTGAACATCGCGGACCACACTGTTGGTCTCTCAGCAGCCGTGCCGCGATGGACAAGCGTGCAAGGATGCCGAGTTGGCCGTGCCTCAGCGACTGTCGATCCTCGCGAGCGAAGCAGACTCGTGAACTGGGAGCGTCCGGGTTCAACGAAGTGAACAACTGGTAGAGCTTTAGGGACGCTCACTAACTACATTGTCAATACACGAAAGCCTTGACATTACAGGCGAGACCGAAAATTGCCACAGGAGCTCAAATGCATGCCCTGTTCTGCTGAGAGCTTGATGAAAAGCAATGTCAATTATTGATCAATTATGCTGAAAGTGTGACAATCATAGATGGTTGCCATAAGGCTAAGCTAGAAGCATAAGACATAAGTAGTTGCACCCAAATTCCAAACACTTTCCTCCGACGATTGTCCCTTGTAAAGTTCGTGAGCGAGACTTCGGTGCAATTTGCTTCTCCAGATGCAACAAGCGTTGACTTGCTGCAACAAACGCTATCGTTGCCGGCTCTCGTGCAAGGCGTTAGGGCAGAGCGGTGTTTCCCGGCACCGATGTCGCTGCAGTACGAGGAAGTCCACAGCTTCCGAGCGATATCGTGTCCTTGAAGCGCAGAATGCTGTGACCGGCAGCTGAATGATCGAGAGCCGTGCAAGCAGCAGTCGAGGAATGGGATGAAGTGAGAAGAAAGCACACCCTGACTTAACAGTTTTGGTGCTTCCAATTTACAACGGCAATTACCGTTCGATAATATGAGCTAGTATAAGGTAAAGAATGTCGTGCTTGACCCGATGAGTCTTCGCTGGTATTGTGTTAGGGAGGTCCTGCCTCAAAATGGTGCAGTGAGTTTAAAGGCATTCGTGAGCGGGTCGTAGTAGTGTATCGTCAATTCGCGTTGTTGCGCTCGCGCGCTGAATCTTGGAAGCGAGTCGTGCTGGGCCGAAAGTGAGTCCTGTTCCAGGTCGTGTGCTGATTGAGACGCGACATTGCTGTCCAATGATGGGAAGCTTCCCCGGCTCGAAGCAGCTATGCAAATGAACATCGCAACAGCTACCAATATTATCAGGTACTGAAGCACGTTCTCTCTGTGCAGTTCTTGACCAGCAAGGGCAAAGACAGAAACTTCGCATAGCCATGTTCGGACGGTGATGTTGGCTGCCAACATGAATATAAGGACGAGACCTGCCGGGTTTTGTGAGCAGTTGCATTGCAAAGATTTATTGTCAACTCACTGGCTGATAGCACAAGACCGCGTCGTCCACCAAGAACGGAACTGAGCACCACCAAGATAGCTAGGGCAAGGCAGGCTGTCCATTTCAACACGGCCTCAAAGCTCGTTGCGAGCGAAGAGAGAAACCCAGCATATACTGAGACGCCCTCAAGCGCAGCGGTGATGCCGTTTGCAGAGGCTTGCAGCGCAGTGAAAACAGCAAGTGTGTCTTGCGACCTGACGCGGAGCTCTTCTTGTGCTTGTCGTTGGGCTCGCGCTGAGTTATCAATGTCGCCTTGCATCTCATGCAATCGGTGATGGAGGCTGTCATGCTTCGTTACCAGACCAACAAGGCTTTCGTGCGCCTGCATCGCGACTTGCGAGTGCTTGTCGATATCGCTGCGCCACCTTGCTGATACGGCAGCCCCTTGTTCGGCGAGACTGCTGACCATGGTAGAGACATCGGTGCTGGCGTCTTGGATTTTCGCCTTGTGCTGCAAGATGGTCTGTCGACAGTCAGAGCACGAACACACACAGTCGAAGAGCTTTTGCTCTCGCGAGGTCACCCTCAGGCGCTCGTGATTGAATGACATGAATGACAGCAAAATGCCGTGCGGGTTGGCCGCTTGTGTGGTGGCTGATTAAGATACATTGTGAGATGGCAGAAGCACATTGACTTTGCTTTCGCCAGAGGGGCTGTTTCGGAAAAATGCAGCACAAAGGACGTCGCACGAACCTCAAACAGTAATTGCATGTCCCCCTTGGCTTGATTGGCAATACCAGCAAACATTTCGACCACCTCAGCCTCTGCAGCGCTTGCACGGCTTTGCAGTCGATCGAAAGTCTCCAGTGCGGCTCGGAGCCCGGCTTTGATCTCAGTGGACATGGCATTGGAGAAGGATTGAAGTTCTGTTGCGAGGGCGCGCTGCTCAGCAAGTTGTTGTTTCGAGAAAAGAATCTGCTCCGCAAGCGTCGCTTCTGAGGCCTCGTTATTGTCCACCAAGCTCTTGAACATATTAATCATTTCCTCGCGCTCGGATTCCGGCCGCGCTGCTTGGCATATGAGTAGTGCATTCTGTCGACTGTTGCTATAGCTTGTCCAGGACTGTGGTCGGGATTCAAGTGCCTTCACACAACTTGCGACCATTTTCTTGGAGTCTGACTTCATTGTGAGATAACCTCCTGGATTGCGTTCCAGAACGTCTGTTTTACAAGCAGCTGGAACCCCAAGGTCGGCATCTCTGAGCTCGCAAATAGCAAGCCTTGCAGCGTATAAAGTCTTGATCGAATCCAAGACCACATGTCCTTTCGATGACTGGCTGTCAAGTGAAGAGCAGTCCTTTATCAGCCCAAAGGCGGCAGACCGCACGCAGGACGGAGCAGTGTCGAGGGAGCGAACAAACTCGCGAGCTTTTCTGTGTACCAGGGGAGCTCTTGCCGCAGCCTTTTCGGCGGCAAAGTCGAGCTCGCGACTGGGAAGAATGGAATTGTCATCGATTGCTGAGCCTGTTTATGTGAGTTTCTGACCGAGTTGTGCATTTGCATGGGTTTCACTCACCACTTGAGAAGCCCCAAGCGGACGCAGTGAGTGTATTGGCGAGAAGGAAAAAAACGAGGGCGATCAAATCCCTCATCTGCTTCATAGTGGACTATTACGGCGAAAGACCAACTCATCTGAGTTGAAGGTATTGACAGCAGGAAATGAAAATGGGGACCCTTAACCTTTGCAACACGCAGCTTGAAGCTGATCCCCCGGCGGCTGCTGCCAGATCGCAAGCGCAAGTCTCGATTGATGATGCGGATGGATGCGCTGGCCAGCAGGGGAAGATTGCGGCGTCTGGTGTGGTGGTGAGAGAATGAGAGGTGAGGCGCCGGCTCGACGGTGAGGAATCTGTGAGACGGCTCGGGGTAGCTCTAGCGCAGGCCTGCGTCAAGAATTCGCTCACCGCTGAGAAGATTGAAGATGCGACCATGCGACGATTTTCGGCGAAATCTTCTCTCTTGTCATGGGAAAAGGAAGGTGCGTTCGGGCGCCACATTTATTGGGCATGTTTCTACTCCCTTGTGACTCGCATATGCGTACACTTTGCATGACTTCAAATTTTTGCGGTGTTAACAGCAGAATATGGGAGTCCCCACGCAGACATCAAGGTTCATAACCGGGGCACCTTATTCGTGTTGAAGGTCTGCGCCTTCCTTGAACACAAGTAAGAGACAAGGAGGTGGAGAAATCTCAGCTGAGGAAAGAGCGATGAACGGTGTGAGGAAACTCAGAAAGCTTGCCACTCGGAGCCATACAGATGGAAGCATAGAACGAGAGAGAGAAAAACGAAGAGCAGAAACCGTCCTGAATTCGCTTGCACAATTATTGACACGAATTATTCCTTGCTGAGTTTTCGCAAATGCAGTAATGCGTCAGGCGGACGAGTTGAAATGTTCGGTCTGTCAAGTCGTAGATGGCGTCAGAAAAGGACAGCGAGCACCAGTAATTCGAGCCTGTTGAACATGAGCCCGTGCATCGTACGCTGCCTTGTGATACTCGATTGCGATGAATGAAGGTAGTTGATGAAACTCCACAATCAGAGCGCGATGCGGAAAGACTCCAGACGCGCCGAAGTTGGTTCGGACGTATCGGTGATAAAATTGAAGCTCAAGATTCTGCCATCTCCAACAGCCTCGAGATCAGCAACGACCAGAGGCTTCCACCGCCTCACACTCACCAAGCATGCTGTCCTCCTCCCGATCCTCAATACTGAGGACAGCCAGCGCCTTCGTGCGCTCTGAACAACCAACCTCAATTCCCGACTTCCTCCTCCCTTCCTTCTCGCGTCAGCTCCCATCCTCCAACCGCACATTTTCCACCACCCGGTCCAATGCCTCCCGAATAGGCTCCGCCGCGCTGGCGCTCCCCGAGGGCGTCACCCTCACCGTCGTCGAGCCCCCATCCACATCAGGCGCCGTCCGCCGCGTCGCACCTCTTCGAACAATCAGCGTCTCCGGGCCACTAGGCCAACTCTCAGTGCCCCTTCCTTCCTACATGACGCTCACCCAAGACCCGGAAACGAAAAAGGCCGCTCTCGGGATCGCGGACCGCAACGAGCGGAAACAGCGCGAGATGTGGGGGACCACGCGGGCATACTTGAACAACTACATCATGGGTGTTTCAGAGGGCCATCAGACGATTTTGAGGTTGAATGGCGTGGGTTACAGGGCGTTGATCGAGAAGTCGGCGACGACGAAGCAGCCGGAGTATGATGGGCAGGAGTTTGTGAGCTTGAAGGTCGGGTACAGTCATCCGATTGAGTTGGGTGTGCCAAAGGGGGTCAAGGCGAGCACGCCGCAGCCGACGAGGATATTGTTGGAGGGTGCGGATAAGGAGGTTATCAATCAGTTTGCGGCGGAGATCAGAGCGTGGAGGAAGCCGGAGCCGTACAAGGGGAAGGGCATCTTCGTCAACGGGGAGACGATCAGATTGAAGGCGAAGAAGATCAAATAGTCTTCTCGGGTTTCTATCTTGTGAAGTGTACGTATGGTTCGGTGTCAAGTGGCGCGATTTTTTTGCATCGTGCGGTTGCACTTGAGCTTACACTCGGAGCTTCTGATGTATGATATACCTGTACTATCACGCGCGTTTCCCTACCCAAAGACTTCCAGTGTGGCCTGTCTATTCTACGACGCCTTGACCTTCCAACCTGTGCCTTGCTCGGGATCTCTCCCTGCGCGGGCGTCCTCAAGATTATTGCTCCTCCGCATCTTCCACATCCACAGCAAGAGGGCCACCATCACCGAGAGCGTGAGAGGAATAGTGAGAGCCCAGTATCTCCAGACACCGTCCGATGTCCAGTCGTCGTAGCCCTTTACGCTCAACAGAGTCTACCTCGAGCATCAGCAAATCACATCGCTGGCGTATCTGACAGGTAGCTGTTTGCTAGAAGTCAGGAGGTCGAGCTCACCGCAACGTATGTACCTGGCAGGAAGACAGTGGTCAGGATCGTGATGATCTTCATTGACGACGAATCTCTCTTCGCCGCTAGAGCTGTCTGCGCCGATGTCTCTGCCAGCCGAGTCGACATCTTGGCAAGATCCAGACTGATCTCTGTGTCTCTCTTGGCCAACGAGAGTTGAAGCTACCGACCTCGTTAGTGTTCACGATTGTGCAATCTCGGAACAGCCATCACTGACCACGGAAAAACTTATCTGAGACCTCGCATCCTCCGCTCGAGCTTGCGAAAGTATGGGATTTGCAATCGAGACGAGATAATCCAGGAACCAAGCCACCTTCTGACCATCCTCAGCAATTTTGGACCAGCAAGCCGCCTCGTGGCCCGCAGTCCCGGCGAGGCGTTGGTCCTTTTCGAGAATGGATCTCAACATGTTCAGATTCGAGAGCGTTATCTCCAGAGCCGTGATCGCCGACAATTCGTCTCCTCTCCGCTCAGCATGCTTTGCTAGACTCGAGGCAGCATTGCTGTCCCAGTTTTCGGCCCTCGTGCTGTTTGCAATGTCCCAGAGATCGTTGAAACGGTACCAGCCCTGGCGACTATCCAGCTCCGAGTCTGAATAGTTGATCGACATTTCGGCAACGACGAGTAAAGCATTGTAAGGGTTTAGTGAGAAAGCTCTCGAAGACGAGAGGCGATCGGTGACACGGTCCCATTGCAGTCGGCCTAGATCCCGTTTTGGTATAATGATGCTTGAGAGCTTGCTGTCGACAACATTATGTTGCGTAACAACAGCGGCATAATTGTCCTGGTACAGCCATGCTTGCAAATGAGATTGTCAGAGAGAAAAACCATCATGGCGGTGTCGGAACGGGAACGAAAGTGGAGTTCTAGCAAGGCGAGAGTGAATCACGAGGGGCAAACTCACCTGGTCCCAAGTTTGAGTCTTCGCGAGCCACATGTCCTCGTCTATAAACGAAGTCTACAAAAAATCGTAGCGGAAACCCCAACTCGCGAATGAAAAGATTTACTTCCTCTCTCGAGAACGGGCTCTTGTCCGGCAGATTCCCGAATTGAGGGTATACTCTGTTGAGCAACCATGTGTCAGCGAAAATTATAGATATCGGTTGACACACGGCGTGAAAGACGTTTCAGTGCTCTAATTCGCATCGTACAAGCACTGACAATATTTTGTGGTAGCTGAGCGCTTTGGCTGATCCCCGACTATGCTGTTGTAATATCAGCATTGTGTGCCCCCAAATGCATCCTCACAGCTACATTCTCACCGTGCTCAGCCATTTATAACCTCCATCAATAGTCAATACACCTCGATCCTCGCTCAGAGTTCCATCATGATGATGACAAAACTCAATGTAAAGAGGAGCACAGGGCTTAAAGTGAGCCTCGGCCAAATCATCGAGGCATCTATCGGGAAACGGTGCCTGGGAATGGAGCCACGACATGTCTCAGATTCTCAAAGTCGAGCTCCGTGTTGCCTTTGGGCCATCAGCGTAATGCTTTGCATTCCAAGTCTGTAATCAATCCTCCAAGTAAAAGGGTGCATTGGAGGGTGATCGGAAAAGACCGAGGGCGACGAGGCTGAAGGCGGCAAGGCAACGGTTCCGCATCGACAGCTAGCTCGATTATAGCTGCATACGTACTATACGTGACAGCTTCGTGCGAAAGCTGCCGCCATCCAAACCTTCTGCAAGTACAGTCAAGGATTGCGTTCACTTCCATGAAGACGACTGATTGTTTCTCAACTCACTGGCCGCTGAACTCGCCTGGCCAGCTCCGAAAACGCTACGCGTAATTTGCCACAAAGCACGTTCGCGAAATCGTCTTAAATCTCGTGAATATGCTCCATCCAGATAGACAGGGCGTGTCCATCGATCGCGTGTTGAATATCATCCAGCCTCTTGTGAGTCTGCAATATCAGACTAAAATGACGACCCAAACCTCGTTCCCCCTGCGAATCCGCAAGCTTCTCAATCCTAACCGTCGGCGCCCTCGCTCCCTCCACCGATTGCGGCACACTCAGCCCAAAGCCCAAATTCCCACTCGACTCGACATCCAGAACCGCCTTCGTAGCGCTCGTCAAGCTCTCGATCAAGGACCCTTCTACCTCTAGCACGAGCCCACCCATACCGATCGCACCGCAAGGATGCGTCGTGTTGCTCTCCGTGACCGGCACGCGCAACTCCCTGGGCGTGACGTCGTGACAGAAGAACGGGACCGAACCCCTTTCGGCGCCGGTGGGGAAAGTAACTCTCCATTTCAATTCGGTGCCGTCGGGCTTGATGCGGCCGCCGTCTTGGGGGTTGGCGTATGAGATTTCGGTCCCGGTTTGGTGAAGGCGGGATTTGATGGCGGTAAGGCCGGCGAAAGAGTGGTCGGTAGTTGATGTGAGGGCGTAGTCTACGACGCCGTAGCTATCAAAAGTACTCAGATTGTGTGTCTTGGGGAGTGGTAGATTGGACGTGGACTTACGGCTTGTCCCACCAGTGGCCACGACGCTTGTCGGGGTCGTCGTCAATGAAGGCGATCAACTCGAGGTATGTGCCGTCTTTGAATAGTACAAGCTTGTTCTCGGTTTTGCCGTCGGCGTGCCGGCCACCTGGGCTCAGCGTGAAGTTGTCGGTTATCCATTTCGGTGGGCGGTTGAGTTCTTCGTACGGCAGGAGAACCACGACGTGGTCGAGCTGCAGTGCGGATACCATCTTGCTTCCTGACTTTCGCAACGGTTTGTGAAACTTGAGGCTGAACCAGTGTCGACGACTGCAAAAGTATAACACCAGCAGGTAGATAAAGAAGTGCGTGCGAAAGAGCGGGAGGAGTTGATAGTCTAGCTTGACTCATATATGGCGTGACATTTCAGTGTCCTGCTACCTACTACTTATTTCTTGAAGTGAGAGCTCGTATTCCATGTGCGGGGTTGTCGTTGTGGAGTTTCTATGTACAGTTTGACACATCCAGGAGATTATGAACCAAATATCTGGTGCGAAGATTCATTTCATGCGGTCGTAGGACGCGTTGTATCTTCCAGGATGCACACACGTCCTGTGAACTTTGACAGAGACTACATTCCTTCGGTCCTCGACTCATAGGTCACCTGATATTGAACCCAGACTCGCCAGTCTTTTCGTCAATCGTCTCGTGCTCTACTTTGACAACGTGCGCATGTGTAGGACCGTCTTTGATGTTCTTCAGGAGCTCCTCCAAATTATCCACCGTTCCCTGTGCCTCTCCCTCGACCTTCTCGTTGTCCGTGTTCCGAACCCAGCCTGTCAGGTTGTACGAAGAAGCCTTCTTCTGGGTGAAAGAGCGGAAGTTTACGCCTAGAATCTAGATCAGCTCGACGGCCTCTCCTTCCATCGATAAAAGAAATGCGCCGATGGTGCATAGCCCTTGTGGTTGCAGATGTCACCCGAGCCCGGTCTCGGGCTGCTGTCATGGCCGTTGCGATGGCAACAATAGAAGAATAAACATCTTCAAGTGAGCATTCAGACCGACCTTGGACAGTACCATGGACTCTGAATGAGATCTTCAAAATACGGCAATCAGCACAATGGCTTCTCAATTTGAAGTGCAGGGGTATGGCTCACTCTGGCCATGTTGGGCAATATAGGCTGCATACAATTCCGCGTGTCTCAATCTGACAGCTGCAGCTCACAACAGAAATCGTCCCAATTCAGACGCCTGCACTCAGTGAGTATCACAAAGTAAGATGAAGAATACAATCTACCCCACAGCCGAGACCTTGTCCTTGCGCATGCATGCTTCAGCTTCATCTGACATCACCGAGCAGCCAGAACCGGGCCAACCACCAGCCAATCCTATGGCCGCATTTATCGAATAGCATCCGCTCCCAATCACAGGCCAGCAAGGCGTCTGACAAGGGGAATCCCAGGCAAGACGGCCCGAGGAAGCGGGAAACGTGGGAAAGTGCAAAAGTGGACAGGCCGAAGCGAACAAAGTGACATTATTGGACAGATAAAAGCTTGTAACCCCTGGAGTCTAATTTCCTAACATCTAATCTCCCCCTTCGTTGACCGACGGAGGGAGGCAACTTATTCTACTGCCGTTGCGGAGCAGTGCCGGGTTCATTATTGCGAAGAGGAAGCAAGATAAGGAGCCGTGCTACTTTGGCAGTTGATAGTAGTGTGCTGGGAAACAGCGTTGCATCTTTCTTGTCCTTCCCACCTTTGGCGGACGTGTGAATTCACGTCGACTTCATGCCGGCCACGCCGTTTCATGCCAACCCCGAGCTGATGCCATTGTGACAACTGACCACTCTCCATCCTTCACATCGATCGTGTCCATCTGTCAGGATCGCCATGCACTAACTCACCCTCCGTCGAGTATCTTGCACGCTCCAGTCTCAACTCACGCGTCTTCTCGAGTCCAGCAAGCGACGTCTGCACCCGTGATCACGCCCTTCACTCTTCAGCATGGCCACCATGGAAGAAACCAGCGGCGCCATCGGTGACTCACCACGGTCAAGATTGCGACACGTCGTTTCCAGTGCCGATATCAGCATTGCACATCGTCCGCTGTCGCCATCTCCCTCTCCACCGCTCAGCAGCATCAGGATGGCATCGCCGAGGTCGCGGTCCGTCAGCCCTTCACCTGCACGGCTATCATGCCCGCCTCTGTATCGGGACTTCTCCGACACATCCTCTTCTTCGACTCTCTCGACACGATCCTCCAACGCACGCTCCGTGTCCGGCTCGCTAATTTCGAGGAGGAGGGGCTACGTGAGGCCACAAGGCGCTCAGTTCGCCGAGAGTGCGAAGAACCGCGAGTCGGTCATGAGTTTGGGAAGCATTGCGCATTTGCAGTACTATTTTGCGAGGACGGGCCTGTTGGATGGGAAGGGCGCGCAGGCTAGGGATATCGATGTCAAGAAGAGGAGGAGGATGGGAGGGATGTCTGCGGCCACCACGGAGGACGGAGCGGAGAACCTACGACCCAGCGTGCTTGGCGAGGATTTCGTGGATAGCCCAGTTGATGGCGAGGCCATGTCTCCGGAGGAGTGGGACAGCGAGGAGATGATGCTGCCGCCTACAGTTTCGACTTATGCTCAGCGGATACCGTATGTCGAGCCTCCACCAGATGCAGACACATTACGGCGAGAACTCCTTGAGAGCTTGGACAAGGTCTCGAAGGCCCTGACGGAAATTGCACATAAAGATCAGGAAGAACGCATCAACGGCCGCTGGTCCACCCCCGTCCGAGCCTCCGACATCCAACGAACTCCAAGCCACAGCCCCAGCAAGTCCCCCGCAAGGAGCCCCAACAAGCGCGTCCCCAGTCCAGGTAACGGCTGGCACCAAATCTCCGGCATGCACATGCTCGACGTCTCGACGCTAGCTATCAAAGCCGCAAAAGACTACTATATGCAGCACGACCAGCCGCAGCGCCTCCACCAGATCAAATCAGAACGCAAGATCCGCGAGGAGCTGTTCGGGGTCATGGACGTGTTGAAGCGAATGGCAGCCCGCAACTTCTCCGGCGGCATGCGGTCCGAAGAGACCGCCACTATCGGCGACTGGGTACACGGCGTCTCCGAGTTGCTTATCAAAGAAAAGCGCATCGAGGCACAGGAGTCGCGGGACCGCAAGTCGTGGGCCTGGCTAGCCGGCTCCTGGCCCGAAGAATCACACCGACAGCGCGAGCACGAGTTCATGAAGACCTTCCTCGAGGACGGCGAGTTGATGCCGGATTGGGAGGCACCTGTCCCGGGGTCTGAAGAGCCGACGGCCTTGCTCGATGGTCTCCGCGACGGGCTGATTCTCGTCACGATGCATAATCGTATCTTGAAGAAGAGCAGACGCCAGTTTGGGCGAATCGAGACTTATCACACGGACACCGCGAAGCCGTACCGCGCCGCCGAGAATCTGCGTTTCTGGCTGAAAGCCGCCGAGCTGCGCTTCGAAGTCAAGCTAGAACTAGACGTCATGGGTGTGGTGTACGGCAAAGGCGAAGGCATCTGGGAGCAATTTGACAAAGTCGTTCTGGATTGGTGTAAGGCGGTACGGGAGGAGATCACGACAGAGTGGAAGATGGGCAGCGTGCAAGTCCCGCCACCGATTGTCGTTGCCAGTCCGCAGGTCGAGGCCGGTGCCGAGACGCAGGGTGATGCTGTCGTCGGTCCGGGTTCGTAATTCGAGATTGGTCCGGTATACGTTTTTCACGAAGCACACAGATTGAATTGATGAATGAAATTGACTTTGTTACGGCCTCGACGATTATTGACGCAGAATACCACCAATGTCGGACTTTACTGGAGGGGAGAGGTCGCTGCAGGAGCTGGATGGATAGGAGAGCGAGCGAGCGGGACTTGACCGTGGATGCCAACAAAAAAAGGGTGTGTATCGAGCACTTGCATCATCCCACGTCAACGAGATGGGGCCCTCTTTTTTTGTTTTGAACAGGAAGATGGGTTTCGGGAAAAATCATGTTCATACTTCCAGCCTGCAAGGCGTCGCCTGCTTGTTAACTCACTTTGTTATATGGACTGATACCCGAAACAAAATTTCTTGAATAGCTTCTCGAGCTCGTTCATGCCATTTCATTGAGCCTCTTTCTCCTCTGGAGTACAAATTCCCCTCATGCCGGTATCCTCTTGATTGCTGAACAGCAGACAAAAATATCATTGACAGTCAATGACCCTAGGGGTCTCTCAATCATAACAGCATCAGTCCCTCATCGTGGCACACCCAAAAGTCACCTGGTGCCTCGCATGGTACCAAAAACCACGCGCAGCTGGAAAAATGAGAGTAAGAGTAAGAAGAAGAAGAAGAAGAAGAAGAAGAAGAAGAAGAAGGTTGTCAGCGGCAGCCTCGTGCTATCCTTCTGCCGTCTTATCGGGAAATGCCAACGTCACCTATCCCAGAGGGCAGATAGATGAACCGTTTCGCCACTCCAAAACAATACCACGTAACCTCGAATTGCACCAGCCAGACTGTCGAACAAAGAGCTCCTTGGCTCTCCATTCGCATTCACGTAATCCCTGTAGATAAGGGGGTTCCTTCGCACCATACACGAGAAAAAAGCCGGGGCGACCTCGAGGAAATGTCAGTCTGTAATTCCCACTTGAGAGGGTTTTCCCAATCACGGTTTCGACACTGCGAAGCTGGGTTAGGTGTTTGTCAACACACTATACATACATTCTTCATGTGAGTTCTTCATAAACCATGCCTATGTACAAGCCGGGCATATGCTCCGAATCCAATTCCTCGGTCATCATTCAATCAATCAATCAATCAATCATCGACAGTACGTCCACAAATCCCACTCTCCCACGGCGTCCGTACCGCAAAACCTCTAGTGCAGCGTAACGGCGACATGATCATCAAGATACTTGCTGATATCCCCCAAGAACACGCTCGCAATACAGCTAATCAAACCAAAAGCCAACGCCGCCCACCAAAGCTGCGGAAAAGCCTTCGTAAACGCCTCCCTCCCCGCCATGACGATAGTATCATACTTCTCCTGACTATTGATTTCCGGGAACGTATAAACGCTGTGATAAAAGTAGTTGTGACCGATATCCAACGCGATCTGGACAATGTCGTCGTAGTTGAAGATGCCGGCTTGGACGGCGGCGGGGACGATGGTGGAGAAGGAGACTTCGATGAATTTGTTCTGGAAGAGGTTGAAGTAGATGGCGAAGCCGATGGCGCCGCCGAGCATACGGACAGTCAAGGCGAGGGCGGTGGCGGTGGCGATTAGATCGTCGGGACACACGACGGTGACGATGATTTGCACGGGGATGATGACGCCGCCGACGCCGAGGCAGGCGAGGGTTATCGGGCCGTAGACGACGTTCATGTTGTAGGGGTCTGCAATGACCATTGCGCCGCAGCCTGAAAAAGATTAGCTGTGGTTACTGTATGTTTGGGGGATGGCTTGACTTACCGGCTGTCATGATTGCGCAGGAGGCGAAGATCAGGGAACGGATGTTACCTTTGACGACGACGAGCGCGACGGAGGCAATGACGGCTCCGCCGACGATTCCAAAGCCAACGGGGAGGCCGCGGAGACCGACTTGGATTGGATCGGGGTCGTACATGGATTGGGATTGGTTCGGCCACCAGATTAGGACGGCGAAGAAGTTGGCCCCGGAGACGAAGGTGATGAGGAGGATCAGGATCATGACACGGGGCTCTTGCTTGAGACGGCCGGGAAACATGGGATAGCGGGCGTAGTACATCTCCCAGATGATGAATCCGGCGAATGAGAGGGCGCCGAGGATGAGTGGGACCAAGACGTGAGCGGAGCCCCAGGGGTATTGGTAGCCACCCCAGAGCAATCCCATGAGGAAGAGGGTGATGCCGACGACCGAGAGTATGCCGCCAACGAAGTCTATTCGCTTTAAGCATTCTGCTTTGGACAAACCAGTGCTGTTTGGGCGAGGTGGTGGGTGGTAGAAGAAGTAGACCAAGATCAGACCAACAGCTGCCCAAACAGCGCAGAACACGAGATTGTTGCGCCATGAAGAACCGGGAGCATATGTGATCAATTGACTCCACATGATAGCCGGAGTGAACGGGAAGATCGTGCAGATGACTCCACCCACGTATAGACCGCGTTTGCTGGTAGGTGCCAGCTCACCTGTGCCAGCGAGAGCCGTCATCTCTGAGATACCACCGCCCACACCAGCGATGACTTCCCCAGCGACGAAAGCCTGCATGTTGGGTGCAGCAGCGCAGATGATCATGCCGAGCATGATGGCGAAGATACCGAAGCAAGCGACAGTACGGCGGCCGAAGAGATCAGACAGAGCACCGGTGAAAGGCGTGACAGCAGCGAGGGCCAAAAGGTTACCGATGATAGCCCAGACGTAGATGTCAACACCACCAATATCGCCGTAGATGATCGGGAGAACACCACCGACCAGGTATACCGGGATCTGAGAGCCACACCACAAGAAAGCCATGCCGATCTAGGCCAAGATGCGTGTCCAGCTCATAGCGGGCTCTGTATCGTGATCTTGCCCATCACCGTACGTTCGTAAGCCATTCTTTTCGTAATAGTTTGGGTTGCCAGGGACTCTCGAGATGGTGCGAATGGGTTCGATTCGCTGTTCGTCTGATGCAGTCTCGAGCTGCTTGCCCTTCTCATCAAACTTCTCTTGAGAAGAGCTTGATCGAGAGTCTGAGCCGGAGGCATGCGAGAACCTCTCACCGCTGGCGGATCCTTGAGCATTGTGCGAAGGGACACGCTCCATGTCGAGTCGTTGAGGTTCCTTGTTGTGACGAGGATAAGGCGAGTCGAACATCTGGAAGGGCGTTTCAACTTCCGCCGGCCGGTGACCTTGGGTGTGAGCGCTACCGCCGGACGGCTTGCTGACCTTTGTGACCCTGAGGTGCACCGAGTGGAAGCTGAGAGTAACTACTCACAGCACAATGCAAGAGAATCTCTCCAAGACGAAACGAGACAAACCCGAGGGTACAATCAAGAAAAGACGGAGCAAAAAAATCAAAACACGCAACGGACGCGAATGAGAGTGTATACATACTACATTCCTCCTACCAGTCCACGGTCACCAGTCCACCAACCGAGGGGAAATTCCATCGTGCCAAGGTCATCATATGGAAAGAAACCATCACGAACACACCAAGAAGGCTGAGATGCCCAGTGCCCAGAGAGTTGGGACCAGCAAAAAAAACCCGGGGAAGCCAAGCTACAAGATCAATTCGACGACGGTCGTGCCAAAGAGAGACCAGGCCCGCTCAAATAGAGTGTTAGCATCTGAGCCGCAGTTGAGGAGGGCAAAGGTCGATTACGGAACGAGCCATAGTTGACACAGTCTTGGACCCTTCCCATTTGCGGAGCTGGTCAGCCATAGGGCGGATGCGCCGTACGCCACTGTCTGGCGTCGAGCTTGGACGGACCATATGCGTGGCGGAGAGCAGACATCTTTCGCTTGGTATTTTCTTGGTGTCTGCTTGGCCTGGATCTGGTCTTGAGGCGCAGGATTGTTTTTCTAGCTTTCCAGGACGTGGCGAGCACTGCAGGTCGCTTTAACCGAGGCTTTGCTGGGAGGTGGCCGAGCAGCTCCGATTCTTCTCGCTCTTGTCGTTGTTGCTGTTCCCCGCATAGCGTGGAGAGCCACCCAGATGGTGGTTTGTTGTGCTGATCGAGGCTGATGATTCATTTCACTGGGTCTAGAAAAAACCTTGTTTTAGAAAGGCGACATCAGCAAGTCATGGTAGTTGCCAGGTACGCAGGCTATAAGCTTGCCGCTCCCAGGTGTTCGAAAGACGTCGCCATGAACGCGATGATAGAGGTTTTGTCTGACACAGCACCCTGGTCATTGTGTAAATAATCGTTGACATGTGCCCTGGTACGAGAACCCTCGTCACGCCCGGTTCCGTGCCGAGACAGTGAACAGCTCCCTGTAAAGGCGACAAGCATTTGGGCATCCGTTCAATGCATTTTTCGTATGCAGGAACGGCAGGCCTGTGACAGTCTTTGCGGAAATGGCCAAGGAATATTGACGAGGAGGCGACATTGGCAAAATGAAAGCCAAGACGTCCATGAGTGACGGAAGATGAAGAGATCTCTCGGCGTTGAAGTATAAGCTTTTTCGGAGCTTGACGGCGCAGCACAGCCCACCGACGGCAAAATCAGGCACGCAGAATGCCGTCAAGGCGGATGGAGAGGACGCTCTTGGAGCCGACCCGCTCTGCACTTTAGATATTACGCGATACATCTATTGTAGTGTCGACATCGCTACCTATTCAGGTTGCTGGGTGCGTTGCTGAGTACCTTACTGAGTACGTTTCTGGGCACCCGACTGAGTAATCCATTACGTACCTTACAAGGCTCTCTACCAGGTACTCTGCCAGGTACTCTATGAGGTTCTCTACTAAATATTGTGCTAGATTTATAGACAGGTTTTGGCAAGGCAGTTGGCTTGGTACTGCAATACGTACCTATCACGGCATGACATGAGCTGTTATTTATCAATTTTTCAATTTCTGGCGGTCACTGTGACACGCAATGCTTTCTATGCATCCTTCCCATGCGCAACGCCGTGCTTCGGGGTATCATTTGAACGAGAGTGGCAAACATGCCTTAATGACCAAAAGCAGAACCTTTCCCATGAACACCGCCAACGAGGCTATTCAGCCCGCGATCCCGTAAAAATCATTTCCTTTTCCATTCTCGCTATTCAAAACTTATACTCCTCGGCAGTCTCTGCGAAGGCACCGTTCTATGGGCGCCACCGAGGCTTGTCGTTCTCTTTGCTAGGCATCATGCTGCTGCGATTGCGCGCAATGCGGCTAGCCGAACGAGGAAGTGTCGGGCTGTTGAGGTTCAGCTCGCTGATGGTGTCCTCCTTAGGGATGCTGTGTAGAGTGCCAACTGTGACTGCGCGGCGGCCAGGGACGCTGTTGCTCATCCGTTGCTGCATCATTGCACTGGGGTGATGTTGGCGAGGGCGAGCCTCGATGCTGCGAGCAGGGCTAGGGCTCGCAGTGTTACGCTCTCTGGCCAAGCTGCTTTGAGGGCGTATGCCTCGGGCACGTGGAATAGCCAGTGATCCGGTGGATGGTGATGGCGAGGCAGTGGCCTCACGCATGAGTGGTGATGGCGGGACACTGCCGGCCATGCTGGTGGTGGTTGACCAAGGTGAGCGGTAAAGATGGCTGTCTGGACGCTTGTGTGGGCCAAACTTGCTGTAGTCGACAATTGTGCTACCGGACCAGCGAGGTCGGTTGTCTTGTGGTGCCGATTGGGGTGTTCCCAAGCTGCTGAGACGGCTTGCTCTCGAAGTTGCTCGAGGTGTCGTTGATGGTGTGGCCGCCGACACGCTGCGTGGATCGAGGTAGCGTGGACGCACTGGCAGAGCAGAGCCAGCAGAACGCGAACCCAGCGCCGCCGTGTCATGCTGTTTGTGAGCAATGACAGATGAAGCTGGCGAGGTGCCAGGTGTAGCATATGAAGCGTCCAAGGTGGTCTCTTGTGTACCAATGGTTGAGACCGAGTCTCGAAGTTGTGCTCCAGCTCGAGATTCGAGTGCAGCATCCATGTCGGTCATATCAGCCTCCAGGGCAGACCACACACGTCGGATATCCTGTTGGATCTTGAGGACTTCACCGTTGACGGTCTTTCGTTCCTCAATTCCCTTGTCAATGACAGACAGGATCTTTGTAATGGCGGGGGCGAAGGATGACTTCTTCGCCTTGTAGTCGGCTATCTTCTTGTTCAAGCCAGAGTCGGGGGTAGTTGCGCTGGACGAGATGTCCAGGCTCTCCTGTAGCTTGACGATACCACGTTCGAGAGACTGGCACATCTTGGAGGCCTGCCGTCCTGCGTTGCGGAAAATGCTGACCCAGCGGTCTTCGTTGAGTTCAGCACGAAGTGTCTCGGCCTCCCATTCGAGCTTCGCCCAGCGTCCCTCGAGGCTCTTGGCCTTCTCGCTGAGTTCCTCAACAGCAGATGGGAAGATCTTCTCGGCTCGTGTTCTAAACGAAGCCAGCTTGATTGGTAGAAACTCAAGTGATGTCTTGACAGGCTGCATCTGGGCAAAAAGAACAACCAAGCCGGTGTCTTCGCTGGCGTCCTTGATCTTGGGCGAATGAATGTCGATGGCAACGCGAGGTGCAGCCGGACTGACATCTCTGCTGATGGATCGTGGCTCATCAGGCATATCCTCAGCAATGGTCTGCAGTGGGACAGACTCGAAGACATCCTCCTGTTCGTATGATTGGTTGTGACGCTCTTCCTCCATTTTGAAGACAAGGCGTGACAGCTCAGTGAGCTCGTTGCTAATCGAGCCCATGTCGGTGTTCCAGATGCCCTCCCATTCCTGAGCAAGCTCTACCTGGCTCTTGGCCGCAGCGAGGCTCTTCTGAACTTGGCTCCATGGTATGAGGACCTCTTCGAGGTTGGCCACGACATCCTTGACTTGCTGCTCAGAGACAGTGTGGACGTCCTCTCGCTTTTGCAGCTGCTCAATAGCGTTGACGTAGATGTTGACAAGTGAGGCAAACTTGTGTATGGCGGCGTCGACTTCTGCGACGCTCTCTTTGCCATTCGAGGCCCATTCGATGTCATCCTCCGCATCGAGGCTTCCGAGGACCTTAGCCGCGGTGTTGATCCAGTGTTTGATTTGTGGAGCTGCATTTGACAGAGTGCGGCAAGCCTCGTGGGCAGTAGGGATGGCTGAGACGGTAGCAGAGAGAGTAGATGGCTCTGGGGGGTCGACAGAGGTGAGTTGAGTGAGTTGAGCAGCAAACGAAGAGCGTCCAAGGGTGTAGACTGAGCTGGCTCGGGACAAGCCTAGGGTCTCCGGGTCCGATGGCAATGTGCTGATGGTGTTGATGGTGTTCATGGAGCCAGTACGTTCCCGGTCATTGCGTGTAGGACCTTGTCCAATAGCATATGTACCGATGACTGGTTTGTGTGTAGTGTGACCGTTGGAGGTGTATGCAGCAGTGTTGTGGTAGACGCCGTCATCCGCCTCTTGAGCAGTAGAGTTGGCAGTGGCAGCTGGGAGCTCTGGAGCCTTGGAACGAAGACGGTGCTGGAGGTGGGTTTGACCAAACATGGTTGTGGTGCTGGCTTGATGGGTAAGGGCGAGCTGCTAGCCCGCAGAGCCGTGAACGGAGTACTTGATGAAGGCGACAGCGTTCTTGGACGCCTCAGTCGCTGTTTCGGGGATTGCCTTCATGCCCGGGACATTGGCACGAGGGAGAGAAGGCCACAGGCCGGTCTGTTTCCGCTCTTGATAGGCGTTCCAGGCGTAGCTGCTGATGGCTGCGAGGCTCTTCTAAAGCGACGCCATTGCGGGTGGTTGAGATTGGGTTGGGTTGGTTTGAAGTTGGGAAGCGCGACTGATCGGCTGGAGCAAGAGCTATCGGACCGTTTGCAACGTGTTGAGCAAGTACGCAGCTAGCAGTGGTTGGAGAGCAGGAGTTGATTTGGTGGAGAGGGAGGAGAAGCGTCAGGTCGCAATTGAAGTCGCGGCTGCCTGGCCCGTGCACGCCCGCGAAAGCTGCCTCTGACGCGCGCCAGCTGCTCACCTAATTTCACACCTAAGCAGCTGCAACAGCTGGTTGCCGGCGCCTGTTCCAGACCCTGTACAGGGCTGGCCGTGTTTCCCTGGCTTCGTCCCATGTCGAACAACTCCAGTCATCTTCTCCTCGAATACTGCGTTCCTGGTGGCGGAGCTGTCGAGTCACCGCACCCGGTCGTTGTTTACGTACCTGGGCAGCTACATCAACACTACGCTGTGTCACGCGCCCAGCACAACACTGCGCACCTGCAGAAATTGACACCTGAGACACGCATATCGTGTATCACGCTTTGTTTACAGTGGCACCCGGCCCCTTGCAGCTTCTCTGTGAAAAACATGTTTGTGCAACCATGTCCATCGCGATTCTTCTGGCGTTGCTGATCGATCGACCCGCACCCCGGTCTCCTGGATCCTGTACAATCCAGGTACCTGGCTCGGCAGTCCGCCCATCAACGCTTCCTTCGCGTCTATGGCGTGTATCAATGGACTTTGTCACACCCCTTACCGAAACTCTACGAAATGAGCACAATGACTAGGCATATTGCGCCGCGTCTAGAACTGGCGACGACCTTCCGCTATCACCTTGCTAGGTTTGATAGACCTGAGACGCTGAGTATGCAGCTGGGTGTACAGTCTGTGGCAAGACATGAAGATTCGTCCTTTTACCACCAAACCTTGCATGGATTGTAGTCGTAATATCCATATACACACAGTCTCAAACTGAGCGCTTCTCTGTACACTTCGTCCTCATATCTTGGAGACTGCTTACAGTGGTAACTGGCGGCACGAGCTTTGGATACTGGTAGCAGGTTCAGAAGGCTACCGATGGCGCTCTCCAAGCCACTCTCAGGCACGTAAGGTGTCGAAGATGGTGGCAGACTTGTTCGATACAAGTTGAATGAATCGTCAATGCAAGGAAACAGTAGATTCGAACGACGAAGACACAGCAGCAAATGCGAGGAGAAGAGGGTTTACGGTGGCAGCCAATCTATACTCCACGTTGCTGCCCCGCGATTGCCAAAACACCATCACGAGCCAAGTCGACTCGATCGCTCCTACCCCTTGCATCAGCAACACACTCTTTGAATCATATACATAAGCCCAAGCTGCAGTGTCCTTCTTCCATCTATACCATTGTCTATCGGCATTCGACGCACGCACTCTTACAAAAGTTAGGCACCGCAATAGCTTTCACAGATACACGGCAGATATAGACACCCCACCATCACCATGTCGAAACCAGATCAGGAATTCACCGGCACCCTCTTCCCGGTCTTTGTGACCGTGGACGCAACGCTCGATGTAAGCTCGTCCCTTCTCATTGCAGACTCAAGCTGTTCTCTTCCCCATATCCTCTCTCGTCCTTGATAAAGCAGTTTTCTTGGCCTCCAGACTGACACCCCTCACAGGAACTCAACCAACTCATCCGTCGCTCCGACGAATTCATCCTCGAATCCCGCATGTCCACACAAACCGACCTCTACATAATCTCCACTACCACCGACACCCACCCCACAGCCCGTCAACCCTGGCCCCTCCCCGCCAGCTACGAATCCAGCTTCCTGTCTAAAACCCCCAGCTCCCTCGCCCCGATCTTCAAGTCCCATCTCGCCCGCAAAGCCGACGCCGACCCCTCTGCAGACCTCTTCTCGAGTCACATTTTCGGCATCATCGACGCTCAGACGCTCAAAGACAACACAATTTTGTGTGTCAGTACCATTGATGGTACAGATGAGGCGAAGCTGGATTTGTTGAGGGCAGATGTCGAGATTGCGGCGTTGAGTATGTATGGGGTGGAGGTGGCGGAGACGAGGTTGTCGGATCAGGGCAAGAAGGGGAGCGATGGGGCTGCGTATGATCGGTTGACGGAAGAGAATCGGAAACATTATTTGGGCGAATCGTCGGATGATGAGGACGACGACGATGAGGATGAGTCTTAGGTGAATCTTTTGCCACTATGCTACAGTCTCGAGATGTTGGACTTGAGCAAGGGGAATGATGAGCCGGAAAAGGGAAATGATGACGACGACGTGTGGGATGATGGGGAAGACGAGGGGAATAATAGGGAAGACGAGGGGGCTGACAGGGGAGATGGGGGTGAAGATGGAGGAGATGAGGGGGCTGACAGGGAAGGAGAGGGGGATGATATGGAATGGGAGGGGGATGACCGGGAAGACGAGAGCGGTGATAAGGAAAACGAGAGACCTAATGAGGGTGATGCTGACTCTGTTACGGAGATCGGGGAAGGCAATTCAGAAAATGAGTTCACTGATGCGGAGGACGAAGACGACAATGCGGAGAAAAGAACGAACGGCACAGGCAATCATACCAATGCTACAGCGATCCATACAAACGGTCCAGCGGTTCATACGGACACCGACCACATTGATGAAGACGATACGAACAACGACGAAATCGAAATTGAAACCGAGAGACGTAATTCCTCGGACTTGGAAAATAATTCCGATGGCCAGATTTGGCGCGCGCTGCCAAGAGGTAGCCACGCAGCATTCTATGCCAGGCTTGAGGAAACGTTGTTTCGCATAGGAGATGATGACGATGACGAGCAGTGGATAGCAGAGGTCAGATATTACTATGACAGAATATTAACCGGGCTAGGATTCTACGTGGCCGTTCATAGTCATTCTGACGATACGGATGAACACGGGCTATCATTTGCAAACGCGGTCCATGGAGTCCATCACAGAGTTGTCGTGAGGTTGAGTGACGAGCAGTTGGTACTTTTTGAGGAGGCGTGCAGGGCTGGCTGGTTCTGGCCAGCACATGGGGTGAACCGTAACCACCTAAACAGGACTCAAGCGAACACCATTCAGACGAACGGCATTCAGGCAGATGGCACTGAGCTCAATGGGGCCTTGTTGGACGAGACTGAGGCCGCGCTTGACCAGTGGGCTGAGGTTATTGGGACTGAGGTTAATGGGAATGATGTGGAGGGGACGGAAGTGGACGAGATTGCATTGGATGAGACCGAGGTGGATGAGATTGAGGTGGATGAGATTGAGGTGGATGA
>UYJD01000001.1:1839869-1852175 GCA_900618795.1 Cyanodermella asteris | reverse complement strand
CCCTGACGTCTGATCGGTCTTTCCTTTGTCCGTGACAGTATCGTGGAGGCATCCGTGCTTTAATCGAGATCCTACCAGCATAGGCTTCTTCCAATCCAGGGAGGGTGCTATTGCAGAAGGAGGGTGTTAGACAGGTATTCTCGCTCTGGGTGTGCCAAAACAACGAATATGAATTTTCCGGAGGTCCTGCTAGTAAAGGCTTCACTTTCAATTTAGGGACAGCGCTACTGCGGAAGAAAGGTGTGGAAAAGGTGTCCTTGCATTAGTAGTTTTCACTCGGCCGAATAAGGACTCACCCTAGATCCTCACGCGAACTGTCATTCTGTCTCTAGTGTTACTCTCGCGAGCAGTCTCTATCCTCGTAAATCGTTGTCCACCGACGGTGCGCCCAGAAAAATGCCTCGCTTCTCTCCTAAGAAAAAACCCATTCCCGGCCTCGCCAAATCTTGTATGCCTCCAAGCTCGCTGCTTCCTACAAATAGTAGTCCAACGGATAACCCAACCACTCACACTGCCGAACATGATTGAACATCTCCTGCGAATAAGGCTGATAATCCAAGTTCAACATCGGCCCATTCGCCCCCGAAACCGGACTCCACGAATCTGCAGCCTGCAACAATTCCAACGTCTCCGTGTATCCTCGGGCCTTCAACATCGCCTGGCTCGGATTCGGGTTCCCCGTCCTCACAAACGCACCCCAGTACGCGGTCATCAACAATGTGAATTCGTAATCGTTATCGTCCCTCAGCACGCCCTGGTTGGCCAGCGCAAAGCCCAGCTCCCCGGAATGCAGACGAAAATACGGCGCCGCGGGGTTCCCATCCGGATGCGCGTCGCTGATGGGGCCGACGGAGTCGACTTTCGACGGATCGTAGCCGCCGTAGGTGCGCATGGTTTGGTAGTAGTAGATGGGGCCCATGGAGGAGGAGGAGACGGCGGCGTATGCGGTTGCTTGGTCGACGCAGCGGAAGGTGTCGTCGGTGCGGACCCGTTGGGACACGTTGAAGGAGTCGAGAGCTAGGTCGCCGGTGGAGTAGTATGGGTAGAGGCCGCTGTTGATGATGTTGACGGCTTGGGCCTCGGAGATGGAAAGGCTGGAGGCGATACAGCCGGCTTCGCTGTTGCAGTCTGTGGGGAATTGGATGAACGATGCGCCGTCGTTCTTGTTGTTGCCCATCATCACTGGGACATTCGCGACGGAGCCTTTGGTGCCGACTTGCAGATGAGAGGTCGTGATGTAGATGCCGTCTTGGACTGGGAAGCGCGAACTTGAGCTGAGCGAGGGTAGGTCGCCAGTGTGAGCCTTCAGACATGCGGCTCTTCCAGCCATGGTGCTCTGCGTGCAGCCAGCTTCCTCGAAGACCGATTTCCCGGCCCTCGCGTAAGATTCTGTCGCGCTGTAGTATAGACTGTTCGTAGTTCCAATGTTGCCCTCTGTGCCAAAATCAACGCCACCGCCAAGATTCGACATGACGATGGCCCGTTGGAATTTGCCAATTGCTTTGGAAGAGCCAAGCAGGATCCGAACTCCAGCAGCACCAGCACTCTGGCCCACGAGGGTGATTTGCGAGGGGTCACCACCGAACGTGGCGATATTGGCGACGACCCAGTCCAATGCGCTGACCATGTCACTGATGCCGTAGTTACCGGTCAGAGTGGAACCAGGCGCGGCCATGAAACCGTATGTACCAAGTCGATACTCGATCGACACAAGGATGATGTCCTCACGCGAGGCCATGTTGTCGCCATCGATCCCAGGAGTGCTCCCTGATCCACTTTCGAAAGCTCCACCGTGGATGTAGAACAGGACCGGGCGGAGAGTGGACTTTTTCGAGGAAGCTCCCGACAAGTAAGGGGTGTGGATGTTCAAAGTCAGGCAGTCCTCACTGGTGCCCGTGAGATCGGGCTGTGGACATTTCGCGCCGTAGCTGGTGGCAGCAATCATAGTTCGAGAAACCGACTTGACGGCTGAGTGCTCGAAACGAGCTGGTTTGATGCTGTAAGGAATGCCCAAGAACCGGAAGGCCTTCTTGTTACGGTACCCCAGATACGTATTGTCATTGCTATCAATCACCGTGATCTCGTTTGCGCTTGATGCCTCCGAGTCTGCATCATTCGTGCCATCGGCAGATTGAGTGCAAAGTTGGGGGAGCGCTTGGCCAGAATATTTGGAAGACTCTACCAGTGTAAAGGATGTAGTGTCCTCGTTGACCGTGATGGCGCCCCCCTCGATCCAGACACCAGAGGGACAAGAGAGGAGATCGGACTGACAAAGGTAGTGGAATTGTGCAAGGAAGTCGTCTTCATGACCATGTAGCGCTCCCAATGACATCGGCTTCTCTGATAGGGATGTACACAGGGAAATTCCTTCGGATGCGGACACGGGGCCAGTAAGGAGACCAGAGATTTGTGAGCCTGTCGTCGACGGGTTCAAGTCGTTTTGGTAAAGCAGGCGGAGTGAGCTCGTTGACACTTTTCCAGCTTGGACAGCTTGGGTGGCAGTTTTGATCTGGTCAATGGCGTCTGTTGTGGAGGAGGTAGCTTCGGGAGCGGGAAGACAGCGCGAGACCGTGGCAAAGCACAGCATCAACGACAGGACCTGCATATCCAAATTCCTGAGACGGGACCGCATATCGGGGATCGTCTGTGAGCTTTTGTATCGGCAATGATAAGCAAGGGGGATCTGCGAATGGGCGCTGGAGAATGTGGAGCCAGGAGGCTATGCAACGTGCGAGCCGAACAGGTACAAGCAAGTGATAGGAATGCGGTTGGGGGTTGGAAAGATGCATTTGGAAAGGTTGAAGCTGAACGGTAACTTGTAGCCAAATTTGCAGCTGTGTTGCGCGTCCTTCACTTCGTGATTCAGCAAAATCCTATTCACAGAGGGACACGATGAGTGTGGCAACCAGTTCGTGAACAGCAACATGGGTTGACCGGCCAAGTCACCCCAATGGCCGACAACATCAGCTTCACGAGGCCAAAACATGATCTGAAAGCGCATGAAGGCGACAATAAAATGAAGTTAGGCTCAAATAGAAAATTGATGTGTGGGTCTGGCTCGCGAGTGGGGAGGCTCGAGCTTGACAAACAGGCTCGACGCCGTCAGTTTCGCAAATTTGCAATGACCGGTTCACGTTAAAGCTTACTTGTGAACTTTGCAGGTGACCTTGGCAAGTGCATAAGCGGTCGAATTCACTTCGTCTTCTTGCTCGTTGCTTTGCTCGGGTCGTAGTATTCGGGGTACGATCGCTTGTAACCAAGTAGGTATTCACCAACACCAACGCCCATGACGAGCCCAAAGGCGTAACTCAACCGATTTGCGAGCCATCTAGGACCCGGAAATGCAAGACTGACTTCGCCAGCGTGGAGGAATAGCAGCAGCTGGGGTAAGCTGGGCGCAACGCCCTGCAGCTCGCAGTCATCCAGATACGAATACACGTTTCTGAAGAAGCTCTCGTTGACGCCGTATTCGTCCTCGTCGGCTGCAGCTTTCGCCAGCGGAGACGCTTTAGTGGCAATCTCTATCGTGCAGGGTTCCTCGCACGTGGGGTCAACTTTGAACGTATGCCGGGCACCAACTGGAATCACCACCGGCTGTGAATGAGAGGCGGAAACTTTCTTATCCACTCCTTCGAGAGTGAAGATGAAGCGGCTGTAAACGAAAATGTTAGCCGCATATAAACTGTAAGGGTGGACGCGTTGCGCCCATGGATGTTCGGCAGATAGAGCGAAACCAAGCAAATGCACAACCTTGAAAGTGCACCGACGTAACATCAACGACGCGAATGGCTTACCCTGAAGTGATGTTGAAATACTCCTCCTGATACCAATGCCAGTGCTACCACCCTCCAGTCAGCTCAAAACATCGGGGCCGCGTCATCAGAGTCGCAATTGAAAAGGCTTCACTCACATACGGCGGGGTCAGCGTGTTTTTATCCTCCGGAACGCCCTTCAACACGCCTGGATTTGGGTAATGCTGGATCTCGAGCACACTGTTGCCGGCAGCCGGCTGTTTCCAGTAGGAAACACGTGTCCCGTGGAAGCTCGAGATTTCCTCCTGGCCGCAGGTCTTGCTGCGCTTGAGGTGAAACGCCATAGTGGTGGGTCGTTGTCGGAACGCTTTCCAGCCCATGTGCTCAAGGCTATTCGTGTGAGGCCTTGATTGGGAGGGAGTTATCAGGATGGGTCATGGAAGGTTCGGATAGAGCTTGAGCTGCGCAAGCCACAAAGCCAAGATCAGCACTTACCAATCTTCACGACGGATGGCCGCCGTTCGGTACCTTTTCTGTGAGCCTGTAGAAAGTACTCAATTGTGTGTGAGACCTTTAGCGCTGACAGCCGAATATTTGCTAACCCTGAAGTTGCGGTCGATTCTAGCCGCGACGGAAAGTCACCGGCGGTCCTCGGAAAAGAGTCGGTCTGCTTTGATCACGGCTTATCCGAGGCTTTATCCATACTTTCTGCGACAAGACCATCCTTGTCCGGATGATTGGTGAAGCTAATACTCGTCCTTAGTCAGCGCATTGCCAGGATGGCCCCTCAATCTCGAGCGTGGAACATCCCCGCCGACTCTTCCATGGTGCCGCCGGCAATCGCCATCTGGTTGTTATCAGCAATCGGTCGCTCCGACACTGTCAGGAAATAGGCTGGGCGAGCATTGGTGTCGCTATGGGGGATGCTCGAGTGTCTGCAGACGCGCAAGCGCAGACGACGCAGCGCGAGCTTCATGTGCTGGTCACCGGCTTTGGGGTTAGTCGGCCTTGACACCTCCTTATGCCTTCATTTGTCATTTCAAAGCCTCGATATATGCATCGAATGTGGCAAATCACACATGTGCTGCGTACAGCATCAGACTGAAGATGCACAGTTTATCACATTTTCGAAAGTCCTTCCGTCCATCCATGTCGGTGTTTAATTTTTGACAGTCTAACTTGTGCGAACCCGATAGCTGTGGCTATCAGAGGAAATATCGCGGTTGCGCTCCATAATCTTTGAAGATTCAGCATAGCTTTATGTTTTTGGCGCCGAGTACCAATGTATCAGCAGAGCGTCGTTGGACAATCTCGCACGTCCACTCAATCATGCCGCGTCTCCATTTTCACCCGCTGACAAGAGACATCCATTCCAGCCATGGGCCTCCAACACCGTGAACCCATCCCACCTCATCGCCCGCGCCATCTCCGACCACCTCCCCATCCCCACCGGACCCATCCTGCACATCCACGCCATCACCGACCCCGTCCCCGTAACCTACTCCGCCGTCCTCGGCCAAATCCCCCCTCTCCTCTTCCCCCCCGTCACCAACCCGGCCCCGACCTTCGACCTGATCCTCTTCATCGGCATGGCGTCCGGTTCGCACCACTACAAACTCGAAACCCTCGCCCACCGGGACGCCTACACCTCCCCCGACGCCACGGATTCCCTGCCCACGACTTCGGACACGGACCTGTGGCGAGGGAAGTACGACGCGCCGGAGATTCTCCGCCCCGGGTTCGATACCGAGGATGTGTGGAGGCGGTGGAGGAACGGGTGTTTGGGAGAAGAGGGGGAGGGGCCGGATGTGCGGACGAGTACCGATGCGGGCAGGTTTCTGTGCGAGTTCATCTACTACGCGGGGCTGGTGGAGTATTGGAGGCGAGGGGTGGAGAGGGCGCCGGTGGTGTTCTTGCATGTTCCGGGGGAGCACGATGAGGGCGCGGTGGAGAGGGGGCGGAGGGTTGCGGAGAGTCTGCTGAGGGCGCTGGTGGGGAGTGGGATGGCGACGGGGGTGATTCCTGCGGGAAGGTAGGGGAGTGGGGAGGGAAGGCGAGAGATTGAAGTTATGAAACCTTGGTGTAGCTGGGAGTTGCAGACGTGGTCTTGAACGATTCTGATGAGTCTTCGAAACGGCTACACCGACTTGTAACACTTGCCATTGCCGTGAATCAAACTTGCAGTACTACGTGACTCCGAACTTGAAAGTAGTGTTCGTTCTGAATTTGTGGATGGAGAAGCGAGAGGTGGCTGATTTTGAACTTTTTTGATTTTGATTTTGGTTATGATGATGAGGATATATCTATCAATCAAGAAACGAAAGGGATGCTTTCTACCTCTACGCCGAGAGATGCCTCCATCCATGAACGCCAATCCAGCAGGCGTCCGCTCATCCAAATAATCAATCACTCATCCCCTTTCATATCGCACGTGAAGCCATGACTCCCTATGTAAATGAACGAAATCAGTCATGTACAAATGCCGTCCATCCAACCAACCATCCATCCATCATCGCAACCCACTCTTCATACCACCCATCTATGAGCTGACGGGTCGGAGGAACTCGAGACCGGTGGTGATGTTACCCCACTTGGCATTCCACAGATCCTGGAAGTAGTTCTTCCTCGGAACCCAAGGGCCCGAGCTACCCGCCTTGGGCATGCGCTCGGCCGCAGCCTTGACGTACGTCGAGTTGAGGTTCAACATGCTCGTCGAGTTGACTTCTGCCGATTCGTCCATGCGCGGGATGACGACGCTGGACTCCTTGGCCTTCATCGTCTTGAGCAGGCGGGTGATCAGGCGGGCAGTGGCGTCGGCGCCGAGCGTCCAGGAGGCGTTGGTGTAGCCGATGACGAAGCCGACGTTGGGCACGTCCTGCATCATGATGCCCTTCCACAGGTACTTGGAGCCGAAGTTGATGGGCTCGCCGTCGACGGTGACGGCGGAGCCGCCGGCCATGTGGATGCGCAGGCCCGTTGCCGTGATGAGGATGTCGCAGGGCAGTCGCTGGCCGGACTTGAGCACGACTTCGTTTTCGGTGATTGTCTCAATGTGGCCGGTGGCAATGTCTGCGTTGCCGGCTCGCAGAGCCTTGAAAATGTCCGAGTCGGGCACGACGCAGAGACGCTGCTCCCAGGGGTTGTACGAGGGCAGGAAGTGGGGGTCAAAGGGGACGTTCTTGGGGAGTTCGCGCTCAATACGCTTGCGCAGGGTGAAGCGGGCGATTGTGGGGAATTTGCGGCAGAAATTGAAGAAGATCCAGGGGAGGAGGAGGAACTTGAGGCGGACCAGCGGCTCGCCAATCCACTTGGGGAGCCAGTTGCGCTGGAACTTGTTGAACGGGTCGACGGCGGGCAGGGAGATCATGTAGCCGGGCGAACGCTGGAGCATGGTAACGTGGCCGGCCTTTTCGGCGAGAGTTGGGAGAAGAGTGACGGCGGTGGCACCGGAGCCGATGATGACCACCTTCTTGCCGGTGTAGTCGAGGTCTTGCGGCCAGAACTGGGGGTGGACTATGGTGCCCTTGAAATTGTTGAGACCGGGGATTTGAGCCTGCAGAGGAGTCTCATAATCGTAGTATCCGGTTCCGAAGATGATGAACTTTCCGTGGAAGACCTTCTGCTGGCCCTCGGCATCGACTTGCAGAGACCACGTCTGGGTCTCGCTCGACCAGTTGGACGTCTTGAGCTTGTGATTGTAGAGAATGTGCTGGTCGATGCCCTTGGACTCGGCACTCTTGATGATGTAGTTCTTGATCGAGGCGCCGTCAACGATAGCCTTCTCCTCCTTCCATTGCGCCCAGGGGAAACCGAATGTGTGCAGATCCGAGTCGGATCGGATGCCGGGGTACTTGAAGAAATCCCAAGTTCCACCAATTCCACCTCTTGACTCGAGCACAATGTACTTTGCGCCGGGGATCTCTGACTGCACACGGTAGGCGGCGTTGATTCCGGAAATACCGGCGCCTACGATAACCACGTCGTAGACTTCGGAAGTCGATGTTGTAACCATGGTGAATGCGTGCTGTGTGTTGTTTAGGTAGGGGAGATAAGAGAGACGGTCGCCCTGTAATTTAGCTCACGGCAGCTCGACGCCGGATTAGACTCGAGTGTCTTATGCGTAACAGAACCAAACAAGTGAAGCGGGGGAAGCAGTTGGTCTAGACTGCAGCAAGTGGCGAGGGATCGATTTGCAAGACAGATGGGAGAAGCAACAACACCTGTAGTTGCGCGCGAACGCGGCAGCCTGGAAATTATATCTTCTGACGAGCATGAAGATTTCTCTGCTCACTGGAGCCGAGGACTGGTCGCGATTCAACCCGATGCCTGGAGAGCTCGCACTGTGTGGCATTTGATAATCGACCTCGGCATGTGAGGAGGCTTCGCCGAGGAAACTTGCCACAGCGCCGTGCTCATTGGCCAGGGCGCGTTGTCGACGCTCTTGTCCATGCTCTGAATGGCTGGCGGTTTCCTTCCGGAAAGGGCCCTGGTGATGGATTGGGGAAAGACGAGCCCGCCTGGTGGCTCAACACTGCGGGCGAGCATGGCATGGAGCGGTGCGACGGGTTGGTGGAGGATGGCAAGCATGCGACACGAGCCCTATGACCTGTCCCACGTTCAAGACGCCACCTCGTCGTCGCGACATGTGTAAGGTAGATTCGAGCCAGCCGCTATCAGCAGCATGATGCGGGGAACGGTTGAGATTGTACCTTATTCGGTTTCATCCTGATCGGATCGATACTGGAGCCGTCGGGCTATAAAACTATGGTGGGAGCGTCTTGTGAGGGAGCTTTCTTACGGGCGCGAGAGCAGACGCTAGAGTACACATCGGTACGCGGTTGGCAGGTCACGATTTGCCGGTGCCGGCTTGCCTCAATCGGAAGTCTCGTGAGCATGACACGAGGGTTGGGACTTTTGTGGTTTCAGTTCGGCGCTTTCACATGCAAAGGCCACAAGCCGCAGTAGGTATTACTTGGTATCGTGCGCACTGCCATTACCGCAAACGGAAAAGCGCCAGTCGCACTCACGTTTTGATTGAGGCGTTCAGATTTGTGACTATCGAGTCTATCGCGAAGATCATCGAGTCCGAGCTGATCCTGGACGAGCTTCGGATTAAATACCCTGCTGCGCTTGCGTCATCGTGAGACTAATTGCCCGTAGAACTTCGCGGTCGTATTAATCGCTTTGAGCAGAATTCGTAATTCAGAATTCAGAACGCCGTACGCCGAACACCATGCGCAACACCCGATGACTCTTCTCCTTTCGAGCTCTCGACGGCTCAAAGCGAGCAACACCCGGTGCGTGACTCTGTATCACTCACAGGACAGTAGACTGCGTCGACATTCCATCATCCCAGTTTCCACCTCCATCTCCACCACCAGCCTCAAGCTCATCCAACTGCTCCAAGCCCTGAGTCAACCTCACTAGCTCCTGCTCGCATCTTGCGCGTTCATTGGCAATCGCCGGATCCATCTCCAACAGACCTGCAAGGTATTTGTTCGCATCCGCCTCCTCAAGCCTCAGTTCCTTAGTCAAGTGCTTGCACAGTTCCTCACGAATCTTGGTAAAGACCTCGCTGCGGAAACTCAAAGCAGTGTTCTCCGCCAGTCTGGTCGCTGCATAATCGTAGTAACCGCGAACGGTGGCCATCTGCTGGATCTCGGCGTCCCATTCGTCTTCACTGCCGTTCTCGAGCTTGATCTTGGCGGCTGCGAGTTTCTTTTGGCGTTGTGCGTCCGTGAGGGTCTCGTCGTCGTCGAGAAGCTGGCGGCTGCGTTCCTCGCGCATCTCCTTGAGGACTTCGCGCTTGGCGAGGCTGGACGCGGCGTCGTTCAACGTGAACATGATCTTTTCCATACGGACGCAGAGGGAGACGAAGTCCTTGTGCTTGCTGAAGGTGGCGAGAAGAAACCTCCTAGACTTGTCCTCGATTTCCTTGAACAATCTGGTATTGCCTTGGTTCTGAAATGCGTCTCTAACACATTGCATTACTGCTTTGCCACACAAGTTGTTGATGTCTACGATGTGCTTGTCCGTCATGTGGTACCAGTGGCCTGTAGACTGACCGAAGAGGTCTTTCGTCACTCGTGGGTTGTCGATGCCTCGTAGACCGGTGTCGGTCTTGCGTGAGATGAGGTCGCGGAGCTCGACAAGTGTGAATGTCTTCTTGCCTTGCTGCGTCGCACGCTCCATTCGCTGTCTCTTGTTTGTGTCTGCCTGGCTCTCTTCCCTCCTTCGCTTGGCTCTCGCTGACTGTGCCGGAGTGGCGCGAGTGCGAGGTGCTGGTGGTGTGGCTGGCCCTTCGTCATCGTCAATCATGATGGTTTCGCGAGATTGGACTACGCCGAGGCCTGGCGAGAATGACGTTGCAGCGAGACCATTGCTTGCAGAGTCTGCCGTCAACGAAAGGCGTGGGTGAGATCCGGTCAACTCATTGCAGAACTTCTTGTTCTGGGCGGACCAGGACTGGAAAAATTCAAACTCTTCCGCGTCGGGGTTGAGCAGGCTCTTCAATGCCTGTGACAACTCGGACAGGGACCCAGCGACCTCGAGAGAAAAGTTACCTGTCGGTGGCTTGGGCATTGCGCTGAGTTTTGTTTCGTATAGTTCCATCTTCTCCTCGACGATGGCGCGTATTTTTGGCAGGCTGTATTTGATCCGTTCGACCAGTTGCTTGCTAAGCTCCTGGGTCAGGGGCTCAGTGCCGAAGCGTTTTCTCCATTTGTAGAAGGCGGGATAGGTGCGAGGCCATTGCTCAAAGAATTCCTTCTCTTCCATGCGGGCTTGGGCGTGACTGATTGTAGAGTCTCTGTTGTTTTTCACGACAAAATATCCCAATTCGCGCTTGAAGGCAGAGCCGTTGAACACGTTGGCGAACATTTGCATCGATTCGGGGTCGAGACAGTCGGGTTTTGTGAGGACGCCAATGGTACGATGATCTGCTTTCGCTTTCTGGATGAGGCCAGCGGCTTTCGAGTTCTGAACATCGTGGTTCATGGTGAGTGTGAGCAGAATGATCGTCTCTTCAGACTTCATATACTCCTTTGCCAGATTGTCAACAAGCTTAACGAGGTACTGCTCACTTTCGCTCTCAACATGGGAGATGATACCAGGCAGATCGTAGAAGGCGAGGTTTGGCAGTCCTGGACCAGAGATCTCGAGGCGAACCACATTTGGAGAGAATGCAGCTTCCTCGCCCGACAGCTCTCCGTCATTGTGACCGGGCCGGAACAACTGGTAGTTTGTGCTGGGACTGAGTGTGGCGCGTTGGGCCCAATAGATGGTGTCCGCAACCCGCGTCTTGTCAGTGAAGCTTGCAAATTCGAATTCCTCCGGTGTACCCAGTTCTTGCCACGGACCACGAAGATTGTTCCTACCGACGAAAGGAACGGTCGGATTGTATGAGAAGCGCCGGCTCAGCCAGACCTTGCAAGCCCAGGGGTTATCACTGTGGGTCAAATTGATTTCGAGGGGGCAGCGGGTACATGTTCCGACAGCACGGGGAACCTTGATGTCGCTGATAGCCTCGATGACAGAGGACTTTCCAGTCGACTGATCTCCAATGACCACAATCTTGGGAAGTGAGACAACCGAGTTCTCAAACCCCAGAAAGCGAAGGCGTTGGATCGTGTCCATCATGCGTTTCACTTCAGAACTGAGCACGTCCAGCTGCCCACGGCTGCCTGCGCTCGACGACGGTCTGCTCGGGAGTTCGATGGCTAATCTGATCAGCTGAGGTTCAACGCTGCTAGCGGGACATTGGAACTCACTGGTGCTGAACGGTTCCGTTCTAGGTGTTGAAGACGTGGAACCATTATGGCCCCTGTGAGGCGGGAGAACACCTTCGCCATCCATTTGGCCAAGCGCGTCCTTCATTTCAGTGAAATTGTATTGATGAAGTTGTCTCTGCCAGCAGATGATGAGAGCAGTTGACGATTGGGCGAAAGAGTCCAGACGCATGCACTCTCTTGATGTTCATGCACTTTGTTTGCGATTGTGGGAACGTTGGTGTTTAGACGCGCACTGCTGGCGTTGGTGAAGTAGAGCTGCCAACAAGATCCAGCTCCCGACCCACAAGCTTTGTTAGTGCCCCGTGGATGCCGATGCGTCAAGACGAACAGACAAAGTACTGCTGGTGGCGAGGAAGTAAAAAGTTGTCAGCAAGTTCGAATTCCCAGCTCACAAGCTTCACCGATGACCCCTAATGACCACTGACTCGAGTACACAAGTGCGTAAATCCTCGACAATGCACATCCGTCTGAGACGACCAAAGTGGAGCAACTCAAGTCCGACGTAGTTATCGCAGACGAAGACCCACGCTGTAATCCTTGTCAAAAACGCAAGACCCAAAATAGCCGGTGGTTGGGACTCAGTCAGTCAGTCAGTCATTCACCGAGTGAATCGATTGTGAATCAATTTCTAACCAACCCACCACTTTTTCCTCTCACTCAGAACACAAAAGTCCCACGTTTTACAATGGACGAGGAAACGAAGTGCAGCACGCATCTTCTTTTATCCCCATCTCACGTAGCCCTGGCCCCGTACGCATATAGGG
>UYJD01000001.1:1801073-1839844 GCA_900618795.1 Cyanodermella asteris | reverse complement strand
GGTTGGTCGAATTGGCGGGCTTGACGCGACACTTTCGCGCACACACAACCCACTTTACAGCCGGTACCTGCATTTTGCGGGGCAGCGCAACTCACCTGCAAGTCACTTCTGTGGAGGCACAAAGCTCTGTGGAAGGACGCGTAGAAGTTGTGAAGGGCAGGAAGCGAGGGGAAGTGAGGTACAAGTTGTGAGGGTCGTGTCGTGTGTGTTCTGTGCGCTGAAGGCGGACTCTGGTTATGGGTGGAGCTGCTTAAGCGAGGCTCCATCTTACGACGAGACGCTGTGCGCTAACAGAAGTCTCCGAGGACGCGCCATTGGATGAGAGGCGTTCTCCACGAGTACATGCATCGGACACCCTGGGTTAGGACCTTGGATGCAAGGGTGGTTTGCGCTGAGGTGCCTTCAGAGGTTCTGCTAGAGCTAGAGAAGCTACCGCATCAATGACCATGCTCGCCCGATGAGGCAGACAATCTACAGGCCGTTACCATCATCTCGACAATCTATCATACAGTTCCGACAACGACCATGAACCTCAACCTCCGATCGCGCGCCTCCTTCCCATCATCCCCAGTCCCACCATCCAAATCCAAGCTCCCACTCTTCCATCCCCAACTTTGACTGAAATTAAAGCGATCCGGCTGAGACTCGTAAACCGTCAACACCCTCCCCCCCTTACTCGGCGTGAAGATCTTGAAGTACGTCTTGATAGTCGGTCTCGCATCGACATATGGCGGCAGCGCAGGGACTTTGGGTTTCGCGTTACGCCTGGGCGTCAGCAGCGACGAAGTAGTGTACGGCTGGTCCATCGTGTCGTCCGTGTCCGGGTCGCTCTCGCGATATTCGTCCGCGAGCGCCGAGTCGTGTTCGGCGTCGTAGGGCGCAAAGGAGGTCAAGGGCAAAGAGCTGCTTGAGCCGTTCTTGTGGGGTCTTTCGAAGCGTTGGCGGCGGCTTGGGCGGGAGAGGGTTCCGCTCATTGTGTCCAGGTCTGCGCCGTTGTTGACGAGGGCGGAGTCGGTATCGCCGTCTCGGGTTGCTGCTGCTCGGAAGCGAGCTTCCATTTGGCGTTCCAGACGGCCTATGCGTTGGTCGACGCTGTGACCTGCGTGGAACGTTTCGAGGAGAATGTCTTGGTTGTCGGACTGTCGCTCACGATGCAGGTAGACACCAAGCTGCAGACCTTTGGGTGTATCCTTCTTTTGTACGTAGACGTTCCACAGACTCCCAGCATACCAAAGAGTGTTTGAGTAGAAGCGCTTTCCCTCCTTCAGCATACGTGCAGCCGGAAACTCAACACTGAAGCGGAACGGCGGCAGGTTGGTGTATGTAACCTGGGGACTAGGTACAGTGGCGATGGTCGGGCTTTCAGGCGCCGAGGAGACGAGTTGCTGACCACCAGAAGGCGGACGAGGGACGTTGTTGCCATGGATATGATTATCGTTGGCTGCATTTGCTAGCGAAGCAAAGTCGCTTGCCCAATGAACATCCTCGGCAGGTATGGAAGACGAGAAGCGGTTGGCAGTCTTCCTGGTCGAACGTGATGCACGCACTGGCTTCGCGTCGTGATTTTCCAGTCCTTCGCCGACCGGGAATGTAGCGTCTGCGGTCGGGATCCAATACTTTCGCGGTTTTCCATTGCCATCCCAACTGTCGGAGATGATGTCTTCATCTTCGTCGTCCGTTGCAGCTCTATCATCGGATTCCGGCTGCTTACCTGCCGCTTTCGAGGTCGGCACAGTGGGTTCTGGTTCTCGTTCTTCGTCACTGCTTGGCAAGCTTAGAACTGCCTTGTCAGAATCGTGCACCTTTGCGGGCTCGGAGAGGCTGAGATTGCGACCTGCTTGTAACAGTGCAGCTTCCACATCTTCGATCTTCTGCGTCAGCCCAAGCTCAAGTTCAGTATCCTCGGCATTGACAATCTTCTGCCTCAACTCCATCTGCATCCACAAAGCCGTGGAGATGACTTTCTCTGGCAATAGCGGCAAGCCAAGTGCATCTTTCTGGTCTCGGATTCTTTGCAACTGCTCGAAGCTCAGATGAACGTAATGTATGCCCTCGTCCACGAGCACCAGCAGCTGTGTGATGTCTGGATGCATGTAAACAACCAGCCAAGAGTCGTTTGTGTCAGTATCGCTGCGATCCGCAACTGGACTCGACTGGCGGAAGATCGTATCGAAACGAATGGCCATGTTCGACATAGATCTAGGTGCTTTTCTGATCTTACCAATGCTGTCAACGAGACCATTCTGTCTAGCAACCTGTCGTAATCTCCGGTTAAGCAGGCGTTTTGCGAGCACCCACCGATCCCACTCTCCGGCGACGTAGAAGCCATCATTACCGACCACTTCACGGACGATGTCTCCAGGGATGCCGTCCCAATAGCGGATGGGCATTTGCCAACCATCTCGACACAGCATGGCTTTGCAGGCAGCAAGGACTCTGTCTCCAGCCCGCCCATAGTAATTACCCGTGACAAACTGGATATAGCTCGACAATCTTGGTGGACACATCTGCTTCAACATGCTAGCAATGCTTGCTTCGAGCAGATCGTCCATTTCCAGCCAGTTCCCAACTGCAAACAATCCAATAGCCTCTCGGTCCTCCTCATCAGGGTCTTGACAGCCATATATGCGCTTCAAGGCCAGCTCGAAAGCTGCCTGCGTAATATTTGAGTCAACATCAGTGTGATCCAACGTCATCTCTTTCGAGCTCGCCTCCATCCACGGACCAGAAAAGGCGGTGCTGAAGAAAGGAGCTCTGTCCAACAGCAGTCGATGCAGCTGATACGAAGTCCCGAAAGCGTGCACGGTAATGTCCGAAAACTTGCCCCCCAGCAAGCCCTGTCCGTAGACGTGGGGGGCCAGTGGCGATGCATCGAAAGGTCGAACTTTTGTATACTGACTTCCACTCAGGGTTTGTAGATATGAGCCATGTCGTGAAACGGGAGGCGAATCAGCCGGTGGGTCGGCAAACAGGTTGTGGAATGCCATGGGACCGGGGCGTGCTCTTCGACTACCACTAGGTTCGTCCAAGTTGACAGAAGGGTCATCAGCGTCCTTTTCCACGTCGCGGCTACCAGACAACCGAATAGAGGATGACAATGAAGGTGGCGAGATTTGAACAGTCGGCCGTCTGGGTATTGAAGGTCCTGGACTAGATAGCGCTGCTAGTGGTCTTCTCCTGTCAGAACTAGGTGCACTCATCGACGCATGTGCCGTATTTGCCGAGACGGAAGAGGTGGGCTGTCCAGTGGATGTAAAGATCGATCTATTCGGGTTCTGAAACAAACTGGTTTGCTGAAGGTTTGTCGGTGTGGAAGGCGACGCCGCAGACCCGCCAGGCTGGTCGAAGCTGGTGACTGCGTCGACGCGTGAATTGGATGCGTGTCTGCCATTGGCAGTGAATGAGGATGGTCGCGCCACATTTGGTAACAATGCAGACGAAGACCGCGTGGATGAAGACAGCCAAGCAGGCTGGTTTGGACTGCTTGGACTTCGCACCGCGTGCTCCGGCTGATGGCGGATCGTGGTGGCACTCGTCCCTGACGACGGCCCAGGCCGACTGATATCTGCTAGCAAGTCGCCGAGTGTATTTGAGGAGCTCTCGCGCTCATCTGACTGCTCCTCTTCGGCTGGAAGCCCCCTCATGGCTATACGGGGAAAGTTCTTTCCACGCTGGGACGATTACTAAAGGGCGAGGCCACGACTTCGACACGCCTCGGACAGTCGCCTGACTTTCAGGACGGATATTTAACAGGAACAAGAGTCACGATCCGATGAGATTTGCGCCTTTAGACGCTCGATTCGTGTCCTTTCCCCGCCTTTGTGTCAGCTCAGTCGGTGTCCTGCTGATGAGGCTGAATGTTTGCTGCACCCTGTCGCTCGTGACGCAAGGCGGCACGCGATCCGGCCAAATTTACCATATGAATTGGCAGATCGGTGCGAGCAGTGCGATCTTCACAGAAGATTGTTCAGCGCCAAAGTAAGTATTGAATCAATAAAGCGGAGTCGTGATTGATAGAAGGAACGGTGGTTTTACGCCACAGCCGTGCCGCTACTTGGTAGCCGACGCCGGCTTAAGGCGGACGTAGAGGTAGGAGACCCTGCGAACCGACTTTGCTTGTCCGAGGCTACAAGTATTACGAAACGTTGGAGGCTTTTGCGCTCAATAGGCAACTAATGACAAATTGTTCCGTTGCGCTTCCAAAGGTGAACGTTGCGCAAATTTTTACGTGCATTTGACTTCGCAATCTCGAATAAGACCACCGGCATGTTACTAGCACTTCATTAGAAGTCGGTTCAGTATCCCCATTTGGCGACGAAAGTAGGTATATATACATTTTCAATTACAGTCCGTCGCATTATCGACGTGCACATCGAAGCAACTCTCAGCGACGAATGTACCGCTCGAGAGAGGAAGCCTCTACCCGAGAAGAGCCTCGCTCTCCGTGCCTTCGGTATTGCTACCAGCCTTCTTGCTCTTCTTCTTTTTCTTTTTGATGTCTGATCCCTCATCATGTGCTTGTGAGCTGCTGCGCCCCCCATTTGCACGACTTCTGTCTCCGTTATCGTGTTGGTCTGAGCTGACAATCGCAGCTTCGTCGCTGCTACTGCTGACATCGAGCACAACCTTGCGGATGCCGTTGTACTCGACAATAGTTTCGTTGATGCTTCCGCTGCGTGTTGTTCCTCGCGGCGTCCGATTGCGACTGATGCGATTCTCGGTAGGGCTGGGTAACGAGTGCACGGTGCTGGTGGAACGGTCACTGCCCGCAGGACTAGCTTCGGTTCGGCTGCGTGTGATCTTTGGTATTTGAGGCTCACGAGAGGCGTTAGATAGCCGCCTGTTCTCCATCGTGCCATACCCGACGTGGAGCGCCTGAACACCATCGCGGGCATCAATACCAGCATCGCGCAATAGCCCCTCGCCAACACCACCGGTGGTTGAATTCGAGATTGATGCTGACCGGTTGTTGATGGAGCTCACACTTGGTCTGGGATCAGCAGCGCCGGGCTTGATCTTGACGTTGGTGAAACGTGTACTGCGCGGTCGACTTGCCAGATTCGAAGGGCCGAGATGCGACAGATGTTTTCGCAACTCCGGGGAATCTGTTCGCTTCGTGATAGTCTCACGGCTGGCGCCATCAACCCCGCTAGATCTTCTCCGAACCAGGAATGTGGTATGTTTAGGCGAAGCAAAGTTTATGCCAGGCGGTCGGGGCTTGCGGTCGAGCGAGGCGCCGCGCGTTGTTTCCGAGATCGTCTCGAGGTTTGGATCCGGCGGCGCCAGACTTGTCTCTGCTATGCGATGTTCGACCTCAACGCTCCCATCTCTTGACCTGGATGTGGCAACAAATTCGTTGCTTTTGACATCATACCGGAGTCGGCTTCGTGGTGCAGGCGCCAGCCGACGAATAGCCTTGTGAACGTCCACAAACACATCAGACTCGTCAATGATTTCCTCGCCAATCAATTCTTCGATAACATCTTCCAGTGTGATGACGCCCACTGCTCCTCGATTTTCTCCAGGGCTTTCGGAAACCAAAACCATATGTGACTTGCCTTCTTGGAAGAAATTGAGGATGTCGAGACAGCTGGTGCCGGGGGCAGTCTCGGGTAACGTTGCAAGAGCGAACTCGCTCACTGGCTTTGCATCCTCCGGATCGTATGTGATAAGAATCTTGACAAGCAGCATTCCGACAAAGTTGTAGGGGTTGTCAGGAGCGTGAATGGGTATACGAGAGTATCCTGCGTTGAGTATCGCCTCCATCGTCTTCTCATCCAAGATCGTATCCCAGGACATGGTGAAGACATCTTCCATGGGTGTCATGATCGCGTCCACGGACTTGTTCTTGAGCTCTAAAACCGCGCCTATGATTGTCACCTCATCCTCGTTCAGGCGTTCACCTGCCTCCCCAAACGTCTTGTGTATGGTTACGAGAGTCTTGAGTCCAGCTTTTGAGTAGGTAGTGCCATGCTCTTCGCCAATGAGTCTGTCCAGGAGCTTTGCAGTTGGGTATGCGATGGGCGATTCCAGATACATGAGTATCAGGACAAACGGAGACATCCACGCGCCGATGGCAAGGCCGAAGCGAACACAAACTGACTGCGGGATGATCTCGCCGAAGATGACAATCGCGACGGTACTGCCAACGACGGCTGGCCACCCGCCGCCCAGCGATCTGTCGAGTATGATAGGTAGAGTCTCGTTTGTGATGACATTGCTGAGAAGGAGTGTGACCAGAACCCAGTGTTTCCCTCTCTTGATCAGGCGTAGCACTCGCGTGGCATGTTTTCGTTCGGCGCCCTTGCCGGACTTGGAGACGACTTGCAGGTTGATCTCATCTTGTCCCATCAAAGCGACCGTCAGACCTGCGAACACGCCTCCAAGTAGCACGAGCACAACGGCGACACTGAGATCTAGCCATAACGTTGGATCTTCCGGGTCTTTAGGGTTGACCTTTTGCGCGTGTAGACCAGTGGTGTAAGCCCGGAGAGGGGCGGCCCAGGAAAAGGGTAGGCTGCTCAGGGCGAGGAAGAACAGCTTGGAGATGTACAAGACTGTACGGCGATGAGCGACGAAGCCATTTGAGGTCGCGGACATTGGTATGGCGCCGTGTAGGATAGGTGTGGGGCTCGAGAATCGCAGGGCTAGGAAAGAATATGGGGAGCTCAACGGGTTCGTTGAAGGATTAATAGTGATCGTCCATGTTCAGTCGATGTCTGGATGCTAAAGCGAGATCGCAATTGAAGGCGATCAGAAGAGTTTGATGGATAAAAGTACCAGAGCTGTCGGTGTGGTTGGAGATGCTCTAGGAGGCGCGTTCCCAAGTGAGTCGGAAGTTCGCAGATCTGTGTACCGGCGGTTCACCTGTCGACGTAATATTGCGACGCTTTCACTGGACGCCGCCGCGATACCAGCATGCCAAGCCGCTAAATTGAGGGTGCCGGCGGTGATGTCTTCACCAGTCTGGATGCTGCCTCTAAAAACAATGCGCGTGTTTGAATGATCCTTGAAATCGCGCTGCAGGGTTTGAATACGCTTTCGCGTCTGCCAGCAGTCTCCTTGAAGATTGACCAAGCAGATCAATTTGTGCGCGAGACAATACTCAGGTCTTCGTTGCTTAAATCGTTAGCCTATTGTCCAAACTAAGAGTGAGACACGAGCTTGATCCAGAGACTGTCCAGGATAGGCAGCGTGGCAGATTATGTTAAATGGTGTGGCTGGTCAAGCAATGGCTGGGTGCGAATACAAACGGCATCCAATAGCGTCCGATCGGGATCCGACTCGCTTACTTACAGTCAACAGGGCAAATTTGAAGGTCTTAAACAGGCTTCAATCGATAAAAGCTCACTTGTTATTTCCTAGCCTCCTGTTGTTCGTTAAAATTCACCAGTTCCATGTTCAAGCAGACAACGAAGTTCACGGCGCTCAAGCCTGTCAAGGATTGACATGTATCATCATTAATTCATCTATGGTGAAAGAAACGTGCTAGTATTGCACTTCGTGCCTGTGGTGGCAGCTCGATTTGTCGCCGTCAGTGCCGTGTGCAACGCCGAACGTGACATTTTAGATTGAACCTTGCAATTCCAACGCCTGTTCATGTCTTCAATCATCTTTTTCTTACGCCTGGTCAGCAAATCCAACCTTTGGTGGGGTGCCGGCGTTGAAGACAACAAAAACGCTCTTCAGGAACGTGTCACCGAGGATCGAGAATGGCAGTCCCTCGTTTGACTGGAGGCCTCCATAGCAGTACGCGGAACCGTCCGTCAGCGGAGCATAGGACAAATACAAGCCTGGGACGTTGGCGGTGTAGTTTCCGATGCCGAGAAGGAGATTGGGCAAGCTGCTGGTCTGGTTGCACGGGAACGTGTAGCCTCCCTGCATGTAATCATACGACGCGCCTGGAACCAGATCCCAGTAGCCCCGGGCAACGTTAACACCCAGGTACGTGATGCTGGTACCGGTGTCGACGATGGCAATGTCGCTGAAAGGATACTCGACAGAGGAGCCGTTTGACCACTCGAAGCCAAAGGCGCTGGTCTGAATGCTCCAGTAACCTTCCGAGGCGTCGACCGGAGTGTATTGAATGGGGCCGTTGTGCTTCTTCCGGTCGATGAAACCAAAGTCGTATTCGCCGTCAGCCATGTACTTGAGCGAAGCCGTGAACAGAGGATTTGGCAATCCCTGATTGATGGCGTTGCTGATGAACGTCTTCTGCTGAGTGGGGCGGACTGCACGGTCAGTACGAGATATCATGACGATGATTTGGAGAACTCACCATTGTTCAGGACATCAAAACCAAGGCCCATCAATCCATCGTTCTCGGTGTCAGCTTGAAAAGACGCGCTGATCTCCTGAGCAGCCTCAACCGCCTGATTCTCGACTACGGTTCCGCCAACCCAGACACAGTCAGTCCAGACATCTCCCGACGCATAGCTGTTGTCGCCATATGTGATCGTCCAGGTTTGATTGGCCAAGTGATGGGCGGTGGTAGACTTGTTTGGGTTGTAAATGCCATGGCCAACCTGCAGAGCAGCTGGCAGCTCCGAAGAGAAGACCCACAAGTCCGATGAGCCCGTGTCGAGATCCAGAGCCACCTGCTGCGAGCCGATCCAGATGTTGGCGAGATACTCCTGGTCGTATGGAGTGGTCTGCGCAACCACGCTACCGCCGCCAGCCTTGTTCACCTTGACTCTGGAGTTTCCAACGTTCGGAACGCCCTCTGGCAGGGTGCCACCATACTTGCGATACGTCTTAGCTGTGACAGAGGACCCCGAGAGCATATGAGGTAGGTTCTTGCGCGTGACGGGTAGGCTAAATCCGCCATCAGCAGCGTTGCGTTTCGTGACAATGGGCTAAGCTAGGTCAGCATGATTTCAGGGGGTGCCATGGCGGCAGGAATGCACACTTACTCTGACAGGGTTTGCCAGGGCATCTGCGGCAAGGAAAGCCACGACGACAAGGGAGGGATAGATACATCGCGATGAGTATCGGAAATTAGAGAATGAGTGAATCGTACGTAAGCACTCTGCAGCTGGAATGTCTGGAAAACGCCGTGTATTGGGTACAAGGAAGGGTGATCGAGACCTAACAAGGCGGAACGAGTGACTGCGGTGAGTGGGGGAAGGAGGAAGGAGGCACAGGTTTAATATATGAGGGCGAGCTCAGACAAGGCGCTGAGGAGCCAGAAAGACGTGACGCGCCTAGCAATTCCATTTGTTCAGCGCCCAGGAGCACGGCTACACATCCTGGCTCCTGGACGGGGCAGGTCAATCAAGCTCAACGATTCAGCTTCCCACGAGCTCTCAGTCCTACGTGAATCAACTGACTGTGGAGCTTGCCAAGTGCTGTGAAGCCTAGTACCATGCAGCCTTTCGCATTCTGCAGGCGTCTGAGACTCAAAAGTACGATTCCATTGCAACTTTGTGAGTAGACACGGCGAAGGATATGAGTGACAAACTCACGCTTTAGCAAACAGCCACCCGCTTTGACACCCTGCAGCTCGCCTGTTCAAAGAGCCGGTTGGCGCTGACCGGGTAAAATGAAGAACTCAGAAAGGCGTAGGAATAAAGGAGGGCCAGTATGAGCATGGTCCTACCCACGCGAATCATGACATGGGCGATCAACAGGACGGCCTCCCGTGTGGTAGGTGATGTGGTACATAACATGGTGTGGCCACGGCAAGGGTGAATAAGGCGAATGCACATGTTATCTCTATCACAATGTCAGAGCCAGAGAAAGTCAGCCGAAGGCGTCGATAATGGTAAGTAGTACTAGTAGTAGGCATGCTTGAACAAGGACAGACAGATAAATGCGTGTCAAGGGGTGGCACCTGCCATGTCGATAATCTTGAGTGTGCGGATCGGACGACGGAACCCATGTCGCTGGGTGGCAGCTTCCCGACGTGCAGACGCGAGACGTGCCAGATCCAGCAAAATATATTCACAGCAGGAAGGAGCATGTGCCACCGCGTTGGCACCAAGGCAGGAGCCGCCCTGAGGCACTTCCTTGATCCCAATGGTGAACGTACCTGCATCAGCACTTCAAAACGAACCGGGATCTCCTCCATTCTCCTCCACACAGCTCTCGCCAACGACTCGAACGACTCGAGCTGCGCAGCTCAGGAGCTATGACCCTGTTCGGAGCTTCAGGTTTCGACGATAATGGGCCTTACTTTCATATCCAATCAGCGTTTGCCCTCTTACCTTTGGCTGCCCGCATTGCCGTAGTCTGCAGCACACGCGACTGACAGCACGATCATGTACGCATGCCGTGCTTCATGCAAATTTCCGTTGTGTGAGTCGACCTTTGCAAGATGGAGCAGCTGTCACTCCATCGGCGGATTCGTCCCGAGCTTTCGGTAAGTTCAAAAAGGGGAGTATTCTCAGCCGCAAAGTGGCGTCAGAACTTTGTTTCTGTTCTTCCAACGGCCTGACCCGTTCGTCCGCCCTGTTATCAGGGGAACGAGAAGGTGACAAGAACGGATAATTGAAAATCCGCTCACGGCCTCAACTTTTCTGACATTCTTAGGATTATTGCGATCGCCAGGCCATCCGAGTTGCGCCACCGTGGTGAAACAAGTCAGCTTGGCTTGGAGGGAAAAATCTTCCTAAGATACGAGTACGAAATAGTATCCTCGACTCCTTGCCCCCACAAACTTGCTTGGCAGCTTCCTAATTATGGTGAAAATGTACTGTCATTCGTGTCAGTGATCCAAGAGATCGTAACGAGCGATCGCAATTTCTGTCGTGAATTCGTGATATCGTAAACGCGTCCCGTACAGGGTTTATCCTCGCACAATTTACTCAAAATTCGACACGCCCCAGACCCCTATCTAACACAGCACTCTGCACTCGTTCCTTCAGACTGTCAACTGCTGCACTCCAGCGCTGCTTGGCAGCTTCATCACCATTTCCTGTCACCCAGCTGACCCATTTCACGACCGCTACCGCTTTGGCCATGTCCTGTTCATCAAGAACGACTTTCTGAAGATAGGCTGCCAACGCATCAACGTCTTCCACGGCCGGCTTTTCGTCCTTGAAATCGTCGTACCACAGACTGATCGCTTCCTGGAGCTGCGGCAGCGTGCTCAGCTTCTGGCTCGTGAAGGTCGGGCGCGCACGACGTGCAACCTCAATCGTGCGTCTGACAGCTGACCCGCCGCCTGAAACTGGCTTTCTTTTTCGAACGAGGTCGAGACCACCTTTCTTACGCATTCTTTCACGTTTCTGCTGTTCGAGAATCTCGGACCGAATATCTTCTGGCAGCGCTGCAAGAAAGTCGGCAGATATATTCGCAGCCTCTTGTTCTTCAGCATTGCCTTTGACGGCGACAAAATTTGCCTGAGTCAATGTAGGGACGCCTACGCCTGTTGCACCGCGCTGGTTACGTCCTCTGGATGCTATGCCACCGCGTCGGCTTGGGACTGAAGCTTTCTTTGCGGGAGCCTTCAGGGTGCGTATTTTCCGCGGCGACTGTGGCAATAGTCCCTGCCTGACGGGACCCGGACTTGCGGAACGGCTGTATTGCGCGAGAACTTCTGCCCGCAAATCATCTGGCAAAGCTGCAAGAGCCTCTGGGTCGAGCTGTGACTGGCTAGGGAAGGCATTGCTGATCGGCGTTGGAGATGCGGATCGGCCGGAGCGTTTGGCACTTTTGAAATCGCTATTCTGATTCAGCTCATTTGCCTTTCTGAACCGAGATCGGATGTCGTCTGGGAGCTCCGCAAACACGCTTGGATCAACTTGGCTAGGTAAAATGAACTGAGTCCCTGTTGTATTCAGAAGCGACGTTTCATCCGCTGTTTTGCCGATTGGAGTTACCTGCTCGATCGAGTGGGCAGCTTTTGGTTTGTGCGGACTGTCGATCTCATCTTCCCCGCGCAATATGGGCGTGCGTGATGGGGTTGGTGCCGACTTCTGTAGAGATGGGGAATCGGGGACGTCGGCGAAAGTCTTGAAGAGAGATCTTCGAACCGAGCTGGACGTGGTGCGAGACTCGGATGTGGCCCCTTCAGCAAAGGTAGGAGGAGTTGGCTTGGTGTTTGGCTGTGGCGTCGTTTTCGAAACGGGTCTATCTAACTTGCCAAAACTCAACAGCTTTTGGCTGCTCTCTGCTGTAGGGCCAGGCCCTTTCAATGGCTCGAGTTTGGTCATTTGGACTCCGATGCCGCGCAGTTCGCCAGGTGGAAAACCGTAACCTCGCAGTATCGACAGGGCTTCGCGGGCCAGAATTGACTTGTCATTCGTGGCGACACCAAGTATGACGCTCTTGTTGAAGACGTCGCACTTGCCGTGTCCGAGGTGCTTGGGCGGGTCGAGGGGCGCGTCTTTGGATCGCCTCATTATTTTCATGCTGAATTGGCGGCCCTTCACGGCCTCGTTCAAGAGGCGCTTCTCGAGCTCCTCGCATATGGCTCGCATGAAGTCCTCTGCCTGTTCCTGCGTGACGAAACGAATGCCCCAATTCACCTCTGCCGACACCGACTTCCTGATCGCTTGGTCACCCACCTCCACGCGATCAATGCCTCGTGCATATTCCCAAAGTTTTTCACCAGTTTTAGGGCCTAGGGTGGATATCAGCTTTTCTTTCGAGGTGTCTCGTATGTCCTTGACCAGTTTGATGTCAATCTCTTCGAGCTTGTTGCCGATGCTGTACGCCACACCCGGCAGATTCTGAACAGTCAAGGCGCCAACAAATTCAAGCACCTCGTCAGGTTTCAGCTGATATTGGCCGGCAGGTTTTGCCTTTCGGAGAGCAAGCTTAGCTTGTAGGATGTTTCCTCCAATGCCTACGGAAACGGCACATCCGGTCTTTTCCTTGACCTCGTCCCGTATTTGACTTGCAAGCTCATCGGCTCTCTTCTGCTCGCGAAACTGGCTTCCCTCAGAGTTCCCCCGGCCATCATGACCTCCCGCTTCAATGCAGATATTGCTGACGTCGATGAGAGCTTCATCGACGCTGACGCTCTGCACCACACCACCAACATTCATGATCGCCTCGTAGAACTTGCGCGAAGCGTCCTCGTAGCCCTTGAAATCATACGGCAACACCTTCAAATTCGCGCAAAGCTCCTGCGCCGTCTTCATCCACATTCCGTTCTTGACCCCGTACTCCCTTGCCGGGTAATTGCAGCTCGCAATCTCCGAGCCCGAGCCACCGCCATGAGCCACAACGGCCGGCACGTCTCTGTACTCGGGATGTTTCAGCAGCGACACTGCGACGAAGAAGCTGTCGAAATCGACGTGGAAAATGTAGCGACGGGCTCCCTTTGGCCGCTTGGCTCGAGATTTTTGAGACGAGGACTGCTCCTGTGCGAGTGCTTGGAGCTTGGACTTCAGTTCGGCTTTCCAGGTCGAGAGGTGGTGCAGTCGGGATTCTTCGTAGTACTGTTTCAGGAAGCCGGGGTTAACGACTGTGAACTTCCAGATTTTGGGGTCGGCTAGGAGGACTGCGTTGTGCTCTTCGGCTGTCAGAGATTTGCCGTCGGGGTGCGTTGCTGGAACGGAAGGTGGATCCGGGTGAGCGTTGAGGTCGTCGTGCTCGGGAGGCAATAAATGTTTCTTGTCTGTGGCGGTCAAGGAACCAGACCTGGCTGGACCCTCCTTGTCGTTCACTTCTGCGGGACCACCGTCGTTATCAGCATCGCTCTCATTGAAGTTTGGCTCGATCGTATCCAAATCAGCAGTGTGATCTGGCGGAGAACCGCGCGCAGGTGAACCGAAATTGCTGAAGCTCGTGTTCGAAGGTTCTTCGTGTTCGGGGGCTGCCGAGTTGCCTGTCTGCGAACCCATTTGCTGAAGTTGACCGGCTTTGCTTTTGATCTGCCCCGAATACCAACTCGTATCCAACTGCTCCCGATACCGTCGCTGATCCAGCGTATTCGTCTGACTAACAATCTGTCCGTCCTGAAACCCAAGCACCTTTTGCTTCTGCCCGTCATCCAAAACACGAAACGAATCCCATGGCAGCAACTTCCCCGCCTTGACACTCTCCACAATCCAAGCCGGCTTCACAATCCGATACCGCTTGAACTCCTCCCTCTTCTTCGGCGTCAAGTTACTCGCGACAATATGCGTAGCCGTCGTCTTGCCATCGGTCAGATACTGCAAGAATCCCCCTCCGTGGCTGACGACGAGCTCGTGGATGTCGTTTAGAGATGGTTGCGTGTAGCCGTTGACATGAACGACGACTCCTCGAAAGATTTGTGGGTTGGTGCTGGAGGCTGCGGCGCGTCGCTCGGCATCGAGGTTTTGGAGCTTGATTTTCTTGCGTCGCATGTAGTCGGTGAAGCCGCCGAAGGTGCTGGCGCTGTATTCTTCGCCGCCTTCGTCGGAGAAGGTGTGCGAGGCGATGCGCTTGCTGACGGCGTTGGAGTTCTTGTCGAGTCGGGAACCCATCGTTACAACAGGACCAGGGATTCTAGCAAAAATAATGGAATAGTACAGGAGTACGTCCGAGGGATCTATGCGTGGAACATTGGTGGCGTGGTTGGGTGAAGTCGGATATGGAGACGCGTCAATTACCGGTGTCCTTCTCGCCACTCAATTTCAACAAGACCGTCCGGGGTTCTTGGAAGACCATCTCAGATGTTTCAGTGTTCTGAAGGGCCTCCTTCTACCGAATGTACGTCATGTATAGAAAGATCTAGTCATTAAGATGGGAAGGTTGAGTCGCGAGTCGTCGAAGAAAGATCACGTCACGTGTTTGCCACGCTGAATGGAGACCACTTGTCTGATCAATGATTCTGTCCACATCCCGTACAGGCGTTGTCGTCCCCGGTTAGGATGAGCTAGTGAGTCACCTGCTAAGATGGATTCCAGCAAGAAGATGCCGCGCAAGGTAGCAGTACCAGGTACTACGTCCAGCTTTCGAGTCTGCTTAGATAAGCATTGAGCTCTGGTCATGGCAGAAGTTCACCTTGTGCTTTACTGTGGAGCAAGAATCTCGACTGCCACCACCGGCTCGTCCTGTCTGACAAGGCCGTACGGACATGACGATCGATACCAGCCCGTAAGTAGACTCGACCTGTACGAGTTCCGGTTAATTTCGGGGTAGATATCGCGTCCAAAACCGCGACGTTAAGAAATTGGCGCAACCACGCGTCGAGCATGATGAACGAATGGCTGATTCTGGCATCATTTACCATTCAGATATGAGCTGTCTGTTCGCATTCATATCGCATTCGAGATTGGTCCTACACCTGCGACTTACTTTCCTACATACATATCAACCTTCAGGGATTAATATTGCCGGCATCTAGAGAACCTAACCCTTGCGTATTTCACAAGGCACTATCATGAGACGACATGTCCGTCATTCACCAAGGGCTTTCAGGGGTGTTCTTATCCGTGTGCGCGCCTTGAATTTTGCCCACCCGCCTTACGCCGCTGAAGAGCCTACTATCAGCCTACTTGTGCTTATGCCCAGGAAAGAGCGTTTGGCTTTGTCCGATGCGCGGCGTTCAAAACCGGATTTGAATCTTGTGCCATATCAAGCACCTCTGACACGACTTGAGTGCAATAATTCGTGATCGGGCAAGGCAAGGCGCACAAGTTCGACAAGCTTGTGGTCATCAACTTCTCTGAACTCTTGTATCTACTTTGGTGCCTTGGTCTCGTGATTCCTACCCTCGCTAGGGAAGCCGGGTAAGATACCCGTCGAATTATGGAGAGTCTTTCAAGATGTGCGCTCATGGAAGTCCTCACCTCAGTCTCCCACTCGAGTTTCAATACCTCAGGGTCAAGTCCCACCTCTGTACATAGTTGACGGACGGCGTCGTGGTTGTACATGACGTTGTCCGCATCGACGATTGGCGGATGTACCGCTTTGTCTTGCGTTGCATACCATTCATAGCGCGCCCTGGAGTAGTGCAGACTCAGACACGGATCATGAGCCACAGAGTATGGGAAGGCTGAGATGCCGCGACCGGCCCGAACCATCGAGTGGAACATCAGTAACGGACTGCGAATCCGGAAAATGGGGCGAAGCGAGAGTAGACCGCTGTCAGGTCAGCGAGTTGGATTGGCCTTCAACGACAGTGGGTCTTCGCTTTTCGAGCCAACGACGAAGGGACGATCGATCTTGTGCTCGGGGTGGAAGTCCTTGAAGAGGGTATCAGGCCCAGAGAGAAAGACAGCATATTCCTTCAATAAGAATCGGTGACCTTCAGTCCTAGCTCGAATGGGCCACTTGCGGAATGCCTCATAGCACCTCACATGTGGATTGAAGATGGCTTTGCGGTCGCCTTCTGTATGACTTTTACAGTGGTTCTTGCCTGCTCTATGCCCAGGGACCAAGGAGAGCGTGGAAAAGGAGGCCGCCTGTGGAGTGCAGACAGGTTTGCTTTAATAGCATCTTGTGGAACATGCTTGACGCTGAGCGAGGTTGTGGCAACCAAAAGGTGCCCTGAGTTGGAGCCATATTGCAAATCTCCGATACCTTTCACGTCTTGAATGTGTTGAGGTTGGCTGAAGTGTTACCTCTGCCAGGCCGATTCTTTGGTATGCAAATGAAGTTGATGCAGATGCAACCGACCTGCTGTTGTCAGCTATCGGTCATCGAGACCATAATCATATGAACGCTACCATACTCTGTCGTTATAGACCAATGACAGCGTCTTTCCGCTCATGTCAGGTGATGACTTGTCAAATGAAGGACACGGATGTGAGCGCCAGCGCAACGACGTTTGCACGCAGATTAACGGTAGCCAGGTCTCTCGGGCCAGATACGATCCTAGACTTTCGTTTCACTGTGATCCGGAACAACAGAATGTTCACATGATATTCTCCGACGTACAAGCGGACGGCCGTCACTATTGAAGTTGCATCGCTAGTTGACTTGAGGAAAGAAGTTGAGCCAAATTTGGGAAACAAGAATTACTCTATGCGTCACGTGTTTCAACCACTCTTGACCGCAAACCGTCACGACAACATGTACCAACACAATGTCAGAAGGGATACTGATCTTTGTTTTCGCTTTGAACGGAACTGAATGTATATCTACGATGTTCAATTGTAGACGCTGATTGTGAGGGGCATTTGCGGGGCAACGAATTTCATGGCTTTGATACGCAATTGCCTTCTTCGAATCCCGTGTCGTAGGTGCCGGTCAGAATACCCATTCGTTGGCAAAACAATCTTGAACAAGACCCGTATAGACTTTTTTGAAACACGTCCATATTCGACTATAAAGACAATGGAACCCTACAGCCTGCTCGTCGGCTGGCCAAACCCCAAACTCCTCCCCGCAGCCGCAATCGCCAAAGCCGCCCAAGCCGCCCTCTCGGATCCCTCAATCTCCGACCCAGCCCTATCCTACGGTCCAGACCAAGGCTACAAGCCTCTCAGACACGCACTCGCCAAATGGCTCGGCGACTTCTACCAGCAAGAGGATCTCACGTACGACCGATATGCCATTACCGGAGGCGCGAGCCAGAACATCGGATGCATGTTACAGGTCTTCACGGATCCGGGGTACACGGAAAGCATTCACATGATTGCTCCTTCGTACATGATGGTCTATCCGGCGTTCCTGGATAACGGGTTCGATGGGCGGTTGGTAGCTGTGCCGGAGGACGAAGAGGGTTTGGACGTCGAGTACTTGCGGGCTAGCTTGGAGGAGTACGGGAGGAAGAGAGAAGCGACAAGAGGCCAGGAAAAGGTTTGTATTTGATTTCCCGAACTCTGGCAGTGGCTTTCAGTGCGAATACTGCCCAGGGGCGGAAGCTGAGATCGTGGAAACTGACAGAGCACAGCTGTTCAAACCCCGACGATCTTATTCGAAATACTACCGCCACATAATCTACTGCGTTCCGACCTTCTCCAACCCCTCCTCCCGCACAATGTCCCTCTCCCGACGGCACTCCCTCGTCCAACTCGCCCGGCAGTACGACGCCCTAATAATCTCCGACGACGTCTACGACCACCTCCAATGGCCGGCGAAGCCGACCAAATCCCCCAGCCTCTCTCAGCCCCAACTCCCACTAACAACCGCTTCCCTCCCACGCCTAGTCGACATTGACCGCACGCTATCCGGCGGACCCACGCGACCCGGCGCCGACGGCTTCGGCAACGCCATGTCCAACGGCTCCTTCAGCAAGATCTGCGGTCCGGGCGTCCGCGTCGGCTGGGCCGAAGGCAGCCCCAAATTCGCCTACGGGGTCAGCCAGTGCGGGACCACGACGAGTGGCGGGGCGCCGAGTCAGCTTGCGTCGACGTTCATGGCGGGCATGCTGCAGGAGGGCGTGCTTCAGAGACACATTTTCGAGACATTGCAGCCGGCTTATGCGGGGCGGTATGCGAGGATCATGGCTGCGGTCGAGAGGGAGTTGATTCCTCTGGGCGTGGTGCTGCCGCAGGTGGGGAGGGAGGTCATCGGGGGCTATTTTGTTTGGTTGGAGTTACCTGGCGGATTGGATGCGGTTGAGTATGCGAGGCGGTGTAAGGAGGAGGTCAAGGTTCCGATTTTGGCGGGGCCCAAGTTTGAGATTCCGGGAGATGGGAGGGTTAGGTTTCCGAGCCATTTCAGGTTGTGTTTTAGTTGGATCGATGAGAATTTGATAGAGGAGGCTGTGAGGCGGATCGGCACTATTTTGAAGACGATGGTGAACGAGCAGGGGGCCAAATAGCGTTCGCTAGGGTTTCGCATCGCAGTCAAAAGATAGTGCAAAGAGCAAACTTGAAACGCAGTTTGCTGTTATCTGACTGTTGGGTTTCATTCACACTCGTTAGTAGACATTTCCTGCAAAGTCCCCCAGGGCTTTCTCATTTCTTCGGAATCTTGTAGTTGGCACCCGCCATCTCCAATCTCCCATCATCAACCCGTCGCTGCAAGAATCCTCTGAACTCCTCATTCGAATGCGTAAACCCGCCGGGGACAACAAAGTTGAGCATCATAACCATCTGCTGCATGGGCATGGAGCCCTGGTTCGTGAGCATACCGACCACGTACTGCCACACAACCTCCATCTTCTCCTCCGCAAGCTCCTCTTCACTTCTGACCGCCGACGCGGCAGAAGCAGCTGCAGCAGCGGATGCATTCTGAGCCGCGGCGACGATATTGGCGGAAGCTTTCTGCTCTCCAGCTACCGACTCGGCCTCCTCCTCTGTCGGCAAGACCTCGAGGACCTCGTATGTGCCGGGGGTGGGCTGATAGAGCACCAGCTTGCTGACCCAGAAGACGAGCGCGTTAGCGACCAGATCCTCGTCCATTTCGAGCTCTGTTTCCAGCTGATCTTGTGTCTTTTTGGGCGAGCCACCGCTATCGTCCTCGCTCGAGAAGGCATAAATGACGCTGGCCTGCCATGTGGTCACAAGCTCTTTCACAGTACGGTGCTTCAATTGTAGCTCGACAGTGACCTGGCCCAGGGCAGGCAACCAGGCTAACTTGCGCTGCATTTTGTGCTCCTCGAAGCCATGCGCATAGCGTTCCTGTAGCTCTCGGACAGGTGCTGGAACTTTGAACTCTTCGCCACGCAGTGAGGGCCAGAAGAACCGCGAAAGGATCTTGGCGTAAATCTCGGGCCGATCTTGTGTGCTCTGCTCGATCTTCTGTTCTTTCTTGATCAGCACGTCGGTACGGCGGGAATCCTTGATGTCCTTGAGCATGACTTCACAGCCTTGCAGCGCGCCGTCACCGAAACGACTCTTCAGCAGCTCCAAAACGCGGATCTCACGATCGAATTCTACACTCGCACCGAGCAATCTCTCGCCGAGTATGTTCTGAAACTCCCGCACGAATATGTCCTTGTTATCGAACAGGCTGATCAGGTTGCCAATGACGTCCAAATTTCTCGATTTCTTGAAATCAGGTTCTGCATCTGCAGGGTTTGGCATCCAGGTCATGTCGTCCCAATCGAGCTCAAAGTCATCTTCATTGGCGGAGATCGCATCCATCTGGTGCAGTTCTGACGCAAGCTCGATTAGAGCATCTGGAGAGGACTCGTCCTTGTCGGGATCAGCCAGCAGGCCTCCTACAATGATCTTGACTGTGTCGTCGCGGTCGCGCAAGTATCGGCGTATCGGACGGCTGACTCGGTCGAGCACGACAAATCTGTGATCCAACAAAGCGAATGCGCGTATTATGCGAATGTACATTTGAAGGATCTCCGTCGTTGATGCCCCTGGGATGAGTAAACGATACGAGAGGACACCCGTAAAAGTGTTGATCACGTATAGACGCCGAGCTGCGCTGGTGGTGTAGTGCCTCAAATCCTCGATACCACCTTTGCTGCCATCATCCCAGCCGACCACTATCTCGAAGAGTTCCTTGAGACGCAAAAGACCTAGCTCTTCAATGGCATGTTGCTGCCAATCAGAAATGTGGGTTTCTGAGATCGAGCGAGCCTTGATTTCTCCCGAAGAAACGTGAATGGAATTCAAAGCTCTTGCAGCAAGTGGCGCGAAACTGTGGGTTATCCATTCTTTCAACTCTTCCGCGCATGACGATGGCGATTCCCAGCGACGAGCATAGGTAGTCGTGACAAATGACCTCATGGTGTCATTCAGGCCCTTTGCGAGAACACGCTCAAGAAAAGGTGTTGAGATTCCACCTTCGACAAGTTGCGACAGAGACTCAGAGAGTGGTAATTTGGCCTTTGGGCTGTCATGACTTTCAACTCCCTCCATCGAATCCGCTATCTGTGGGACTTCATTGTCCAGGAAGCCAAGGAGACGTGAAGCAGTGCTGGATATCAGACGTAGGAGCTTCGGCTCCAGCCCCACTAAGAGTGACTCGCCAACAAGTGATACGTACTGCGTTCCGACTGGGTCTTGAGCGAAAGGCACTCGCTGACCAGTCAATGGTACCAGAATGGCCAAATACGGCCCAAGTAAAGAGTCCTTACACGATACAAGAGCATGCATGAAATCTTCCCAGGATCTCGCACTGTCCGTGATTTGCTCGCACAAACTTTTGAGAGTAGGCAGGTTTTGTTTAAGGAAAAGCAGCTGGATAACCTGAGAATACCACCAAATCAGGTCGTCAGCCTGGGAAAGCTTTCTGAGCTGATAGCCCACAGAGTCCGGTGATCGCAAGTAGTGGATCGACTCTTGTACATCGGCAGGACATGTTTGGGAGGTGACGGATCGTGCATTCGGTTTCAGCTGCTCGATGAGGTAGGCTGTGGCAGTATGCCACGATCGCTCCCAACGTATTCTCTCCGCGGCAGCGTCCTCGCTGTTACTGACGTTAAAGCTGCTCGAGACTTGCGTGGTACTAGAGAAGGATCCTTGTCCGAGCAAAGGCGTCGCTTGGGGTGTGGGCGCAGATGCTGCAAGTGGCGCCGAAGGGAAAACGGACTTGAAAATGGACTGACGGGCTGATAGAGCCATCGTGGATCGTCGGTCTCTTTTCAAGTCATGAAAGATCGGCCTAGCGGCCCTGCGTATAGGATTTCTGCATGTTGCTCAGGCTGGAAGCTTTGTATCATATCTTGTCGAGCATTGTGAATTGCGCTCACTGAGTTGTGGGTGAAGCAGGCACGTTGAATGCTGAAGTTGACGCGTGAAACTAAACAGATTCAATCTGGCTACTAATAGGTGGCTCTCGCTCGGCTACAGTGGGATCCCAAGTGGGTGCTTCGCTAAGAGACTCCCTAGAGCTCCCGAGATAAGCCACTAACCCCCTAAGCCTTCTGTGCTGATCAGGCGGCTTGCCAAGCTCAGGTAAGCTGTTGTTCGGCCGCGCTTCCGAAACCTTCGGAAGCTTTGCGGAAGCTCTGGATGACCTTCGCCGTACCTCCAGAACAGCACAACATCGTCCGACAAGAGGAGGAAGCGCATTGGCATGTCATCGGCACGGCATGGGAGCCGCCAATTGATACCAAATCACCGGCCATCAGCAGTCTCAACCAGCCACATCTGGACCAGCGACCGTCTTCTCGACAACGCCTGGAGGAGCTTCGTTCACCACACAAGGCAGCCGCCCACGCAGACAAGGAAGAAAACCAATGGCCCCGGCCAGCGTAATCACGATGTCGGCCGTTCGCAGGATCGCCGCTCGAAGCAATCGATGGTACAAATACGGCATGGCAGCTCGACACCAGGCCCGCTGGAGTCCCGAAAGCGCGCTTCCAAAAAGCGGATGACAGGTCTCGCCTACGAGCACTCGATTGGTCCTCCTGACGGAACGCCGCCGCCTGGTTTCAATCTCAGGTCATGGCTACCGTTGAGATGGGGATCCCCGGCAGGAAAGATGAAGTGGGAGCCGCCGGATTTGACCATCTGGTCCGGAAATCAACCAGCATCCTCGACGCCAGGCTCGCATGTGGAGCACGGTGAAGAAGGAAACGATGCGGCATCGGGGACTGGATTGTTATCTGAATACAAATTTGCAGCCTTAGAAACGCACGGAGATCCCGCGCCTCCGCCAATTCAACAGGAACTGGCTCAATCGCTGCCCCAAAACAGTATCGCCAAAGTGCCAACAGCGTCGGACCCTGTGATGGATGTTGAGATACCTGACAGCGTGGCCGCAATATCGGGATTACAGAAGCTAAAGACTTTACTCAGACTGAAGGAACAACCCCAGACCATCGAGTGCTTCCTCGAATGCGAAATCAGCTATCAAGAGCCAACGGAGCTCATTGCATATACGGACACGATGGTTGTCTGGCTGTTGGCGCAGGTCAAGGCTGGGACCGATTACCGTTTCGCTGCGTCGGTGCTCGCTTCTCTGTTCAAATTGCTCAGCATTCCAGGAGTCAGGACAGGACTGGACGTTTCGCTCCTTACGAAAGTGCTCGATCACGCGCCTGGGAAAGGTGGAGTCCTCCCGGAGCAAGCTGTACACCATCCGAGAGGATTCCAGATTTATAGTCAGCTTTGCCTACGACTCTTGGACGTATTTCTTCGGGAGACAGCCACGAGAGCTCAACTTCTTAGTTCCAGACAGTTGACACAAAGCGCCATGTTTGCCATCGCAAAATGCGATGATCCCGACATGAGCTGCCAGCTTGCACTCGAACTCCGAAGCTCAATCACAGACAAGGCTGAGGTCGAAAGTCTCACCCAGACGTTCATGCAGGAATACTCGTTCATGAAAGTTGGTTCAGGGCCGTTCATGCAAGGCTTATCAATACACCGTTGTCTTCCTTTAGCAGGGTTTCTCAAGCGGATATCGGGAGAACATGGGTCACAGCGCATCGTTCAAGCGGTAACGATTCATCGCCTCAACGATCATATCGCGTCAGAAGAACAGGCATGGTCAAGTCAGATCGATTACTGGTTCAAGACTCTACGACTAGGCGATGTGGCGGTGGACAAATTCTCCCGAGATATCATCTCCAGAACTTTAGGGTCCATCAATCAGCCCCAGTTGTTCGCCGATTTCCTCGAGCCATTACCTCCGGCGCAGCGCTGCTCCACTCTGCTCGATGCTTGGGTACCTAAAGGAATGATATCTGCGCACGCGCGATCGTTTTTGGCCCAACGGCAAAGACTCTACAATTCCCCAAAGAGCAGTCTAGGAGACGCCGAAGCATACTATACATGCGAGATCCCATACATGAGCATGTTCGACACCTTGTCGAACATTTCTCCTGTGCTTGCACAAGAAGTGCTTCCGAAACTTCTGTACATCTGTTATTGCTCCAAAGAGTACAGCGCCATCACTCAGATCGCCAATTATCTACGAAGCAGGAGCATGCAGATTCCGTACAACGTTCTACGGATCGTGCTTAAGCCATTGGTCTCACAAGCTCCACATCTAGCTCGAGATTTGTTAGACAAAGACCCACGGCCGATCCCTGCACAGCACCCAGAGCTTATCGAGGCGATAATAAAAGCAGGTGTCAACCCAAACAAGATCCACTACATTCTACAGACCGCCGTCGGCGTGCCGACAGGCATTACCAGGGACTACCCGGCCGCTAACCGCCCCATCGACGATCAAACCAAAGATTTGCTCTGCCGCGCCGCAGAGGCCTGGGCACTGCTCCCATCCTACATCTGGGGCCAGGAAGTCCCCGCCACAGCCATGCAAACTGGACTGAAATTTTATCACGTTGTCCGCGTCGCGGCTCTCTTCAGAACGCAGCCGGAGACTTTCCCCACGAGGATCATTGGCGCGCTGTACCAGGTTGTCGTATCCGATGCGATTTTGAGCCGAAGGCCGGTCTCTGGATGGAGGCTGAGGGTTGTTAATGGTCTGGCGAGAAGGCATATTGGGGCGGATTGTGAGATGATGAGGTACTACAGCGCGCAGGCCGCCGCCCATGATTTGACGCTGGATCTGGCGGAGGTGAATAGGCATGAGATGGAGTCAGAGGGCGAAGGTGGGCTACGGCACAATAGGCATGAAATGACCTTGGCGACAATTTTGGGCTTGGATCAAAAGGCTGGAGCCCGCACGAAGCTACCTGAGGTGGACAACAGGAGAGATGACTGGTCTCCGGGAGATTGAGTAAGGACAGCCAGTTTACGAGACATGAATCGCAGCTAGCTAGCTAGCAATCGACGAGCACAGTTGGCGACTCAAAAATAAGCAGTTTGCAACGCACTAACATGAAAAGATTGGAGGTCAAGTGAGATTCATAACGCGTATACATCGCAGATGCAGACTCAACCAAATCCAAGCACACCATATGGCCGAGCTCTCCGCTCACCTCATACCATAGTTGTCATCACGGAAATGTGTCTGGTTGTTGGCCTTCATCTGCGTCTTCATGTCGTACCGCCACGCCGCCCTCTGTGCTTTCCGCTGATCCTTCTTCTCCCTGACTTGGATCTGTCGTTTAGTCGAATCCGAAACACCAATTAGACCCATGCCACCGTTAGCTCTGCTGATCAGTTGTTTGTTGCGTCTGCTGGCGCTTTGCCCCTCGTCCTCTGCCCCTTCCTCGTTGTGTGCGCGGTTATCCAACAGCTTCTGCTGCTGTTCGGCGCGTTCTTCGGGGGTAGGGTAGCTGCGCAAATTTTGTCTGAAGTAGCGTTGGAATTGACGGTGACCTGCTGTTCGGCCGGACGGAAGATACAGCTCGCCGTCCGCGACGTACGCAGCATTCCCCGGATTCCGCTGAGTGCGCTTCGATCCCGATGGTGCAGACTCGCCGCTCGAGGAGTCGTCATCGGATTCCCACTCTTCGTCCTCACTGTCTTGTGGTTTTCTTGCTGCGCCCAACTTGACGCCCCGCGGCTTCTCTGATGCCTCCTCTTCATCCGAGTCCTCCTCGTCTTCTTCGGAATCTGAGTATGTGCCTCGGAAGTCGTAGAATTGTCCAACTTCGAGCATTTCTTCCTCCGTGGTGAATGCGATCATGCAATGACCCTTGTCGCGCATGTGCGTCTGGATACCAGGCACCGTGTTTTTCAGTTTGTGGCAGAATAGACATTCCATATTTTCTGTGACCTTCGCTTGAAGGTATTCAACCAGTCCTTCCAAGTCATCCAGGTACTGTTGCTCGGGGATGAAGAGACCATGCTGGTGGGTCATGTGGGCAATATTGGTGTCGAGGTCGGCAGAATCGTAGTTGCAGAACATGCAGCGCTTGATTGGCATGGCCGAGGAAGTTTCGGTCTCTTCCGTGTCAGCCACGGAAGGTGTCGCAGTACCCACAGAGCGTGAATTAGATACCGCTGGGGACGCTGAGTGGTGTGGTCGTGACGGTCGCTTTCCAACCGGTGCCTCGTCGTCACTTATGTTCGCCCCCTTCATGCTCTTGATCACATCGTGGAAGTCCGCAGTAACAGCAGGATCTTCAACATCTTCTGGCGCGACCGGCTCTCCCAAGCTAATATTCGAGCTCATCACACTTGACGCATCATCGGTCATGGAGCCGGACTGAAGAGCAGCCAGCTTCATACGGTGGCGCTGGCTGCCCAAGTGGTTCTTGAATGCACCCTCGCTGAAGTATGTCTTCTCACATGCCTGACATGTCTTTTCGAAGGAAGCCTTCTCTGCTGCTGCCTTGGTTGTCGCCTGGGCGGAAAGGACCTTTTCGGCGAAGACTTCGGAGGACAGAGGTGGCAACGAGGCTACTCTGCGTTTGAGATTGTATCGGTGCCAGTCGCTGCGCATGTGGCCTCGCTGAAGTTCGCTGCTGCGAAAGGCAATGGCGCATGTTACGCATGTGAAAGGATGTGATTGCTTCTGGGGGACGCCCGTGACGTTGGCTGCGACTGTAGCCATCCTGACGTTGGCGATTCGAAGCACTATAGAGCGGAGAGAGAATTGGGCGGAGGGGCCTGTATCGGCGTCTATTCACTCAAGACGGGGTTCGTATCGAACTGTGTTTGTGAATCGGAGAGACGACTAGGTTATGTCTGCAAGCGACACCCTTGAGAAGTTGAAAGGCACGAAGAAGTGTTTTGTAAGCATAGACAGGCAGTGATTATTTCTAGAATGTGGGATGGGCGCTGCGGCAAAATGTCAAAAGAGGGTCCACTCGATGTCATCGGCACGCGACGCCGAATCGAATGACTCAGCGGGCTCTGGACATATGTCTTGGCGCTTGACAGTTGAACATGTTCACTCTGCTTGGACGTTTGTAGTAGATTTGAAGCTCACAAAGAATACTTTTGACACATTCGGCTATCTAGCATCCTCAGAACATCTATCCACTCTCCAGCTCAAAAGGAACCTGCAGCAACTTACCATTAGCCATCACGACCCGCATACACTCTTCAGTCTCAGAAACATACCCGCGGCTTGGTACTACCTATTATTCGCTGTCTACCGAGGACAACCCAAGAAGGAACTAGCCCTCGTAAAAGGAGACCAATACTCTGGCATGGTCCTGCCACTATTCTCGTAAACGCCAACTTATCGAGCGATGATAAGTTCCAAGCAGGACACGCACGGCACGCACAGTGTTGGTGAACTGTCGAGAACGTGCCACTAACTTTCAATACCTCTACGTACAATCACTCGACATCAATATGGAAGGGCCAATGTCTGCGCAAGCGAGTGCCGAAGTTGCCGCTTTCGAATTGCGGAGGAGGAAACAGCATCTACAATGGATGGAATTGGTCGAAAAACTCTACCAACAGATTCGCTATGGTTGTCAAAATGACCGATGTGAGACGCCGACCTGTCTTCCAGCCCAGTTGAGATTCCATCGGAACAAGGGTCGTCCGTACCGAAGGCCTACGAGGTCGACTGCCACGGCATTGGCCACAGCACTCGCCAGCGAGCCAAACCCGGAGTCTAAGCTATGCAAATGCCCGATGAAGCCCGTTGACGATGGTGATGGCGCGTTTGCTGGCCCATCACCGGGTCAGGCTACTGACGACAAATCACTTATCCAACAATTGTACAATACAAGCGTCTGGAAAGCAGTGGGAACGATCCCGCGACGTGACATGACCAAGGTCCGGAGACTGGCCGATGCAATGATCAAGCTGGAACCCAAGTGCATCTCTCCCTTTGAAGTGTACGTTGGTCGTATGGAGGACAGGGTGATGTACCCAGAGGGAATATTGGAATGGTCTGGCGATGAAATTGACGCTTGCTTCGAGTTCATGCATGACAAATTGAAGGACATCGATTCTGTTTCAGTCGCCATCCGACAATCAAGACTCTTCTCTGCGGCCTCTCTTTTGATTGTTCTCCTTGAGGCCCATCCACATGAATTTCCGGAGGAAAACTGGACGACATGGCTCACTTTTAGTAGTGCAGTGGGTCGGGGTCCTCTAGTGCCAGAGCAAAGATCACTCCCAAACAATGCGAAATTCGAGAAACACTTGCACTGCGCATTGTCGCAGCCCGCAATCAACTGCGCCACAACATTCTTTCGCCTACTGTATAAATACAATTTTTATGCAACATTTTTTGCCGACGTGTACCCAGATCGGGACCAGCCTCGAGAGATCACAGACTTCAAGGCATTGTCGCCGGAATACAAGGACTCGCTTATGGAGGTGCTCTGTGTCTGGGCAAAGCTCGTGTTTCGAGACAATTGGGAGTCGGTGGCCACACTCGATGCAGGCACCAACGAACACTGCGCAATCAAATTCCTCGAGGAGCTTGTTCACTGGAACGACCTCAATGTGTGGCCTTTCTACAAGGAATCATACGCACGAATGGACCTCGTGGGAGATCGCATCGACATTGTAAAAGATCCCCCTAATTGGATCAATAGAAAGGCCGACGATCCCCGAGTCCACCTCCTACAGTTCAAATGGCTGTTCTCGCAGCGCGAACGGGTCGTGTTTTTTCGTTCGATGAACTTCCACCGCATGCTCAAGTCATTCGAGAAGGCGATGGAGTCGAATGCTTTGATGGTCCGCATGGAAAACGCATATCTTAGGGATACTAGCAGCAGCCAAACTCGCATGGATGAGATCAAGACCAAGCTCAAGTCGTCAACCTCCACTTGTTTAACATTCCAGGTCCGTCGTGAGCGAATTCTTGAAGACGCGCTGAACAACCTTTGGCGGCGGGAGCAACGAGAGCTTCTCCGGCCACTCAAGGTCAAGTTCACAAACCAGCAAGTTGGCGAAGAGGGTGTGGATCTCGGAGGACTTCAGCAGGAATTCTTCAAGCTCGCATTGGCAGAGGCACTACATCCCAAATTAGGTCTTTTCAAAGTGGACCCGACCAACAGGATGGCCTACTTCAGAGCAGTGTCGCCCGCTCCGCTCTATCAATTCGCGCTCGTTGGCATGCTTTTCGGTATTGCAATATACAATGGCATAACACTGCCTGTCACCCTCCCGCAATTTTTATACAAATGGCTAAAGGGGACTCGACATACCGAACTCGACGATCTCAAAGACGGTTGGCCTGACGTATATCAAAACTTGAAGTCTCTTGAGAAGTACGACGGAGAGGATCTCGAAGAGGTGTTCTCCATCGACAAGACTTTTACGCTGGACTTTATCGGCCGCCGAGTCGAGCTCGATATGGATGCTCCATTGCAATTGGACGTCGCTGCGATTGACGCATTGCTAGAACGGGGCTCTGACGGGCTCAACGCCGCGCCAATCACGAGAGCGAATCGAGATGAATACTTGAAGTCATATGCAGAATTCGTGCTGTTCAAGACCGTCAGACCTCAGCTGGATGCGTTCAGCATGGGCTTTCAGGTATTGTTCTCTCACAAGGATCTCGACATACTCACAGCGGTAGACTTTCGCAAAATGGTCGAAGGCGAGCAGAACATCGACGTCGCCGCATTGAAGCGCGTCGCCAGATACGAGGATGGATTCCAAGCAGACAGCCAAACCATTGTCAACTTTTGGCAAGTCATCGAGACATACGACCAAGAACAGCTTCGTGCGTTGTTGGAGTTTGTGACTGCCACAGATCGCATGCCTGTGTCTGGCATGCAAGACATTAATTTTGTCATCATGAAGAGCGGAGATGGTGGACCTGATGCGCGAAGGCTACCTTCGAGCCATACTTGTTTCAATCGACTGATGCTTCCAGATTATCCTTCTAAGGAAATCTTGGAGGACAGGCTTCAGGTCATGCTGCGGAACAGCGAAGGATTTGGCATTGCATGAAAACTGGTTTCGTTCGACCATTCTGCGGCTATGAGTGAAGCAACGATATTCGACAATTGGTCCCGAAACCTGATCAAAAAGTACGAAATCCTGTTTAGTAGACAACCATCAGCAGAGTGCCGGCACTGAAACAAGAATGGGCGCTTGTGGCGGTGCTCAACCCCGGTGTCACAGGAGAATATGGGAAGCAGATAGGCGACGCCTTGGAAAGCCTCGGGAACGGAGTTGAGAACGGCACGACAGACGTCGCCCAAGGCGTCGAAAAGGCTGGCCAGGGAAAGAAAGTTTGGTAGTGCAAAGCTGTCATGTGAGTATACTCGGTCATGAATTTTCATTTCTTTATTCAATTTTTTGCATGCTCGCATCTTACGATCTCTGCGTTCTATCAGCGAGTGGAGCTATATTTTCGAACCCAAGACGCTCTTGACAGCCGCCAAAACCTCCGCATGCACATCCTTCGGCGCAGCAATAACACCCTTGTTCTCCTTCAACGTCCGCCCCTGACCGAAATCAAGTCTCTTGCCAGTAACGTCCGTGACCTGGCCCCCCGCCTCCCTGACAATCAGATCCCCTGCCGCGTGATCCCATATCTTCTCAACATAATCCTTGTTAACCGGCAACCTCAAATAGATATCCCCCGCACCCCTCGCGATCGAAGCATACTTACTCTGAGAGTCCATCCTAACGCTCTCCTTCGTAATGCCCAGCTTCTTCGCAATCTCCGCCTGATCCCCGTGATTCGAGTGCCCGGCCTCGACGCTCTCGCAGAACGTAGCGTCCTTCAGGTCGCTGACCTGGCGCATGCCGATGGGCGTGTTGTGCTGGAGACTCCCGTCGCTCAGAGGCGCGCTGAAGGCGCCGTAGCCCCGTACGGCACCGAAGAGCACGCCGCGGGCCCCGCCCGAGACGTCGGCGGACAGCGGCGCCTTGTCGTCGACGGGCAGGTTCGGGCAGCCCAGGACCCCGACCTTGACGTCCCCGTCCTCGATCAGCGCAAGACACACCGCGTACTGGCCCTGTCTCAGGAATCCCTTCGTCCCGTCAATCGGATCCAGCGCCCAGAACCGGCCCTTGGGCCCGCCGGCACTGTTCCCCGCATCAATCGCCTTGAGCATCGCGTCTTGGTCTTTGATCTCGCCCAGTTCCGCCTCGGAGGCTTCGTCGCTGAGCTTGGCGGCTCGGACCAGCTCCCAGATCTGGTTTGACAGGGAGGCGTTCTCGCGGAGAGTCGAGGCTTCTTCCTCGCCGACGACTTCGTCTTGCGGGAACGCGTGTTTGACGGCGCTGATTATGAGGGCTTGGGCGCCGAAATCTCCGATGGTGACGGGGCTGGCGTCGTCTTTTGAGAGGGTTCCTTTGGTCTTTTCGTGGAAGACGCGTTGGGTCAGGAGGGTTGCGCGTTGGACGGCGAGGAGGGCGAGCTTGAGCTCCGCGGAGTAGCTGTTGGATGCCATGATCGTGATGGGGACTGTCGAGGTTGGGTTGGCAGTGGTTGACGAGGCAAAGTGCCTGGTGAGAAGCTGTAGGCGAGGGAGGAATTTGTAGAAGATGCTGCCTGCCAGGATGAGGGTCGATAAGAGGATGAGTTGGACTTGGGAGCGTGACTGAATTTGCATTCAGGGTGTGAGTGAAAATTGAAGGCCGTCGGATGTCCGATGGTGGGATGGAGATGTCGCGCTGAACGTTCTATGCGCCTCAGAATTGATCACAAAGTCTTATCTGTTCGTGCCTGGGATTTTGACGTTGAATCGAGCGTCGTTCGATTAGCCAGTCAAAGAATACCTAGTGAAGTCTATAGGCACTTCTATAGATACGTAATGATGCAAGGTTGGATGCAGAAGTCGAAAATGGGTCCCTCGTTCGTCATCGGAGCCAGTATTTACTTCCTATCTCGGCATGGCGCAATCGCATCCGCCCCGCAAGCTAGACGAAGAAATCAGGATGATGACAGAACATCTGCCATGTTCCAAGGTATTTGAGCGTCTCGCTGTACCTTGGAGATAAACGACTTGCATAGCAGTAGCTGTGACTCCATCTGGTCTGTCGAATTCAAGACGCGATGTAGACGGTTTTCGTGACGATACTTCACGACTACGTGCAAAATCAGTTCTATGTATAGGAAGATGATTGGCATTCACTGTCGTTTGCATAGGGATGCAACTTGACAGACTAGGTAATCAGACTTGTATCAATCAGCTTATTGCCTAATATGAGCTCTGTCTGCCCTTGAATGTTTCCAGCCGATCCTTTCTGGGTACCAAATCCGGGATGATGTTCCATGCCTTTACTGCTCATACGGCGTTGACGGTCTTGTCATACCCGCCATTAGAGATTGCAAGCTTGTGGTATGGTTTGAGTCACTTCGTTGCTACGCCATTCGGCGATTTCGATTTGCAAAGAGTCTCTTTGAGAAACTTAATCTGTCTCTGTACGTTTGCCTCGAATGTTGGCCCACTGTAAGGGTCAAAGTGACCTCCAGGCAGGATGTTCAGCTGCTTCGGTTCACGAGCTCGCGTATATGCCTCAAGTGCCATGTCAATCGGACAGAGAACATCGTTCTCGGCAACGGTCATCAGCAATGGCGTGGGCGAAATGCGATGTATCAAAGCCGAAGGGTTGTATCCTCTCAAAAGCTCGAGGCTTCTGATGGTGACCTCGTTCTTCCACTCCAACTTGCCCAAGTACTGCATGAAGTACTCATAGCTATCCGGGCTTGGCAGTGCTGCAGGCTGCAAAGGGTCGTTGGTGACGACTGGCATGTAAAGCGGATCTTTGCCCTCCATGCGGCCAGCGCGATCTTGGGCGAACATGGCGACCAGACCGGCTTGCATATCGCCCCGTACAAACCGATTGAGGGTCTCCCAGCCATCTGTGAGAGGTACCTGGCACAGCACTGCTTTGACTCTTCGATCGGCCGCGCCGACGTACATGGCATTGCCACCGCTGAACGAGCTTCCCCAGACCCCAATGCGATTCGCGTCGACCTCCGGCAGGGACTGAGCATATGTGATGGCGTCCCTGTAGTCGCTACACTGCAGGCTGGGAACGATCTCCAAGCGAGGCTCGCCTTCTTTGTGGTCGCTTCCACCAAAGCCACGATTGTCGTAGGCAAGGCAAATGATTTGGAGCTTGTCGACGAAGTAGCCGGCGAAGTCGTCAAGACCCTGCTCCATCACACCCGAGAACCCATGGGACATGACCAGACATGGTAGCTTGCCAGTGCTTGATGTTGGAGTAAATAGCCAGCCACGGAGGGTGAGATTGTCCGAAGTCTTGAACTCGATGTCCTTGCGAGGCATGATGATTAATCTTCACCAGCGGTTCGCCAGCGCTGTGTACTCGAAAGGGAAGCAGTGGGAGACAAAGCCGTACTGAGGCCCAGGTGATGCTTTGTAGGTCTCCTCAGGGTAGAGCTTGAAATGGTTGCCAAGTTGGAGTCTGCGCCGGCCAGTAAAAATTGGTCTAGGGGCGAGGACTTTGTTCAATGTGATTGCAGATCCGTTGCAGGTCCAAATCAAGGAGACTCCGCTAGCAGCAAGCTATTTATGCCGGTAGGTACCACAGCTCCCCAAGCAGGTTGCGCGAATTGAGTGAATATTGAAGACGTGACGACGGCAATTATCAACAACGTGGAAGCTGGGGCTGGTACGCAACCTTATTGAAGGCATGCGGGGTCATAGCTATCCTGACACTCTAGTGAGCATGGCGAGTCCAATAGGTGAATGATGCTGGTCTCCGAGTGAGGTGGCACAATCAAGTCATAGAGCCGGGTCAGGATTGCGTGGCTGAGACAATGAGCTTGTTCAGGGTAGGGAACCGGAATTCAGGAACCTCGCAGCATGTAGGCCGGAAGGAGGCCGATGGCATGACGCATGTATGCCGGGAGCCACGAAGATCGGTCTGAGTGTGGCGGTCTGAACTCTTCCTACTCAGCTAATGGCAAGGTAGGGTGTGGGAGACAGTCGTTGTCTCTGACCAGGCTGCCGCGCCTATGTCCCTTATATCGATTGTGGTTCTCAGGGTGCTGTGCTGAATTGAAGACAGCTCGCAGGCTTCCCTGTATTTTGTGGTTACGGTGCCTTCAGTCATCGCTGATAAACTGCATCTAAGGTTTGGCGGTTCGCGGCAAGCTGCGGCGTCTATGTAGTGTTATGTTCCGTACTGTCGAAGGCAGACGGTGTGACTTCAAACGCGTGTGACAAGGACAGGGCGGAGAAAGGCCGCGCGCATGAAGGTGCCGGTTTATTGGTGACAGCGTCGGTTCCATCTGGGGATTCGCGTGATGTGGAGAAAGGATGGCCTCTGTGTTGGTTGGCGGCCGTATTGAAGGCCTCACGCTTCTCCAACTGGTGCCGCATCCCCGGACAAAGCGTCCGAGCCGACCTCTTTTTTGGCCTTCTCTCGCTGCTTCTTCTTGACCTTCTTTTCGCGATTTCTTCGGGTGCGCTTCTCGCGATCCGCGGCTTCTTTGTCTTCGGCAGCTTGCTTCAGCTTTTGTGCCTTTTCGACTTTTGCCCGAGCACGCTTGCGGAGTACAATCCGCCGCTTTTTGTTTGGCCTTCGTCTGCGGTCAGCTCTCTCACCGTCCACAATGCCTTCTAGTGTAGCTGTTTCATCGCTGTTGAGAGCCTTTGCTTGGCTCTTTGTGATTTTGATGGTCTGGACCCGCCAAGGAAGCTCGCACCCTGTCCATCGTTTCGAAGCCTCATTAGAAAGCTTCTCAAATGTGTAAATGATCGATGCGGCACAGGCTTTGTGTTCTGGTGACCAAGGCTTAGACAGATATTGCTCTTTGCTTCGCGGTCTGATGAGTCCTGGCTCTCCATTCAGTGGCGATGGCGAACGAATCACAATCTTGGTCGTGGCCACCGCATCGTCCTCTTCGGTTTGGCCGGAAGGCTTTGCAAACAGACGAAAGGCGTAAGCACCTTCATCGTCGTCTGCTTGGGCGTTCTCGTTCTGGTTTTCGCCACCAGTGACAAGAGCCTTCGATTTCGATGACTTCGATTCGGTCGGAACTTCTGGGGCTGTATAGACGTCGGAAAAGTAGGCTGCTAGTTTGGCTTGTGCAGCTTGTGACGTCCCAACATCGATCGAAGACTCCCGTGAGGAGTGTGAAGAGTCAAGCTCGGAGCGACGAACGCTACGACATTGTTAGTAGGCAGAAGCTCGTACACAACGATTGTGCACATACCTCTTTGCCTTCGGGATATCGAACATGTTCAAACTTCGGTGACTATGACAATTTGTTACAAATCTTGTCGTCGGACCATTTAAGCGCCTGTGGGTGTGAAAGCGAGTCTCGAGTTTTGATTATTATGAGCCTTCTATTTCATTTTAGAAGGACATTACCGGGCAGCATTGTATCGAGGATAAGAATTGCGGCTGCGAAACGCTGTCCGAGCAGTTGGTCCGTGCGCGCCGAGGTGATCCAGGTGTCGAATGTTCTACTTCTATGGCCAATTATCGAACTGTGTGTTTTGTCTGGTATACTACATGTAAATTATCTTCCCAATTCGGGTTAGCGTGCCCCTGAGCAATTCGGGGTACAGAAAACCTCGATCGAGGTTTTACCCTTGTCTGGATCAATCAATACTGTTCTGAATCCTGCAGCACGTTACCAATGCTACTTATTTTTCAACCATACCACGTAAACGCACAGAGCCTTTATGGAATCGGCGTGCAAAGCATATTGCAGAATGTGTTTCCACATATCTTCCGGAGTCAGGCACTCAGCCTCGGGATTGTGATTGATATTCGTGTTGATCATTTCCAAAAGAAAAACAGGAGATCGCAAAAAAAGCAAGTTGCAATGCACCAAGCAAGTTTACAATTTCAAAGGCTCTACGTGCTCGCATGGATCAAGGATCGGCTCCAGAGAGCTTGTTGCTCAGCGCTGATGCGAATGCTTTGCACTACGACGGCTAATGACAGCTGCCTTTCAGCCTACGAGAAGCTACAATCCCAGGATTGCGAACGAGGAAGCTGCTTCGGTGATGGACAAACTTGCGAAACCAACTGACCTCATCCTTTGTTTTGATCAGCTTGTATCTGCAAGATCCTTCAAGCCAGATAACCCTCCTCATCGTCTCTCGCCGTCACTCGATGAGCTCCCGGCTGAAGTTGCGAGCTCGATGCCGGCGTACTCTTCTTGGCCAGTCGAGCGCGAATTTTTCGAAAACCATGCTTATCCGAGTGCTTGGTGTGAGACTCACGATGCCTTGACCTCATAGACTCGGGAATCAGCACGCGAGCAGGCCCGCACCAACTTCGATAGCTGGCCAGTTGAACAGGATTAAAGTAGATCCTGACAAGGACAGGTCAGCGAGCATATCTGCATTTGGGTCCATCGGCTCACCTTGGAAGAAATTGACGTTCCCTTCGACCGTCGTTGAATCAAGGAGGCTGACGAGTTGGACGATTGTGTTACACAAGCCAGCAACGAATGCACTGAAGATCTGAGCAGATTAACGTTTCGACGATGCTGATATACTCACAAGCATCCGAGGAGGAAGACGACTGTGATGAGAAGTTTTCGTTTCCAGTTGAGCTGAAGGCGCCAAAACTTGAATGTGTCAAAATCTACCAAACGACAGACTTCGACAAGGGATCTGTATGTGCGAAACTGCTCACCATCGGGGGTTGGAAGAGTCAAGATTAGCAAATCTACCAGGCTATCCAGGCAGAAAACTTCAGGAGTAATGTCGAAACCCCAAGGCTCGCAAATTAGCCATCCGCCTTCGAAATCAGCTTGGATGTGGGTGCCGCAATATAGCAACGTGGACAGGATGGCATAGATGAACTAGATAACCGACAGAACGAGGAGGATTTTGCTGACGATGTCGAACTTCTTGCCCACGAGAATTTTTCGGTAGAAGCAGATGATGGACAGCTTGATGAAGGCATTCGATGCCACCCAGAGGATGTAAAGGAAAGCAGTAATCTGTTATGCTCTATCAGTATCCTCAATTGACCGAGCAGCAGTTGCTGTGGTTGTAAAAACAGGCTCGAAGTACCTGTGTGAGCTCCTTCTCCTGCGGTATTACCTCATCGGGTAGATGTACTTCGGAATGCACGAAGACACCCTTGGCGACGCCTATAGCCATGTCAATTTACTGCGAGGTCTTATTTGAAAGGTCGAAAACCCAGCGAGGAGCGAAGCGCAGCATCCTGTCACGCACAACTTCTCACTGTTAGCGTAAATCACCCTCGCAGTACATGTTGTCGCCACGATTCCTACTCGCCCTTGAGATGGTTCCGCACTCAATTGAGCGCTTCTAAAATGATTGGTCGGGATGCCTTGGGTTTTAATTGTCGTTGTTAAGGGCTTGTCGCATGCAGCACCTTACAGGATGCATATTCACTCAAACAAGCATGAGCTCATACTTGCCGCGGCCACAATCGGTCAAGTAGTGGGCCGGAGGTATCTTATCGCCCTCGCCCCACAACAGATCTTCTCTGATACGAGCATCTAATGAGTAGAATGAGAGCAGCCCGAGGCGCCTGAAAACGTCCTTCTCCTCACCAACTGGTTCGAGTAGCAGACCACCCGCGGATTTGGTATTCTTGGTCAGTGCGAGGTAGTAGCAACAGACGTCATGCTCATAACGCGACTCGTCATCAAAGATGTCGCTGAATGTGATCGAAGAGTCCCCTGGATTCTGAACATGCCCATTTGTGAGGTGAAGAGCTGCAAGTCGCAACGTACTAAATTGCCATGTAGAGAAAATCGACTTTTGAGGGTCTCTGAATCGAGCACGAAGAAGCACGCCCCTTATTCGGATGGACGCGCTTTTGATTGGACCGAACGGGCTTGCGGACGATAGCTCGACAGATGAGGCGAGAACAGAGCAGTCGGGATCTTTGCTGAGGTTCTCGTGCGCATGCATTGCATTGAAGCTCAGAACATCCCTATCATCTCTGGGAGAGTGCCCGCCCCGGGACGCCCACGACCAGGACGGCGCCACATAGGTCGATTTGGGAATGCTGGTCTCGCCCAAAGTCCACAGAAGCTCATACCATAGATTTGGCTTCCAGAGTCCTGCCACGTAGTCTTTGGGACCGTAACCGCACTTGAGGGCATATATCTCTGCAACCCCCGCAACCGCAGTCAAGTGATCTTCTTCGTAAGTGACTAGTCTTTCCACGTATTCGGATATAATCACAGTCAGCCAGTCTCTCCGCAAGGTGTACGGCGTTGCAGAACGGTAATTCTGTATGTGGGAAGATTGACTCGGTCGCTATGGTTGCTCCGCAGGCCCATCGAATGTAATCACGACAGAAGTGTATGGTTCTTCTGGAGAGTACACTTTCTTGAAAGATCCAGGCTCTATTGCTGATCTCGGAATGGTGCAACATGACGTTATGCGCATGCGCAGGAAAGCAGCTATAATAGCTCGAAGGCTTGTCCAGACCAGGCCAGTCCAGCCGTATGCACGGCGGATTGAGTTCAAGTGGGTCGTTCCTCTGCAAGAAAAGGCCGTCAGAACTATCCGCTGCTGAGGTGGCCGCCAGATTGATCCACGCGAAGGTGTAGGTCTTTGCCATACGTGGTGCTTCATATAGCCAGTCTGACTGGCTGTCTTGTACAATGCATAGAGCATCGATCCATAAATACTCCACCTCTAGTATGGAAGCCACTTCGACAGCCTCGGCGAATGTCCTCGGCAGTGCTGCTAAAGGTATGGAATGCATAAAATCCGCTAAGTTGTCACTCAGTAGACGCAACTGCAAGGACGGGTCTCGGGGCCAGCGGTAGCTCAGAGTTGCAAACTTGGTATTGCTTGGTAGCGTCGATGTTTCACAGAGATGGAGTAGCTTTTGGTCAGTTTTAGTGACAACACGCACCAAACGTGTTGGTAAAGATCTTTTGTTTGATGGTAAGTTGAAAGCGGACTCGAGAGAACAATTAGAATGTTCTTCGGGGCAGCGAGACAGCCAATCCTTGATGCGGGCAAATGTCTCCGCTCTGACTTTTGTACGAGGGTTTACGAAATGTCGTTGACCTGAATATTTCACATCTGTTAGACCACGGGCGAGCCCGACGCCAATGAAACATACCAATGATTTCGTCAAACCTAATACTGCAATAAAATGTATGCTCTCCTGTGGACAGTGCTCGTCCATCCGGTGGTATGTCACGGACAAAGGAAAGACCGATCAGACGTCAGGGACTCTGATCCAATCGGACACTGCTCACGGTACTCGAGGACGTACCTGGCCGGAGTTGGACTCCGTAACCTATTGCCCTGCTCAACCTGTCAAACAGGTTGACAGGTCGAACAGGTTATCCAACTCACCACCCAAGTCCAACAAGTATATAGTCGT
>UYJD01000001.1:1764159-1800859 GCA_900618795.1 Cyanodermella asteris | reverse complement strand
CCTGCTGTAGCAACGCAGCGCTACTATGCTTGTTTACTGTCACAACGCATTCCAAGCGCTGTCGGGCCTTCTTTAGGGATTCAAGCTACGTACAAACCCCCTACGCTTAGAAAAACTTCTGTATAGCACGCCCTAACAATCCTAACTTCCACTGCTCTTAAATTGATCGGTTCCGAGATCGACTCGTATCTTAGTCCGGCCGCTGCCTATAGCCCCAATTGAGTAGGCTTCTTATAAGTGTACGTACCGAACAAGAGCAATTATACTGCCTTTGTAGCCATTATATCACTTGGCGCTGAGTCTGACCATTCTCCACTGCATGAAGAATAAGTTCCCGAAAGGGCTCGAGGTCGATGGCAGGTCTACCACGTTGCCGCGTAGCCATGATGATGAACTGCAATTAATCAAATAGAATAGCTGCGTACACAACTATTCCCAAATGGACAACTCGGATATATCGGTCTTAAGCTAGCTAGAGGGGCACGAAGGTCCCGCGGGATTCTGAGAATCTGCAGATTTCCGGGATTACGAGAATCACGGATTTAGGGAATTACAGGATTCAGGGATTTCTATTTGTCACATAGTCCCGTAGATACCGCCATGGTAGGGGCTCCACGAGGGCTTGGTGGAGTCCAAGCCACGATAAGCCATCCCGCGTCCTTGAAGCGACGTCTCCAAGAGGTGCGTTAGCGTGGAGTGAACATGGAATCGACGGAGCACCATCTCGTTCATGACATCGTTGCTCTCCATGGACGACCTATCAATGCAAGACTTTGGCGTGTCACTGCCTCGTCCCTCGCATCGCGATCAGCAAGGCTGAGCGTGGCCTGATCGCGGCAGGCACAGCTGTGACAGACCACGCCGGCAGCCCCGCAAACGAAATAGGACAAGAACAGCAGTATATGATCATTCTTCGAGAACTCATTGTCTACATTCTTATTTCTCGTCTATATGGTCACACATCACTCACCTAGAAGCCTACAACCATGCCACGCAGCGAAAACAAAAACGAGACGAGGATCGAAATCACTGGTTATGAGCCGGGCCAGGTCTTCTACCCTGGCCAAAGCTTCACCGGCAGCGTAGTCTACGACATCCGCAAGGAACAGGAAAAGATACAGGATGTTTCAATCGATTTCAGGGGTAAGATCAAGACTACGGTTCTCATCTCGAACGGCCAATCCAGTACGCGTCACAAGGAGCGCATCATTCTCTTCTCCTTCACGCAGAGTCTCTTCCGGGGCAGCTACACTGTCAAGGCGCAGACTCTGACCTGGCCATTCGAGTTCACATTTCCCGACCACGTCGCATACAACAGAGGCTCGGGGTCTGAAGATGCAAAATTTTCCAGAGGGAACATGATACCGTTGCCCCCGTCTTTCAGTCTCAAGCCTCGCGGCACTAGGAACGGCACGGCAGATATCTCGTACAAGCTCAAAGTCCGCATCAACGATACCAGAACTTTTCACGGCGTCAAATTAGACGTATACCTGCCACTACGGACAGCGCCTACCAGTCCTCCACTCCAGGAGATTCGCGAGCTGTCAATCGGACAAGGCTCGTGGCAGAGCCGAAGCCTTCGCGATCACAAACACACCTTTAGCCAGAAGATGAAACACGTCTTCACAAGCGACGAGACCCTTCGCGACCCTTCGATCAATTTTGACGCAACAATCCAACTTCCGCTCCAGACAACTGGGACCCAGCGTAGTGACCTGATTCTTGCATTCGAACAAAAACGCATGGGGCCCACAGACCCGGATTCTCCAAAGCTGGTCCTCGGCGACGTCAACATCCATCTCCAAGGCCTAACCGACTTACGAGTCCAACGACCTATGTGGGGAGGTAGCTGGAACGCTTTCGGCAAATCATTGGAGACCTGGGCGGTATGGAAGGCGCCTCAAGTACCTCCGTCAGAGCGACCTGCATTGGACCTCGACGGTACACCACGAATCATAGCCAAGGACTGGGCACTGGCAGATATCATAGGCGTGTATGATGCTATCGCACAACCACGAGTCCCAGACTTCGTGAGCTGGACGATTTCACACGCGCATCGGTTCAAGATAGAGGTGGTGGTCATCCATCCGGAGAGTGGGCATGAATTCAAGTTAGAGGCCAAGACTCCGGTCGTGATTTTGCCTGACTCTGTCCAGTCATCACCACAAGAGAACCAGGTGCAGCAGCCAGTCGTGGCGAATTATAATGGTCGGCCGGGGCATGAAGAGGAGGAGGAGCTTCCTGCGTATCAGGCCGCTGGGCCTTCTGACGCGCCGCCGGAGTTCGACGCTGGGCCTTTGCCTCCCAAAGTCCTTAGTAAGGAAGCAGAACGGAAGTGAGGCCTTGAAGCTAGCGCATGAGGCGGGTGGGCAGAAGTCGCGACGCAAAGTACGGAACAGAACACCTCTGAGTGGCCTTGACTGACGGGTTATGTATCGGGTCCGCATGATGCATCATGAAGTACGCTACTCTGTGGCTTCGTAAGTTACTGCGACACTACTCATCATCGTAAATTTGTGGGAAGCAGTGGAAGCAGACGTGAGGTATTCGCGCCACGACTGTTGCCCACTCACCTCGACATGCCATTGTCGCTGGACAGGTTCAATCCATCCGATCTCTGATATTGTAAGTGGCGATTCGCTGATCTTGCTATCTTCACGCACCAAGTGACTGCGAATACTTCCCACGCTTGCAGTGCCAGGTCTGCGGCAGTCTTTCCATGATCGTCGCCGTGAAGTACGTTTGCCTGTACTTCTGCAGGTACTTGTAATAGAGATTATCGAAGTAGGTGTGAAAGGAGTATTGTAAGTAGACGTTCCGAGATTTGCGCTGCTTGCGTAACGACTTTCAACTACCTGCCTTGAGTATCTCAATCAGAGATGGGTTCAAGAATTTGCGTTGGGCGGGATAATCACCCGTTCCGGAGCTCGTTGAAGGCATACGCGACCAGCGTGTACAAGTCAGACAGTGCCGGCATGAGGCCCGCCCACGAAGACTGAGACGCCTCTCCACGAGCTGCAGACTGCGTGGTAGAGCCCGAGCCAAAAGCATACGTTTGTGCCTGGAGCCCTGTTTCACTGGCTTGCGGCCGTGGGGAAAGGCTCCCAAAACTCTCGGCCTCATTCGCGTCCCCTCCTGGCTCGAATTCCGGACCAGCCAGACCATCAAGCAAGCGCTCGTGATAGCCAGGACCGATTCGATTGTAAACCGCGTCAACGATCGGAGTCATCACAGCGACAAATGCCCGCAATCTGTCGTTGCGGGAGACGCGGCTGCCGTCAGTGAATAGCTCCGCAACTCGCACGCACCAACGCCGGTCATGGCGAAGGTGGTATGCGATGTGAGGCTGAATGTACGTGCCTCGAGTCCCCAAAATCCAGGTCCAGGAACGTGACAGGAGGAATCTCGGCGCATTCTCAAAGTCGGTGTCGGATTCGAAGCCCTCGGCTTCATTGCCGCTCTCTTGGCTGTCCGTGTCCGACTCTTGTTCGTCTAGTCTGTCCACGGCGCGCTCGTCCTCGGTGTCTGTCAAGTCTCCCCAGTGTTTGCGTTCGTTTTCGGCTCTGATCCTGTTCATGCAGAGCTGCTCGAGCTCGTCGGGTCGGTAATCGTTGCACACGGTATCGAGAATCTCCCTGATCTCCGTGTCGAGCTCACCCTCTAGTATGTCTAGTTTGAACTGACAGTTCAGATCCCCAATGGCCGAGGCGATTCGTTCATAGAATCGTTCACGGTAATCGGTAATCCAAAAGACATTGGCGTACGTACGAATCTCCTCGAGTTTCATTATGCAAGCTTGTTCTTTGGTGTACGGTCGTCCACAGTAGTCGCAGCCGATGGGCTTTGCCTGCCCGACGATTCCATCGTGCATCCAGATCGGTGTCATGCAGTCGATTGAGCAAAGTTGGACGACCGTTTTGAGTTCGTGTCCACACTTGAGAATGTGGACGTATTCATCGTCGTCCCCTCGTGTTCCACAGCGCCATTCGTCACAGTGCCTAGGATGAATCTTGTGCACTGTGGTGTTGAGTTCGGGATCGTGAAAACACCCACTCGCCTGGAGAAAGCAGAAAGGAATTGCACGGCCGTGATATTTCCACCATTCGAAGCGTCGCGGTTGCGCTATTGTTATGAGTGGGAGGTTCTTCGCTATCGGGCCCTGCGCCATGCTTATAAGTCTCGAGGTCCGGTTGCAGTTTGCCGTTTGGAATAGAATGTGCTGGATGACGAGCTGGGTTTGAGATCGATTAAACAAAATCAACTTGCGCGGAAAGCGAGTCCGCATGTAAAAATGATAAATCCAGATGTGGCTGGAAAGGCTATTGTGAATAGCAGTTGCGGGTTGACTCGGGGTGACTTTGCCCTGATTCACATTGGTTGCCGCGACAAGGGCTGAACTTACCTTCCTTCAGGTAAACACGAGCCATCTCACGGCAGACAGATAGTTGTCTCCTCTTACAGCTCCAGTGCGCGATTTCCTAGCATCTTCGCTTGTGACAAGCTATAATTGATGGACAAAGCGCAACAACGGACTTCACGGACCGCTCTTTCATGCATGTAAATTTTGAATCAAGCTGGCAAACTTCCTCTCGGGATGTAATGGGACCAGGACTGCGACAAAGCCCTGCGAAGCGCAAATATAGTGCTCGAAACTATTTCATATATAGCATCAGTCTAGACCGAAACAACGCCAAACGAACCAAGTCATAAAACCAAACCTCAAGTCATTATGCTCAGGAAGCCTCCCCTTCCACGGGGCAAAGGCTACTGGACGTGTCCCCACAATCTCTTACCTGCCTAGCAAGCACAGTTATCTTGCTTTGCAGCAGCGCTCCCCTCTCCCAGCCTGACCCGTCCATCTTCACGTCCACCTTGCCCGCCAGCAGCACCACCTTGTGACGCGCCAACACCCCTCTGCGTCTTGAGCTGCGTCTCAGGGATGGCGTTGGCAATAGCAGCAAAGACCTCCTGCACGCCGGTACCATCCTTTGCCGAAGTCTCAAAGAACAACAGCTGCTCTTCCTCAGCATAGTCTCGCGCCTCCTTTGTGCTGATCTTCCTTGCATCGGGCTCGGCGCCGTCTTCCGCAGTCGCAGCCTCGCCGTCCCCTTCTTCCCCATCCGCCAGGGTCTCGACCGCCGCTTCGCCGCCGCCGGGAGTGCACAGATCGAGCTTGTTTCCGACAAGGGCGATGACGATGCCGGGGCTAGCTTGGCGTTGTAGTTCGGCCACCCAGTGTTTTGCCTTGACCAGCGAAGTCGGTTTCGTGAGATCGTAGACGACGAGCGCGGCTTGTGCGTTGCGGTAGTACATGGGCGCCAATGAGGCGAATCTTTCCTGTCCGGCGGTATCCCAGATCTCGAACTTGATGGTACGTGTGGGGAGCTGGCATTTCTGCGTCAAGAACGCCGCTGTAGATTGTTAGCTTGTGAAATATCGACAGGACGAACATGGCGTGCACCTCCGATGGTAGGTTCCTTGTTCTCTTGAAAATCGTTGTTAACGAAGCGAAGGACGAGCGATGACTGCAAATTGGTCCAAGTCAGTAAATGTATCGACTCCAGGCTTGCGCCGTGATGTAGAGATGACCAGGGCGTTTGCTCGTCCTACCTTTCCAACTGCAGCCTCACCAAGCAGTACGAGCTTGACGCTGCTGCTTGGCTTCGGTGCTGTGGCGCTCGAATCGGCCATTGTGCTTGTTCTGTGCGTGTTTATCTTCCTGCTTCTTCGGAAGAGCCGTTGAAACAGCTATCGAACGGAGGTATTGGTTGCGACAACAGGGTAGCGTTTGCTGGAGATTTCGCACGAGGCAGATTTCAGCGGATGGTGGCGAAAGATGCTCTATGTTTGCTTTGGGAGTTGGTGCGCTGGCGACGTGATCTCAATTTAGGAGTTCGTGGAGTGGTGGGTGTGAAGAATGATGGATGACGAGCGGTTTCCAGGCGACGACGGTTGCCCCCAGCCGCAGCTTGCTTGGTATGGCAGAACTAAAACGCTATACGCATTTCTGTCCGCTTTACTTGATCTGACTTGAGGACTACGAATCAGGCATCCAGAATAGCAACGAAATTCGATGCTGACAGAATTCAGTCATCCTTAAGGGATGCAGGTTCCTCCTGTGCACGTGGAGGTTCTTTGGCTACAGCCTAGATGGTTTGAACAACCGCACGTTAACGTACGTGGCACATGTTTGTGAGTTTCTTTGGAGCCTTACGAAAGTGGTATATCTCGGCGGTGGACGAGTCAAGGTTTTGGAGGCTGATATACTAATGATTGCCGGCGACAGTTGTGTATTTGTCGTCAGTTAAAAGAGAAATAAGCAGACAATACTGAATGACCAAGACCACGAGAAGAAGTCGGTGGACCAAAGAATCTTTGATAGGCTACACCAGGAGATATAGACTACTCCGTTTTCGAGTCCGATCGGACTCTCACAGTACTGCTTAGCTCCGTGACAGTACTCGAATCTGAGAACCAAACTGCTTCAGATGCATGGCGGAGTTCCGCAGAGTTAGTAGATTGACTGAGTGCATGACTACCATTGGTCAGACTGGTGTATAATCTCCGACGCTAGAATTCATCTACCATCTCGTTCAGCAACCCTCTGACAAAAGGTTGTCAACTTCAGTATTGCAAGGTATGAACTCGGGCTTGAGGAATGTCCACCATGATCGATAGGAAGACACCATTTAAGGCCTCTCGTGCCCGCCACGGGATGTCTATCCAGCACTTTCATCTCATCTCATGATCCGAGCCTTGAGACCATTGCGCAGTCAACGCATAATATCAAATCTATCAAGAACTCCTTTCGCAACAATGTCGACCGCTTTGACAAAAGGCAGAGGCCCCTTGGACCACGTCCTCATCAACAAAGCCGCTGAACTCCCCGGCATGGCTACCGGTCAATTCGTCTCCGTCGCCCCAGTCACCCTGCCATCTCCAGATCGCCCAGTCCATCTGCAAATGCGCATCACCGCACCAACCACTGGCAAGAACCTTCCGATAATCCTACTCTCGCACGGCCACGGCCCATCCAACAATCTATCCTCACTCCAAGGATACGCCCCAACAGCCCAATTCTACGCCGCCCACGGTTTCGTCGTCTTCCAACCAACGCACCTGCCGTCCCGTGCACTCGGACTCCCAGCAGACACGCCCGGCGCTCCCATGTTTTGGCACTCTCGCGTCAAAGATATGAGCAGCATCCTTGATCGTCTCGATGAGATCGAGGGTATGGTCCCGTTCATCCAGGGACGCCTCGACCGCAGCCGCGTCGTTGTTTGGGGTCACTCAGCAGGCAGCCAGACAGCCGGGCTGCTCCTTGGGTCGCGTCTCACAGAGGATGGAATGGAATACAACCTCAAAGATGCTCGCATCAAGCTCGGCGTATACGTCGGAGGTATCGGTGGCGGTGCATCGATGCTCGAATCCGCTGCGAAGGCGTGGCCGTACTTTGCAACCGCCGACTTTTCGAAGATGGACACGCCGACACTGGTGGTCGTTGGCGACGAGGACAACGGTGCCCATTTCACCAACATTGGCTGGAAGTGGCATACCGAGGCTTACAACCTCAGCCCGGGCCCGAAAGACTTGCTGGTTTTGCACCATGGCAGACACAGCTTTGGTGGTATCTCGGGCTGGGATTCGAGCGATTGTGCCAAGTATGACGAGGAAAGCCCGGAGATGTGTGAGACTGTGTTGCGCACGACTGTTGCTTACATGAAGAGCAAGCTGTATGAAGGCGATGACTCGTGGAATGAGACTCGGAAGGCGCTGGCGGAGACACAGCTAGGAATCGTCGAAAGCAAGTAAACACCGCGCCCCACCTCGTTTAGACCAGAGAAGCGAAGTTATCGACTGGTCGGAGATAACCGCAGTATGCAGTACAAAATCTCATGCAGCATCCATTTGGCATGTATGCAAGCAGTAATACAGACCAAAACAGAATAGCTCCAAACTCTCCTCCTCCAGTCGCCGTGTTGATGCGATTGCTCTCATTCATGCTGATCGTCTCTCCCTTTTGGGACGTAACCATATCCGATCGAATTGTGCTTGTGAACACATCAAAGTGCTTCAGGGCTTAGCTTCATTGGAGCTTTGACTCGCCAGCCAAGGATCGTCACTCTATTGGCCTGGTGAACATGCTGCTGCACTTGCTCTGATCATGTAGTCTGAAATATCCACAGCCGAGTATGGAGGCGGGCTCGCTTGATCCGTGCCCTTTGACGCGTCAGCGACAGTCGCTGCCAGTCTTTGTCTCGCGAATGGTGGCAGCACCCCAATCTCGATGCCATCTTTTCTTGGCGTAGAAGTAATTTTTTCCCTGCATTCCACTGCAAGCAGAATTTCCAACTCAACTTGTAGTGTCGGTTGAAAGACATTCCTTTGAAAGTAGGCGGACACAGCCAGCCCATTGGTAGACATGGCCTATGGCCAAGCAACATCTGAGGTCCCGTCCATTTTCGAGGGAAGAGATAGATCGAGCAAGTCTCCAACGTCGATAATCGCGACTTGTTTGTCTCTTGTCTCGGATTCGAACTTCAGCTCGTGATAGATTGGTTTGTATTGTTTCGGGAGTGCGATTTCAAAGCTTTGATTCGGGAACAGCTCGTTATAGATCATGCATTGTGAGATCGCAAGAAGGGAGAGGTGCAGGTCTGTCAAAACGATGGTGGATAGTTTATTACTCTCACAAGTAGCTTCCACACGCATAATAATGGGAAAGGGCTGCGGGTCTTGGAGTCGAAACCGATTGGCACATACGAGAGTCACGGTAGTTGGCACTACATCGGATTTGATAAAGCGGAGGTTCCTGATTAGGCGCCCAACCCAAGTAGAGTTCGTCCAGCTTCCTTGATAAGGAAAGGGTAGCCTGAGCGTCAACTCGTGCCGCCAAGCAGCCAGCCTATCCTCGATATCTGCTCCCTCGTCCTGGCTGCGGGGCGCTTCGTTGAGGAACTGAATCGGCATGATCCCAGTCATCGGCTTCTTTCTGAAAAAGCCGTTGACAGCTAGACCAGTAGCGACAAGTCGGTATTCGATGTACGTTTTGCCGTCATGAAAAGTGGTTGGTGGTAGTGGATATTTGACCCTACCGCCTATCTTCACGCCCAGCACCAAAGAAGAAAAATTGATGGCTCGGGGATACAAGCTGAACTTTTCAGGCTTGGTCCACTTGGAGATCTTCGGCGTAAATTCAAAGTCGTGCGAGTGGCACGAAGATGGACACTTAAAAGCAAAGGGCCGTGTGAATAAACCAGGATTTTCGGCTTTATCAGATTGGTGAAGGTCGGAGGAAAGAGATAGGAATTTGACTTGAGAATAATAGTGCGTGCTGTCTCCTTCTCGTCCCTGCTTCTCCTCGTGTGTCGCTTCGATGCCCTGAAAAGATATATTGACTGTACCCAGCACAGTTGGCTGGCGGATGTACAGCTCCACCACCCCAGTGACTCGATCACCAGGGTGGAACAAAGCCTTTGGCTGATCGAACCGGATGGCGATCCCGGGCCGACCGGGCTGAAGACTTCGCCGGCTTTATTTGTGATGCCATGTCGAGTGTTTTCTGTCTTCCTGCGTCTAGTGTTGAAAAGCCAACGCAGCACGCAAATAGAAAGAAATGGATAATCTAAACCAGTCGGCCTCACTTGAAAACATGCATATCATCGCGGAAGGGATCAAGACGAGTATAAAGTGCAGCATTAATTTCAGCATTGGCAGAGGCGAAGGCAGGGCGCTCGACGCGGGGTCCCAAGGCATATTTGGAGGCTTCGCCCAGCGAAACGACGAGGAACATCGTGCTCATGAACAACACCAAGATGCTAAATCCTCGGCCGACCCGTTCACTGAGCCTGGTCGATTCGCAGAACAACACAAGAGTGAGGTCGTGCAAAGACAGGCTTGATGCCCCAGACCAGAGGTGGAGATGGAGGAGTATCAATATTCCGGACAAGCAACCATGAGCACGGAGAAGCTCCGCCGCGCTAAGACCAAATCGTACTAGCGCGACCCGGCGCGAAAGATGACGTAGAAGGCCGACATGCGACTCCTGCCAACTCACGGCAATCAAGTCGTCCGCGGTGGGGTGCAAATCGTGCGATGCGGTTTCGCTTTCCCCATGCGAAGGAGTCCAGAATGCCCCTGGCTTACGAATTGGTGACCGGGACGGCATGACGAAAGCGTGGCTGCCCGTTGCTTGCTAACCTGGGGACCTGCCCATCACTCTGCATTCACCGTTACTTGTCCACTTCCTTGCCTGACACCCCCAAGGAACCCCGTATTGAGAGCCGCACAGCACAGACATTGAGCTTGCCGATCCCCTAATCTCTGTTACTGAAACAGTCTACAGAAACAGCAAGCCAAGGTCTGAAGACGAGTCTCACGTGTGTCCGCAGCTCAAAAGAGCTCTATCAACGGCCGCTTCGTCATCATGTCGCTCCACGACCATCTGAAATACCTCTCGCCCACTGCCTTCTCCGACGTCCCCACCTCAGACGAGGACCTCACTGCCTATGTCCAAGACACAATTTCCCATTGCCAAAGCCTCGTCGATTCCGTGCCTCCTCCCCCAGAAGACTTCGCCCCAACATCATCATCCAGCACAAACATTGCCAGCGCCGGTGCTGAAGTGACAACCAATTCCGCTCTCACGTCATCCCAGCCCACTCCAGATCCAGCCCATCGAAAAGCCTGGGGCAAGCCAATAAAGCTGTCCGCAAAGGACAACCCATTGCACATTGCCGTCTACAAGATGGCCGCTGCAGACCGACGCGGAGCATGGTTCGCAAGGCGAAGCGTGCACGAAGGCTTGGGCTTCGCTCGTTGGAAGCGTGCTCTCGATTCGGAATTCGATGAGAGCCTGGAGGCGCTGGGAGCACCCGGAGAGGGCAATGTCAGAGGCATTGGTGGGGAGAAACAGCTGGTCAAGAAGGAAATTCCTGGTGTTGGCGAGGTTGGAGTCATGTTGCTGACGGCCCAGTTTTCAGGCCCTTCCGCGCCACGAGATTTTGTCGAGCTGTTGATCAGCTCAACCTCGGGACGGGAGGGATCTGACAAGAGCGGTGGGGAGAGGAAACCGAGACAATATTTGTTGATCAGCCGACCAGTCACTCATCCAGATGCACCGGAGCGCAGCGGGCTTGTCAGAGGGCAGTATGAGAGCGTGGAGTTCATCAGAGAGATTCCTATCCGAAAGACAAAGATGGTGTCCACGACCAGCCTTCCAGCGACAGTCAACGGCACCGGATCAGATACGTCAGATGACGGTAAGGATGTTGAAGAGCAGAGTAGAGACCGATCAAGGACGGATACAGACCTGATCGACGCAAAGGCTGGCAAAATATCCGTCGAAGATGCTCAAGCGACCATCGAGGCAAATACCGGCAAGGGCCAAGATTTGCCAGCGGAGGGCTCCAAGGGCGATACAGTGGACGCACCGGTTGACGAGGACGGCGAACTGGATCCACACCCTATCGAATGGATCATGATCACGAGGAGCGACCCCGGAGGGAGCGTTCCAAGGTTCCTAGTCGAACGAGGTACCCCTGGTGCAATTGTCGGCGACGCCAGCAAGTTCCTAGACTGGGCGACGAAGAAGGAGATGCCGGTGCTTAGCGAGGAATCAGAAGCCGCTCCGGAAGCCGAAGTTGCTGCTGCTTCGTCGCGCTCCGCTACAGCATCGATAGCCGCTCAACACGCCCACAGACAAAGCCTCACCAGAACCGTCACCTCCCTCTCCAGCTCGTCGGGAAGCTCATCCTCCGAGTCCTTCGTTAGTGCCGACTCAGGTACCCCTACCGTAAGCCACCGAGGCTCCAACCTCAGCACAGTATCGTCCGACAAATACAGCCACCAAGAAGCCGAGCTCGAAGAAAAGCTGCGGTCCAAGAAGGCCCGCGAAAATGCCAGACTCGAAGAGAGCAAATCCAAGTACGGGCATAGCAACGAGCAAAAGGTCAAAAAGGCCGAGGCCAGACACGAACGTAAGATGCAGGAGGCGGACGATTGGTTCGAGAAGGAGATCGGCAAGGTTCAGACACGGCGGGCAAAGGAAGAGAGGAAGCTAAAGGCCAAGGAACGTAAGGAGAGAGAAAAGGCGGAGAGTAAGGACCTGGCCTCGCAAGTTGAGAGGCTGAAGACTGAGAATGCGCAGATGCGGGCGGAGTTGGAGAAGTTGAAGGCTGGTGGCCAGCCATAGGTCTTTACTTCGGCGCCCTCAATTGTCCGATAAAGGGGGCATCTCACCATGACTGCAGCATACATGAGCGCGGAAGCATATTTGGAGAGAATGTATGCTATAAACTGTTATTGTAAGCAAAAACAGTATGAACAAGCACGAATAATGCATGAGAAGTATAGATAGAATCGAGGTGAGGCTTGCACTGTGCACACGATACCTGACCCCGTGAGAGATATTTCAGGCGGGATTCCAGAAAGAGGAAAGCGGTCTCGCCGGTCTGCAGGAGTCGAAGAACGTCTAGCTTCCTTAACCAACCATTTTCGACGAGGGCTATTATTCTCTCCGTCCACCACTCAGCTGCCGTGTCACGGTTGGCTGAACAAGATGGGCCGGTAGCTTTGGCAGCACGTCCTCTGGCACGTTCCCGTCCCGGAAGCCGTAGCAGATCCAGACCACAATCATGGCCATCAAACACTCAAGGAACCAGGATCATCACGAGACCTCGCTTTTCTCGACGACTTGTCGACTCCTCGTTCGCCCGAGCACTGATGGAGCGTAAACTTGGAATGCCACGAGCCACGCATGTCTGGAAATTTTGCTACCTTGCTCGACTCACGGCTGACAGAGAAAGCAACTTCGTATCCACGATCCGACGTCCACCATGATGCCCGCGGGGGTGGTTTGTGAGTTGCGACGCTTGTGTTTGCGGCGGCACCCCACAGGCGCGAACGCCTCGTGCTCACATGCCTGGAAAGCTGCGAGCCATCGAGCTCACAGTCTGAGAGGAGAGCGCCCTGTCAGTTCTGATACCCGTCTCATCACGAGCTTGAATATTGTCGCACCAGGGAGTAGATATCTTAGCAGGCCTTGGCAGCCCCTCTCCGCAAGCCAGCTGGCCATGCCTGGAAACCCAGAAGAACCAGGCGACGCCAACCTCGACCACTGATTGGGCAGCCACCCTACCTGAGTCACATGACCATCTAGCGCACCGGACGGGGAGATTTGGCGCAGGAAACAACCAACCGGGCTGGCGAGCTAAACTGGGATTCGTGAGGCAGCGACGCAGTGCCAGCGGGGCGGGACAGGGGGGGGATTTCGGTCGCTGACGGGTCCGAGTCTCGACATTCTCGCTCGACGAATCGTTTCTTGAAGAGCAAACCCTGTTGGGTAAGCCAGGTGGTGGGATCGACCTTCACCGAGGACGTCGGCCGGACGAGGCGAGGTCAAGATCATGTACGCTGCTGCAGAGGAGGTGTAGCATGAATTTTGTGAAAGAGAGATGGAGTCCGATGCGATGCGATACCTTTGGTGATCTGTTTCCACATATGTCGCATGGTACCTACTGTACGTCAGCCAGAGCATGCTCGTTTACGCGACAGAGACACCTGTCTGTCAAACTGCGGGGTCTTGGGTCGTGACTACTGTGCGAGCTTCATCAGTATTCGATCCAAGTAAGACGACTGGAGCGTAGTCTGAAGCGTGACGTGCACGTGCATATCGCGCCCAGGTTTAGAGCTTGGTATCGAACAGCAAACAGAGCAGCGACAGCCCGAGACGCAACCTAGCACACTGCAAAGTCTGGCTTGAATCCACAAATACACGATGCCACCTACGTGTCTCGACGCCCAATCAAGCGCCCAGAAAGCTCGATTTCAGAGGGCATTTCGACGCAGTGAACGATTGATCTGGCATATTTTTTGCTGCTTGGGCTCCGGTCATTCAACTTGCGTACGTAGATGCTCCAGGGTCATGTTCGCAATACTTTGAGGCGAGCTTGGGGCGCCAACACTTGGCTAAGAAGCGTGTTCCCGTGCATGACGGTCAAACTCTGCGGGCGGCTTGGACAGAGGGAGGCGAACTTGGAGGATACATTGCTCATGAGACCTGCTGACGCCCTATCCATACTTACAGGCCACGAAACCAAGGAGTGTCTCCACGGTCACTGTGTATGGATGCGCACAATACTCTCAACAGTCTGGTCAAGCCTTTCGTGGTTCAGACATGACATGACCGAGAATCTCTGGCGAATGAGCACTGGAGGAGGCCATCTCGACAGCAGACAGGCTCGTCTTTACGTAATTCCAGGCCTTGGCCCGTATCACCAGCAGCCCAATACCTAGGAGAAACAGACAGGAGCCTCGTTTAGCGACATCTGAGAGGATGGCAGACGATTATAAGATGATGAAGTGCAGAGGCGATGCAGAAGCCAAGGTCTCCCGCGTGGCCCGTCCCGTGAAGCCATAGCCAGAAAAGAGCTGGTTGTGGGCCCTTTGTAGCATAGCGATTTTGCGCACACGCCCGCATCTGGCATGGAGCAGCAGTGGTGGTCAAATTAAAAGTCGGCCCCTTTTTGTAGAGACCCTGAGCCAGGCGTCGTATGGTTGCATCTGGATAGCATCCGGGAAGGTAAGTGGCCGGAGAAGTTTGCCGTGAAGCCTGCGAGAGGTGAGCCAAAGGTGGAAAACGAAGCTTGAAGAGCCTGTGAAATTGTTATATTAGCGTGAAGTCTCTGGACATGCTTGCGACTGGCCAGAGTCCAAAGGTGCAGAGCGCAGCTTGGAGAGTGGGAATCCGACTGGGCGCAGAGCCACGCGCGCACTAGGGATAGCCTGGCACTAGCAGAGTGGTAGTCCGGTTCACATCAGCAGGAAAGGTCATGTCGAGCTTCTTGTTCGTGGGGCGCTGGTGTCATTAGCTGCGGTAGTGTGCAGCAGAGATCTGGTTAGCAGGTTAGAGAGAGCCGGGCAGGCCAGAGATGACAGCGTCGACGGCCGAGCTCGCGGGAAGGCGCAACTGGAGCGCAGCTGCCCTCTGCTCCGGCGCTCTTTCCTCCTCTGCCGGGGTTCTTCGTTTCGGTTCGTTTCGCGCACACGCACGCACACGCGATACATTCTCTTCCTCTTCGCTACACTACCACCACCATCACCACCTCCACCGCCTCACTTCCCAGCAACTCTATACACCAACCGCTGTCTTCGCCGCGCAGTCCTTCAACGCGTCGAAATCTACACCCGAGTAAGTTCAACAAAGAGCGCTCGTCGTAGCCTGACTCGCCCATATACTGACCAGAGTCTCCCTTAGGCCAGCACCCCGCGAGGGCTCCGGCCGGTGCTCCAGCTGCGCCTGCCATCTAACAGGGCCCTCCCAGAATCCGTGGCCGCGCTTTCCTGCAAAAAGCCATTCATTTAACGGACCTCTCCCCTCTGCATTCGTACCTGATCCACTCCTCCGCCGCTCGCACGCTGCATTCCTTTGCCGTTGCCCGCACCCTCGTCCTATGGCCTAATGACTGCGCTCCTGCCAGTTTACCCTTCGAGAGATCATATTACGCTCTCTACCACGGCCGTTCTTCCCTTCAACATCCTCACAGCACTTCCAGGCTTCGTCAGACACGACGCTCACGTCTCTCTCACGAAATCCATGACTGTGACGATCTTCCATCTTTTCCACATCTCAGCACCGCAGCGAATTTTTTGCAGATACTAGTCTCTCTTCGCGACCATTGTACAAAGTATTACCATCCACCGTCCGAGAACGGCGCTGATCCCGCCGTCTTTCTAGTCTCCGCAAGCCCGCAGGATCGTTGCAGCAGACACCCTCACGTGGTCTTGTCGACTCCTGATCGGCCCTGAGGACTTTTCGTTGCGCTCGGTGTGTCTTGAGCCGCGACACAACAGGTGAGCGACGTCTGAAGCCACGCGACGTCGCCACTGCATCCCCTCGAACAAGCCACGATGAACACGCAGGGCCTGTTTTCCTACGACGACCCGACTCGCTCTCCTGCAGGTCAGCACCGTCAGGCCTCGAGGCAGGTTCCGCCTTTCGAGTCCTACTCACGCAACACCATGAATGGCAATGGATATTACGGAGGAGAAGAGCCGGGTTCCAGGTTTGACATTGGTCGAAGTGGATTGAACAGGCTTGAGACAGTGTTGCCCGCTCCGGGTGGCTATTCCTTTGACTCAACTGGTGCTCACACCTGGAACCCATCGGCCTTTGACCAAAACAATGTCTTTGGCCCAAGCGGTCTGGCCTCCGGTCCAAGGACCACTCGGCCAAACCAGCAGCGAAACAATGCGCGCCAGTTGCCCTCGGTAAGTACAATCGAAGCGGGAACAGACCAGGTGGACAATGCTGACCGACAAATAGAGCTGGATGCAACAGCCTAATGAATCGATCAATCTCCCTCCGATCAGCGACAGCAACTTCAATATGGGCCCTCCAAGCATGGGTAATGGCATGCCTCGTGACTATCCCGTGGATGTCGAAGACGAGCTGATTCCGACGGCGATCGTCATCAAGAACATCCCCTTCGCAGTTCGCAAGGAGGAACTCGTTGAATGCATGACCAACTTACACCTGCCGCTTCCGTACGCCTTCAACTACCACTTTGACAATGGAGTCTTTCGCGGTCTCGCTTTTGCAAACTTCACCTCAGCAGAAGAGACGGCCATCGTCATTCAGTCCCTCAACCATTTCGAAATGAACGGACGCAAACTACGAGTTGAGTACAAGAAGATGCTGCCGGTTCAAGAGCGCGAGCGCATCGAGCGTGAGAAGCGCGAGAGAAGAGGTCAACTCGAGGAGCAACACCGGCCCATGAACACGCCATCGCTTCATCAGCCTCCCTCGCTATCCTCTCTAACATCGCGTGAGTCTCGCATGAATGCCACCTCTCCTTCGCCTGTGGAGCAGCGTAACCCACGCCAGGCCATGTCCGTCGCATCAGGCGGCCTCGGACAGTTGTCTGCTGACAGCACTGCTGTTGACCTGAACGACCCTCACACCTTGGCCTTCTACAACGAGATTTTGATGTTCAAGAGTGACCCAGCCCGACAAATGCTGGTTTTTCCATCCACCCTGACGGCCGTACAACGGCGCATGGTGCACACTCTTGCGCACATGATGAACCTGAGTCACCAATCTACTGGGTTGAATGAACAGCGTCAAGTGTATGTCCAAAAGGGTCAGCAAGCCGATAACAACGTCAGTCCGCCCATTGGACAGGCATCTATGCTACAGCCTGACTCCAATCGCCGCACTCTGAACCGAGCGGCTACGACAGACTTCAGCGAGGCTCGTGGTTTAATGGACAACTCGTTCCAAAACATCTCCAGCTTGCGTGGTCAACACAGCACGGGATATCTCCACCCAGAGTCACCTGGAGGCTTTGGCAACTCGGCCAATCTGCGAGGGGTCAGATCAGTCGCAGACTTGCGGTCAATCACCCCGTCGCCTGCACAGTCTACAGCAAGCTATCCCTCCCAGCATCCACTGCACCCGATTCGCACGACTGATGGCAATGGGAGCCAGACTCTGACGAGCGCTCACTCGAACAACGCTCTACTGGGAGGCCAGCAGCAGCGCTCTGATGATATGCTTGCCAACTCGTTCGGCAATCTATCCATGAACGGAGGCAATCAGAATCCAGCCGGCAGTCCACGTCGTGTTCGCGGTATTCTCTCGTGGGACCGTGATCAAGGTGTACCAGGCAATCCATCGCCTATCGGCAGTAACCGTGGGTTCAGCAGTGCGAACAGCTTCCCGGACGACTCTTCTAGCCGGACGCCAGGCTCACAATTGCCTATCCGCCAGCCAAGAGGTCCTGCGCCAGAGCGAGCTCCGGGCTTTGCTCGCACTAGGCAGAACGGCCAAGGTCTGGGTCACCAACAGCGCGGCAGTGACGAATTGAGCCAGCGTGGCCAGCAGCAGGGTGGTCAGAATGGCGGCAAAGTCGAGATCATCGTCCAGCAATAGAAAGGCTGCGACTCTCTGCGCCACTCGCAATCCTTGTCCCATCTGCGCAGTCTCCGGTCCCAGACCGAACTGTGATGCCTGGTTTAACCGCACCAAAGGCCAAATGCCCGATGATGATACGCGAAGATGTGACGAAAAGACATGAGCCACGACGCACATGACAAAACAAACACATACCTAGAATGTTACTAGATCTACGAGCTCGGAGGTTTCGATGCACACGACCATCTTCCCTCCACCTTGATGTACCCCCATACGTGGTGGGATATGACCAGAACGACAACGACCGACAGCAAAAATGATATGAGGAGAATCAAAGATCAACATCAGATGGATCTGAGAACGATGAGTAATTTGCCGGATATCGCAAGTGTGCTGATTTGGAGAGAGTCTGCTATGCATACTCGGGGAGCTGGAATGCAGTCGAGGCCAGTGTTAAAGTTGCGGCAACGGGTATTCGAATGGGGTGGAAAGCATTGATTCCTTGTTTTGCGATTTTCCACCGTCTCCGGTTGGGTGCTGATGCTTTTGTCTGCATGCCAGGTACGATGGCACAGCGTTGTGAAGGAGGCTTTAGCCGGGAAAGCATGCATGTATGGTTTGGTGGCAATGCAAGGCTCTGGTTTTATCATCCGCGACCGCATGAATGTCTGTTTGAACGCGTCAAAATGTCCTTCTACCACTATGCCCTTTCGCTTCGGATATGTACCTTGTAATCTGTACAATTTGCAACAATCTATCGTCAAATCAACGGCGCGGGGGGAGATAATGTGAATGTGAGAGCTATATCGGCAGGCCGTGAAACTTGTACTGAACACCATAAAGATTCTGCAGCAGTTGGCAACGGCTGGCTATTGCACGTCTATGATGCGCGCCCCCGATTGGTGCTCTGCACGATTGAGGCGGATGCTGACTTTGCCACCATGGTCGGGAACAGGTTCACGGCTAAATTTGGCAGGCAAGATGGAATTCATGTTTCCCAACGAAGATGGAGCTCACAAGATGTGTCGTGACCAAGACGTTGATTCGCCATAGTTGACTGCCTCGAAGCTTCCAGGAGGTGAATGACATGGATCAAGGTGATCCGGCAGAAGCATCTGTACTATACTGAAAGATCGCTCCGATGTAGCCTCCCGAATTTACACCTTTCACGATTTTGGGGCTCTACAAAAATTAGAATTTGTGTTCATATCATCAAAAGATTCAAGAGGTCCTCGATGGCGATGGATTATATACGTGGCTCTGCAAATGGTGACATGTCGAAATGGATGTTTGGCACCATGTCGGAAATATTCGTTGAAGCAAAGAATATGCGTTCAATCCGCGACTTTTGCGCATCATTCATTGATACTTCTGCATGACGTGTGAAGCGCAAGAGGGTGACCCTCAATGATACTGTACACGTCCAACACGCTAGAAAGCCGCAGTGAGGTGTGCGAAAGTACAAATATTTTTTCAGTCTAGAATTGCATTCACAAAAATCATAATCGTGATATTGGTTGCGGGAGGCATCTCAGCGGCCGCTGGTCGCCCTGTGCGGCACGTTCAGGTCCGAACAACCTGTTCTCTACCAATGACTCGCAGGTAACGATCACGATTGATGCAAGACATCGGCCTACGTGCCATCAGCATAGACGGTCTTTTTTTTTGGGTTTGACTCGGCAAATAGCGACTTTACGCCGGCGTGCGCAAGGTCCGTCAAGGGGAGCCAGAGCTCGCGCACGTTCGAAAATGGCAAAGCAAAGAGAAAACGAAAAAGGAGAAGAAAAAAGAGCCACGAGCAGGGATTCCCCCGGGAAGCGGGGCTCGACGTTTGGGAAGCCGGGCTTTATCACCTTTCAACTTCGGTCCAAGTACGTCGCAGGCGACTAGGGCTCAAACCTGCATAAGAGATCGGATGGATTGGCACAATCTTGCAGAAGCGCGATCTCGAATGGAAATCCACTTTTCGCCCTACAGTTTGCGTTGGACAGAGATGGCCGGAACCACGGTCTTGGCTCGATCAATGTCTCAGATCAATGTATGTAGACACCTAGGGCAATTTGAGATGCAATGTAGGACAACCAGTCTGCTGGATTTTCATGACAAGCGTCGTTGCGCTCTGGAAATTGCTGTGTATCGAACGAGTGTCTCAGGTGTGGCATCCCAACGCGAGCTCTTTGTGGGCTTTTCTGTCTTTGCCACCGCGACGCCGTTTCCTACACGTCAAATCCCTGTTCAAGGCGGTCGGAGAGCCGCAGGACCGCCTTCTTCCGGATCTGCAGTGCCAAGTGGTACGAGTGGAGATGCTCAGAGACGGGTGAAGCTGTAACAAAGGGTATTCAAAGGAGACAACGATACTTGAATCGTTGTGTTTATGACGGTGTTCTGGTGGCGCGCTTCCGTCTGATCTTTGACAAGGCCGCGACTGAGACATGCATGAAGATGCACTTATACTAAGAGATCTGGACAGTCTGTGGCTTCGAATCAATTTTGACGTGTCGTGGGATATGACATGTCACAACGAAGGTAGAGAGATCTACCAGACATTAACTAGGTGCAATAAACGAGATAGTTTAGCTGGATACACCCTAGATTCTGCAGGCTGAGTGTATAGGTATCTGGTGTATATGCCAACGCAGAGCTGGTGGTTACGACTCAAAGCAACTCCGATGACAACACTAGTCATTCTGTATCTCTTCGAGCACCATAGGTTTGTGGCCAACATTTGGAACACAGCTGTCAGAGTAAGCCTAGCAGAGTAGGTGGCCATCAACCAGGCCTGGCATGTAGCTCCGGAGCCCAAATCATCATTCAGAGACGGTTCGGCATCATTGCACAGACATCCATGTGACACGGAGGGTGAAGAATTTTCAGCGCTCTTGCTCTCGATCCTTGAGGAGGCCGGAGTCCTGTGACTTTCTCTAGCACACGAGGACTGGAAAAGCATCTTGGACGGGCATGAACTGTTTGCGCTCAGGCAGCAAAAGCATTAGCCCGATATAGCAGCCGTGATGAGGAGGATTGTGATGATTCTTCGCCCTGCGAGTCTGGGCCGGATGGGCAACCGAGGACTTCCGCCGGACTGAGTTTGCAGAGTTGAACTTGAAACGGCGGCGCCGGCCAGCCGCTCCGCTTTCCCCGACTGCCGCCAAGCGGTACAACGCCTGCTACTTTGCCCTGAGCCTTTTTCCACAACAATAATCTCAGTAACAAGAACCTCGACCGCGGCATCCTCATCCTCCTCCCTGTTTTGTTGCACAAGCTGCATCTGACAATTAACCTGGCGTCGCCTTGTTACTGCTTCTGTTCCTGAGCTCATCGGTTCGCACGCTTTGACTACAAACCACCTAAGGTTCGGCAACGCCGGCCATTGCAGCCGACCACACTTTGATCTGTCTTCCACTCACAGCCCTTGAGACCTGGCAACCCCAAAACCATGGTCTTTGGCATATGCAAATTCTCTCAACTGACCTTTGCCGAAGGACCTCTCTTGCCTGCCGTTCTGCCGGGTCGAGAACGGGAGCCTCGACGAGCTTCTGACCGCCGTTTTTACTAGACGTGACCGTACTCTGAAACTGATTGTTGTTCTGTTTCGTTTCAGCGCAACAACGGTTGCAGAAGTTGTGGGTCCAGTCGAACGCCGGCAAGGCGGTTGCTGGCGATTGCCAGACCCACAACAACCAGCCCAAACCGTAGCGCTGGGAGACGAGCCTCACCCATTTCCAATTTGAGCAGCGCGCCTGCTCGTAAGGCCAGGATAATTGGCCCCATTTTTAATGGAGTTGCAAGCATGCTCTGGAATATCGTCTGCCGAGAATACGTGCCGACTGTTCTTGACGGCGCCAGAAAGACTGTGTGTGGCCTGATGCCCCGAATAGCTGGGAATACGTGCTTTGGCATGACTCCGTCACACAGCACTAACCTGAGTTTATCAAATGCCTTTTGTTGATAGCAGCCATCTGGCGGCAGCATGACGACGATGAGCTCTACACGGCATGAGTAAACCTGCAGCCTGAGCAACCGAACGAACCAGGCCGGCACGCATGTTTCGAAATGTTTCGTCCAGTGACTCTTCTGCTTACAATCAGGGACCTTGTCTGGCTGCTCAAGGCAACACGACGAACATCTTGCGCGGATGCTGCCACGAGGTGGCCTGCCATCAGTCCGCGCCGTGCTGCCACGTTTCTGCGTGTGGTAGCCACCATCCTCCCGAAGCTGATGCAAGAATCTGATGCAGGAGTGTTGCGCTGGTGGTGTGAAGGACCCATCACCCCGACCGCCTGTTCCGCCACGCTCGATGGCCCACACCTTCTCGGATTGCACTACAAAGCACCCCCGTCACCGCTGCATCGAACCTTGGTCTGGCTTCCCTCAAGTTTCTAGAGGCTCTCTCTGCAGGAACCACCACGTGGCCGCCAACGGCTGCGGCCCCTTTGATCCCTCATACAGGCCTAAGTCGGTCCCACACACCGTTATGGTTGTCCTACTATCATCCACACTAAAAAGTGAAATCCCCGAGCAGGCTATGATGGTTACAAACATCATCAAACTATCGTGGGCTGGCTGTGATTGGTTCCATCGGGACTGTTGACAGGCCTGGAAGTCACATAGCCCATGAGGCTACATTCGAGGAGCCCCAAGGACATGGATGAGTGACAGCCGACACAGATGCTGGACAGCTTGCATGACTCCGTAATGATATGTGATGAACATTGATGCATCAACTGCGCGTCGCCGTTCGCCAAAAAGAGCACGTCGAACTGCTGTCGAGTTTCGAACCCTGCCTTGGACTCATGTGCTGACGGGGAAGGGTAACAGTCAAGGCTTCGAAAGAATCCCTCGGCGCAGGGCCTGCCTCTGCGAAATCCATCATTCTGAAGACCCCGTCAAAAGTCCAACTATGGCGACTTCGCTTGAGAACTTCATGGCCCCCTGTCTGCGGCTTATTAGGTGTTGTTGCTCCTGCCTGAAACGGATAGACAGGCCGAATCATCACACGCCCATGTTGCTTCAGATTTGGTCACGCTTCTGCGACCACAACGTGCGCGCCGCAAGATTACGGCCCGTCGCCGAAAGCCTCGCGCAAAGATATCGTGTCCGTCCTAAGCGGCTGCTGACTGCTGCCTCCTACGCATCAGCCTCAGCCATGTCGGGGCACAGTCATGATAAATACGGAAAAAGAAGTAACGTGGGCGAGCATTATTGGCGCATTACTGCATGGCTGGGCAATTGCAACATGCGGGCTGGTTTCAAGCCATCTGGGTGCGAGGAATGATCAGGCGACGTTGCAACGGATCACTAAGATCCAACCTACGAGTCTTGTATCGTTGTTTCGGCGCGGCGACTTGGCCAGCCTGGTAGGTGACTGTTGAGCAATGTGGGCCGTAACAGTGCGTGGCCCGTCGGATCTAACTTAGGTGAGTGACTGAAACAGCCACCATAAGGCTGCAGAGCTTCGGCGCTGAAGGTCGCTAATCCCTGTCGACATCCTACGGTCCTGCTTAAGCGCATGGGCCCGCTGAAGAATACGTCAATCGTGTGCAACAGTGGGTCTGTTCCTCGGGAATAGCCTCGAGGCGGCAGGCCTGCATGTCCTGCTCAAAAGAGGGGAAGAGGACGAGCAAGCATAATCTCGAGCTGATAGGCCACGAGATAGAGCACCCAGCTTCTCGAAATCGGAACCACGGCCAGCGAAACAATTACCTCAACGGCGTGTGCTTCATTTGCTGACACGATTTCACAATGTTGCAGAACACCGTGACATTTGGTCCCTGATCGCCAACTGGTCGGGCGATAACCTCTTCAACCTTCGATCAACCCTGGATGATGGCGGGCGTACCTGAATCCGAAACAACACCGTGGCTATCGCCTCACGGTTCTCGCATCTAATCGATCCATCCACCTGGCCTCAGAGGCGATAATGCGAGAATCCGTGGTTATCGTTCTGAAGGCGAATATCTCAATCATAGACCCTCTCCAGCCAATATGCGACCAATCGGATCGATCTCACCTTGCAATCGGTCATGCAGCCACTTGAGATGCTCATAGTTCGAGCCAGCCCACCTACCTGAACATGGTATGCCAGCCGACCTTGGTAGAAACGCGGAGGCTCTGGGTCGCCGCGCCGCAGCCTGTGGACCAAGTAGGACCAGACACATCTTTGGAAGATGCTGGCGATTCCTAGGTCAGACATGCTTTTGCCAACTCATCCACCTTGCAGTGTTGGGCATGCGCATGGCAGACCACATCGGGCGATAATGCATGCAAGCTGCATGGCAAAGACACGGCTCGACATGTACATGATACACTTACGTCAATGCGCGTCCATGTTCTGGGCGGGCGGCGGCACAAGTACATGTACATCGGACGATACACGGCGAATCGAGGAGCACCCGACCAACACGCGCGGATCATCTCGGCCAGGAACCGCCGGCACAGCTTGTTGGTGCTCTTGGTTTTGCGGAAGGCCATCCCCGTTAACGTTGCCACTATAGGCGGCAGATGGACAAGGATACAGCATGATCATTGAAAGTCGCCGTTCGCATGTCTTCCAGGCCTGTTTGGTTCTTTTCCTGGTGTTCGAAACGACTTGCGTATGGAGGCACTTGTTTTCAGGCTCGCCATGTCAGGTACGGGCGATGTTCCGAGACCCGGGGAATGCAGGCCGACCCACTTGGGCGCTGCACGCAATACTGGTATCCTTTGCAGACCAGTCAAAACCGAAACGGCAGGTCGGACGTAGAGCCTGAAGCACGTCTCGCAATTAACACGACAGTGTGATGCGCGCCGGCACTGCTCTTTTCGGCCTGCCCACAGCACCAAAATTTCATCGGCGACGCGGATCCATTAGTACCTGCGTTAGCCATCTGCATGATGCGGCACGGAAGGCCCGTGGCTGGTTTGCGAGGTAACGTACACATTATTGTCATTGTTCACAAGCCACATGGGAAGGGTGAGAAACAAGCATCGAGTCTGGTTTTCGTACCGGGTCACACTCGTCGAATCTCAGCACTCATGCTCTGGAGCACCATATGTCCATGCTGTGTCCATGCTGTGACCATGTTTTGCTGCGAGTGTTCTGCGACTACTGCACCTCGTGGCGTGGTGGGCCGAGGGTTCAGCTGTTTTGGTTTCTCCCTAGTATTCACCAAGTACCTCAGAATACATACCTGTCTGCCGGGCTTTCTGAATTCAGTATGACCTCATGCTCTGGCCACGCGCTCAGCCTGTCGTTCGCTCTCAGCTGATGCTGCCGGTCGAGCTCAGCTTCAACGAGGGCAACTCGCGCTGTTGCCGCGTAAGCCACGCGGGCGTTGTAATTGCCCGGCACTCCGACCCTCGCGCACAGCAGTCTCGATGCAGAGAATTATTTCCTTTCTCAACCTAAGGAAGTGCAATTCCGCCATGGCAGACGATGTGCAGAATTGCCTAGGTCGACAAAGTCCGATCGCGAGAGTGATTGTGGCTCTTCGTTGCATGTGAGCTGCTGGCCGATTGGCAGATTGGCATTGTTGGCTTGGACGGGTGCCAGGCCGAAGGCGCATCAGAGTCAGCAGCGAGCGGCGGTCGTTGGTACGGAAGCCCGTTGCTAGTCCGAAATGGTTCTCTGCGACTTGTCTGTGGTCTGAAACTGGGGTCGCCGGACCAATCGTGGGCCGGGGTGACCAAATTGGGTGGTTTCATGGGCGATACCATCTTGCTGTCGGCAATAATTACATTGTCATCAACGCTCGTCGCCGCTCACGGAGTCACAGCAGGACAAATAACTGCTCAGCACTTACGGGCTGCATCGCATGAGTGATGCGACGGCTCAGGAAGGTTCCCAAACTGACACGGAGGACGTGCCCGGCGCTTTGGTTGGCAGGGCGTAAATTGCAAAAGAGGCATTTCGAGGTCGAGTCGAGAATTGCTCTTTCGTCAGCTGGGTCCAATTGTGTGCGCGCAACGCCGCGCACCAGCCAAGGATGATTTCAGCCGTTCAGCGACCTTGCAGTCCTTTCGTCCTAGCAACGCCTCCGTTGTCCAAATGGCACTCTGGCGTCGTCAGTGCGGGCTGCGACCGGAAGCAAAGCCTCATCGCAAACAGGCCTGTTATGTGCACGCGATGCAGCAGCATGGCACACACGAGGCTGGTTTGTCACGGCGAGGACAGAACAGCGACGAGACGAGACGAGATGAGGACATCGCTGCTATAAAAACACGAGCACGACGGGCGAATGAGTGCCGTCGGGATGACAGCAGTTTGATCCGGCAGGTGGCGCACACAGGAGCAGCGACGCTATTCGGCATCACCATCGTCACGACTCGGCGAATGAGCAGTACGGCGACCCGGGCGACAGGACACACTTTCCTCTCGCACGTTGTCGTTGTCCTTGTCGTTGCCCAGCCCCCGGCCCTCTGGGGCGTTTTGGAGGAGAGGCCACTCGTCGACCTTCGCCCTCTGCCCTGGCCTGTCGTCGAACGCTTAGCGTGTACCAGGAGTGGCCCGCAGCTCCCCGTGCTCGCCATGTGGTCGGTGGCCCCCTGTCCCTAAGCTTCCGGAAACCTTGCTCGCTGCCTGCGTCGCCGTCTGTGTGGCCGTCACTCTGCCTCTGTTCTGTAACGACTTTCTTCGCACTGGCCGTCCGTGCTGTGCTGCCTCGGGGCCCATCCATGCCGCCGCTGGCCACGAAGATATGAATCACCGTCTGTCCTTGGGACCCAGACGGCGACTCGGGACAAGGCCGAGCTTCTGTCTCTTTACGACGCGCTGTGCTGAGTGAGATGGTGATGGCGATGGTGATGGTGATGGTGTTTGTGGTCGAGTCGAGGCTCTGTACGGAAAGATACTCGACGAGCGCATGGCGTTTTGAAAGCTCGCGATACGCACCTCGAACAAACAACAAGCAGACCAATGTTACGCCTGGTCCTCGTTCATCAGCTGCGCCCGTACCGGCCCGCGCGCAGCTTCTTTCCCAAGGGATCGCTCCAAATTTACCGCTTCCTACCCTGAAATTGTAATCTGTCTCGGCTGAAGTCAAGGGGCCCAGCTTGCCGCGGTGGTCTCATCATCCTCCATGCCACGGCGCTGCTGGAGGCTGCTGCACGGCGAGGTCAGTCTTGCTCTCGTTTCGTCGTTGCTTCCTTCCTGCTGCTGGAAACCAAAGTTTTTTCCGTTCGCTCGTTACGTTGCGTTTCCCAGTGCACCGGCTCGAGCGCGCTGCAACACCGTCTTTATATTCACTTTGTCCCCGGAATCTTTCGTAGCGCCCTTCTGCCTCTCCACTCTCGCTTGCATACCTACAATCATCCATACCGAGCTAGCTCGTATAGCACCGACAGCTCCACGCTCCTTAATACCCACCTGAAGATCAGTTCAAATCAGTCCAGCTCGTCGACCCACCTCCAGACAGCCCAGACGTCCCATCCTCAAACCACCATCTCACTAGCCGCATCATCATCATCCATCACGGCACACGAGCACAAAGACTGGCCTGCGACACTGCGCATTTGCTAGCAATCACCTCACCTCTCATCTCCCCACCACCCCTGCGCGACACCTCACTCTTGTCTTACAGGCGAGAGACGTGCGTCGGCATCTTTGCATCACCGCGGTCCTGCTCGGAATCCGCCTGTTCCTGGATCAAACCAGCAAGGCACAAAGCCCGCAAGACGACTGATCCCGGCCGTCCTGCCTAACACGAGCCGTCACATTCAGAGACGACTCGTCCAAAAGCAGAGGCTCGCAACCGGCTTTGCATACCTCTCCGTCACCGTTGACTCACCTAGAACTCACCTCCCACACACTCTTAACCTTGACCGGCTCGGCCAACCTCTTTTGCCTCTGACTTCCAGGCAGACGGACAACCCTCATTTTGCATCGTCTCAGCTCAACTCGAAATACAAACTCGGTCCGAGCCTCGCGTCAGCACAAAAGCATACGAAAAGTCCGCAGAAATCTATTACATGAGTTTACAGGACCAAGACAGCACAAATTACCGCTCATCCTCACTCCTCGAGAATACCTAGCACTTCAGGGCCAGCATCAGCTTACACGATACACTGACCTTGTGCTCACGCTCGCTCGCCTCAGTCGGCTTCGCCTCGCTCACGCTCCCTCACCGTCTCCACTAAAAGTCAACGGCTCCTGGTTTTAGCCGATCTGACCAGTCCAGGCAACCCTTGGCCATTAACACGTTTCGTCGGATATCGATAACGTGCCACAAAGCACGACCATCCGTCGTTCCCACGACCCAGCTCGCTGGTGCAAAGCTCCCTGCTTCTGCCGGGACGCCCAGGGTCAGCCCCGAACCAGTCACGCTCAAAACCGTAAGTTCTTTTTGTTCCTGACGCTTGGTGTGTGAGACGCATCTCGCCGGCCGACATGATTTGGTGTGGCGGCCCAGGGCAGAGCTTCATCAGATTGATGACTTATCAAGCTGTCGAGGGTATATAGTCTGCCCTGGGCCGTCCTCTACCACGGTCTTCCTTTCCTCTCCTTCAGATAACTCAAACTCTGAAGCAACCCAACTAGCCTGAGCCGCTGCTGACAGCACCACCACAGACCCACAGAGTCGCCCTATGCTCTTTGAGCCAGACTCGCTTACTGCCTCGACCGCCATGTACGGACGAGGAGCTTACGACACAACGGGCGTTCCCAAGCCCAAGCCGCCGCAGAAGCCGTAATCGGCTTGCGGCACACGGGGGGAGAGCGGAGGCACCGCGCCGGGGCGAGGACGAATGCGGCTTGAGGAACTAGCAGGCAAGGCGGGCCTCGTCGGTGAAGACGAAGAGTCGGTGAGAGCTTCTGCCTCTCATCCACGTTGTTCGTCATCCGACCTGGCCTGGCAGTGCCACCCTGCAAGCTGTGGTGGAGAGCAGCGATTGGCGAGGTAGGACAAGACTCGAGCCTTTCCGCCGGCCGCGCCAAATGACTAATCCGATTTTGCAGCAGCACAACCGCAAGGAGCTCCAGCGCATCACTCTCACATCGCGTCTCACCAGCCTTTTATCTCACACACACACCACCCTCGACTCGGCGTCCGCATGCGACTACTGCTACCTCGCGCCAATGGCCGTCGCTGAGCCATCGCGGTGACTCTACCGCCCACCCCTGGGACCGAACTACTGCGCCATCGACTTGTACCACCACCGATCCACACGCTCGCCCACTGCGCCGAGGCCGTTGGCCAGCTTTCATCCCATCGTCTGCATTTTCTGTTCCGAGACACCCCTGTATAAATATCCACCACCCCTGCTTGTTCGACTACCGCTGCACTGGAAGCGAGCGGCTGCCATCGGCTTCTGCGACACACCCGCCTCCACCTGCATCCCACACCAATTCTTGTTGTCAGGACGATTGCGACTGCTTACCGCTGAAGCATAATCATCAACGACAGGACTATTCACACTCACGGCCGATTCTTGGGCTCCTTCGAAAAAAAGTGTAAAGCTACCCTTTGCGGTAGCCGGCGTTTTATTTGCATCAAAACAATAGACTGGACGGGCGGGGAAAAAGGTGCTTGTCTCGACTTTGCTCTTGATTTTTCCTACTACGGCGTTTTTTTTCCCCCCTCGACATCTGCGCGCGAGCCTTTTCACAGCTTGAAGGGGTGGCGCATCGGGGTTTCGACACCAATACACTTTTGCACCTCACGGTCAGATTACGACTTTTTAGTACAACGCCCTCGCCCTGCAGAAAAGGGTTTGCTGGTTCAGACTCTTGAGCGGGCGGGCCGGCGAAACCCACTCTTCACTTCTTGGGTTCTTTGATTTTTTTTTTTTGATTTCCCTCATCTGATGGCCTTTTTGTTTGCTTTGAAACGGGGAACATGCTAGACTGGGGAAATTTGCTTCGGGATGGCAAGGTCACATACACAGATGGATGGGAAACGTGGAAAATGGGAGCTAGAATCTTTGCGTTTTTTTGTTGCTATATAGAATCCAAGATCGACCTGTCGCAAGACTCATGATATTTAAAGAAGGCTCTTTTTTTCCCCTCCCTTTCAGCGGAATTTGCCCGTGATTCCCTGCATAGAGAATGGAAGCAGCCAACGGCGCTTGTGCGACTATTCTGGAAGTATTCCCTTCAGTCTGAATTGAAGGCATGAACCGTCTCGGAGTGTGACAGCATCATAATCGCTCCTGCTGACTGCTCCAAGATGGGTACCCATCGAAAGACAATCCCATCAAAATGTCCTTCTCGCTCCGTGGTCCTCTCCGTGGTCCAACTGCTCCGCGTCTTCAGACCCAACCCACGGCGTAGTAGCTAATTTGGGGTGTGACCGCATCCGCGGCCCAGAAATTTGTCACGCATCTCGTTCGTAACTGCCGGGGTCTCCACTTTTCTTCTTCTTCTCTCTTTTTTTGTTTTGTTTTTTTCCTTCAGCTTGCTTGCTTGCTTGCCTTGCTTGCTAGTCTCATCGGGGTTTGGGGAAACCCCCCCTCCCCCCACTCCCCTCCCGTTCTGCTAAGCAGAGCCTCTTGGTTCCCGCTCCCGTAGCCGGTATCCACCACCCGGACATCCTTCGAGATCCCAGCCAGCCACCCGCGCGACATGGGGATGGGAAAAAATCAGGGCAACGTCATCCTGTGGGGAGCTCGACTTTGTCGACTCAGAACTCTTCTACCCGCACCCCGATAGTTTCTCGCATGACTGCGTGTGATTGATGTGCTTGCAAAATCGTGCCTCGTGTTCTAGATAATTGTGTGATATTGATTTGTATTTTTCCCTTCCCTTCCCGTTTAGCAAAATGCTTACGCACCCCCGGAATCCTTCCCATCTTTGCCCAGTTCTTCATCTTCGGTTTCTATCCGCACAGTCACACGGCATGAGGAAAAGATCTCGGCTTGCCGCTTCCTTTGACGTCGCACAACGTCGGGTCAAATCGACGAATTTTTCCACGGTAGAGCAAGAGGAAGAAGATGCTATCCCTGCTTGCCCATTCTGATGGGAATCATAGGAGGGAAACTTCAGACGAGGCGAAGCGTGAGGAAACACAAGACCAGAACCGCGATCGCCGGCCCGCTGAATCCGAGCTACTGCAGGAACACCGCGTCCCTGCAGCTGGCCTCACATCTCATCCCGTCCGATCCTTATCATGCTCAATGCATCCAGCCTTGTGGCTGCTCCAAAAAGGAAGTGACTAGCCAAAGGAACGTTTCTGCAGGAACGGAACCTTGCACTTCTACGATTTCCTGGTATTCTTCACGACGATCCGCGAGGACAGGGGCCTGCCGAGTCGATCGGCATCCCGGGAGGACCAAAAGAACGGTCCGTACGACGTGAGCATAGATGGTGTGGTACCAACCGTCAATGCTTTCTTGCTTCTTTCTCTTTTCTGTTAGACCCGGCTATGTGCGTTCCCGCCATCTGTTGTACTTCCGTCCAATCGGGTCCTTGAGATGAGATGAATTCGCAGACATGAGATGGAAAGGTGGTGTGAGTGTGACGCGAGGAGTTTGTGACTCGATCCAACGATGGAATGATTGGGCCCCAGGACACAGATTTCGGCCAAGAGAGAGCTCCACACAGCCGCTTCGATGGCCCGTTGCGCGCATGCGTGCGCGACTGTCAGACTCGAGCGTGTCCAGGTGCTGGGTAACCAGTCAGGTGCGTCTGTGGGACCGGAGAACTGTTGTGAGGATGTGCGGCCCGCAAGGGTACATTTTGCATTTTCGTTGTCCTGCAGAACAGCTTCATTTGTGCATATTGGTATGGTCACGAGCAAGTTCTGAATCTTTGTTCGGCTTGCAGCCGATTCATGGCTTGCCGGTATGTTTTGTTTTGTTTGATGAGAAATTATCCCGTCAATCATTCGGCGACGAGCATGTCGCTCCTTCAAAATTCATCCGAGCGATGGCGTAGGATGACAGGACTTTCGCTTTCCGGAAGGCGGCTCCTTGGCCGAAACGGTTTGCCTGGTTGCCTGATTTCAACGACAAGGCTGAATATGATTGGTATGACGCGATACTGCGGGTGTCGAGTCATCGGAGCCACGTTGTCATAGCCCTGATGGTGGCGTGACAGCCTGAGAGATCATTTGGCGGTTATTGGAGTAGCCTTGAATGAAAGGGTAAGTCGATAATCCGTGCATCTCGAAGAACAGCTCGGCCGTGGGTTGACGTGTTTCCGGAGAGATCGACCGCTCGACCCGGTGAGCTGGTACACGGGACAGGAACGGAGAAGAGGAAGAACCGTGGAATATGGGCCTTTTCGAATAGGGAATAGGGGACCGAAGGCCGCTGGAAATAGTCACTACTATGGAGCCACAAGGACTGTCCGGAAATCAATCTCCGTTGACTTCAATTGGATCCTGCTGGCGAATAGTACACCCTTAGGCTACTTCCGCATATGGTGCGCTATGAGCTGACGCGGGGAGAAGCCGTTGGCTCGGAGGCCGCGCGGAACGAGGGAGGAGGTCGTGGTGGTGTGGTGCAGGTAGGGGCTGTGAATGCTGAATGGTGCTTTGATGCTGTTTGATGAGCGATGAGCAAATGCTGACTGCATCGTATTCGTTTGTACGAGGCGTAACATACAAGGTTTCGTTGCCTTGTTCGTCTGTCACTGGTGTGCGTCCGAACGGCCCTCGTGGTAGATGCATCGCATGTGCGGTGTCTTCCTAGTGCCGGCTGTCAGCGCTGCGAGTGAGTCCTGAGTGGTTCGTCGTGTGGACCCACAGCGGGTAAGAAAGATGTCAGCCTGCAGTCCGCTAAGATGACCTCGACTCACCATGGTTCATGGCTGAGGACGGCAAGTGCGGCTGAGCCGGCATCGCCATCCAAAGACATAATAGATGCGGCGATGTAGTGATGGAGAGGCATGTCTGCAGCCCAAAAGCGGCATGGAATCGTGGTGACAACACGCGAGGCACAAGCTGACAACGGCGAACTGAGCTGACAAGGTGTGGATCGATAGACTGATAAGGAACATGGACGACTTGCTCTGCGGCAAGCTGAATGAGGAATATCATACCGACTTACAGTCAGCGTCAGTGAGCCAAGCGGGGCGCAGATTCGTGTCTTGAACGAGGTAAATTTGCCATTCTTCGTTTTGCCGTTCTGAATTGCCGTTCGAGACAAGTTCAAATAATCTGGTGTGTCGCTTGACACGTCGACAAGGGCAATGGTCATTTGCATCAAATATGAACACTGCCTCGCAAGGGATTGGCGCTTGACCGAAGCGTAGCAGCTCACTGATGTCAAGATCTCGGTTTACGATAACGAGAGAGAATATGGAACGATGCATAACCAGTTTTAGTTGAACCGTGGTTTGGAGTTGTATCCTCTGTCAATGAGCATCCAAGGCGGCCATGCAAAAGTCTTTGCGCAAGTCCTGCAGCTTCTGCTTACACGACTACCTAGATAGACACTGCCATAGGTTCTTATGGGCGTTGAGGCTTGAGACCCTCATGAGCTACTATCCGCGATCGATAAAAGGGTCGTTCGCGAAGGACATTCAGAGATGTTCACGTCCACGACTCAAGCCCCGGGACGCGGGACCAGTGCGATTAGGACCTGGCGTCACCTCTCCGCCACCGAGATTCCCAAAAACGGTTACTGTGCTCGCTAGCCAGGATATATCGGTGCTTGGTACACTTGAGTCGCCCCCGAGGAACTTGAGCAGCCTGTTTGCCGTCCACGTCGGATATTCGTCGCCCCATCAGGCCCAGTCGTTGGCCGCACAAGCCGCATCACCCTTCCATTCCAACATCGGCTCGATAGGCAGCTAAATGAAGATCGTGGCATGCGTTTGATAACCTTGGCCTGATAGCATTGCATAACGTGATCGCCCTCATTTCAATTAGAGCAACCCACCTGCTGATGACAAGGTTTCGCAGACAATACCGCGCATAGGTCTAATCAGACTGGCCGGACACTGATCTTCAGATTGCTTGGATTTGGGTTCTTCGAGAAGTTGCGGAACTCTCCCTCATCTCTTGGTGCGGCCTTCCTGTGAATGGGGATCCATGAGACACGATGAAGGAAGTACCACCGCTGACCTAAGCGCCTCGATGCCAATGTTAATTACTATCAATCTCGTCCACCAAGCTGCATGCTATGAGTCTAGTCTACTCGGCGGGCCCACTGCCGTCACTCCACTTTATCTGGACAGTCGACGTGGTCGAGACGCTTGCGTCACGGAGGCTGATGCTAAAAGGTCGAGTTGTCATCGAATCACGCCGGATAGGAACAACTGTTCTCATCCCATACACTGACTTCGTCGGCTCCTCTCTTCACATGCGATTTATCTGCCTACGGAGAAAGCTGCGCTCCTCTGGCTCTTCTTGGGCAGGCGTGAGCTGGGCGCTGAAAAGCCGTATGGCCGAGATATGATGAGGTCGCATAGCAGGTCGGCGCTTCCAACGACGTCTGAGCGGTTGTTTTGAATGAGCTCAGCTCGTTGGTTGAGGCTGTCGGCTCGAAACTGGCACTCTCAGCTGCCGAGTACACCCCACTGCATCTGCTGGACCACGTCACGTTTCAGCCCAGAATTATCACCACCGGCTGTTGGACTCGCTCTTCGACATGGTCATCAAACTCAACGGTGACTGTGGCTGTGGTGAACGTACAGATTAGGAGACTAAGTTGTCCTGTACAGTCGAACACACAGCATACGCACAGCCTGCGGCCTTGACCCGACGTGTTTCCGTCCGACGGAAATCAGCCGAAAGTACGACTACCTGAATTGATCATAAGACTGACGGTTCCAAGATGACCTGGACAGAACACGGTGCTGGGCGCTATCAGCGTCCAGCCGACAGTCTTGAGCGATTTTACGTTGCGACAGCCCACCTTGGCAGTCCGCTCGGTCAGGAATATCTCGCCTTCAGTTTTGGTGTCAAGATCCAACACACGCTGCCAAATATCAAGGATGAGCTGCGACGGACATGGATTGCGATGCGGTTCAAGCATCCGTACATCGCTGCCACTCTCGAGAACGACAACGTTGTATACGAAGTACCTACGCAAGAGGGACTTCAGACTTGGGCGGATGAGACGATTATTGAGAAGCAGGGCTCGTCCGCTTCCAGCCTTTTTCCGGAACTGGGCTCCCCAAAGGCTCAATTGACCCTGTTTTACCTATCGACTTCGTCCGAAATCGTGTTTCAGACCAGCCATTGGCGGATGGACGGCGGTGGTGCGGTCGGATTCCTCTCTGATTTCTTGGATGAGCTCACCACTCTACAAGCCAAGGATTTCCAATGGGGCAAAGAGATATCAAATCTGCCTGATGGTCTTGACGATGTGCTCGCGCTATCAGACAGTCTGTCAGAAGCAGCTGATGCCGAGCTGAATCAAAAACTCATGGGCTTTGCCGCCCATCTGCCTTCCATCAACGTGCTTTCTTCGAACCCGTCAATACCATCCACAACTACGGAGCGTGAAGAACTAGTGCTGCCAAAGAACGTGTCGTCTGCAATCGGGGTCGCCTGCAAGCAGCTCAAAGTCAGTCACACTGCGGCAATGCATGCGGCATTGATCGCCGCGACACTTGCTTTGCAGAGGCCGGACAGCCCAGCAACCTCATACGCGACATGGTGCGCCTTCAGCTTGCGGCAAAAGATTTCTGAGCTCCATCCCGGTGCTTCTCAGGCGATCGCAGGAGCACACACCGGACTTCCACTTGCCATGAAATCCTCGGGCTCTTTCTCGACCGACGCCGGAACGATCCAGAACTTCTATCGCACTGCACTAGCGGCTGATGAGACAGTGCAGGGCCTCAAAGTACTGCACAACAAGCTAACATTTCAGCTATCTCAGCCTCTTCCCGAGGGAGTCGCTCCGCCAGCAGATCCGGCGTTGAATAGCATCGGGGTCGTTGACAAGCATCTGGCTGAGCATTATGGGCAGGAAAATCGCAAGGTCACGCTTGACGGCTTCTGGCTTGGTAATACAATCTGTACCTTCAATATATGGGTCCATTTGTGGACGTTTCAGGGTCGCATCACGCTGAGTGCGCTGTACAACCGAGGCGTGTACGATCGGGCGAAGGTTCAGGAATTGTTGAACAAGACGGTCGAGACCCTCTGCAAGGAACTGGACGTACGTCAAGATGGGGTAGACGTGCAGTGAGTGTCGCCAAATTGCTTCCAGGTGGTTTAGGGGAGGTCTTGGGGAGAATGTTTCGCTGGTGCTTCGACGATAGTGGCCTTGAACGGGCTCTGATCTAGCTGTTCTCGGCGTAGATTGACTGACATAATCGTCTCGTAGCGTCGCTGAAGAGGCTCCCTTTTAACTCACTTGTGAACCCCTCACTGAGAAAAGCATTGCAATATCGTGAAGCAAATGCGGCTTGGTGCAGCTCAGCCGCTGCCTCATGGTCTAAATCATCTTTGTACTAAATGCACATCATTAACCACATCCGCATGGGTCAAACCGGATCGGCGGATCGTGGAAAAAAACTTTCTGTTCAAATATACCTTGGTCATGGATTCTGTCAGCGAGAGGCTGGCTCAGGAGCTCGATCAAGCTTCTAGTGTGTCCTTGACTCTAGATGCACATCGCAACGAATCAAGACCAGAACACACAACCTCAGATATCCCAAGAGAACCGTGGCATCATCACAGCCTGCACGATCTCATGCAGAGCGTTGTTCAGGGATGTCACTTTTGTTACACTATCTGGCACGCCCTCGAGTTCAATTTCTACGGTTGCACGGAACCTGTCTCACTGGAGAGAGTGGCCAGCGATGAGGAGTTGGCGAAGAACCATGTTGGAATCCCACTTGTGTCATCTGAATGGAAACCTCATGACACTTTGACCATTACATATGTACCTCGCGATGGGCTGCGGGAAGGCCATTGG
>UYJD01000001.1:1715189-1764134 GCA_900618795.1 Cyanodermella asteris | reverse complement strand
GTACATAGGAGCCCTCAGGCTCAACTCAACAGTATCAATGCTACCTCATTGATCGTAGCCTTGCACACTCAGTTCACCGCACCCCGTGAAGACCCAGACCTACGAGCAACACCTTCAGACTTGACGCCGACCTTCACTGGTCGCCTACACAGTCAACCAACCCGTGCCCGCGTTACAATTGGTCTGAATTGCTGGCAGAGCTCCAGTTGCACCCAGGTTTGGAACCAGTCTTACTGAATCTCGGCTTTGTACTGACGCGTTTCCAGCTCCTCTCTCTTTTGACCAGGTTGAGGCGATTCCTGATATTGGCAGTAAAAGCTTTGACAAGGTTCACCGGTGGCTGCGGGATTGTTCGTTCAGCCACACTCGGTGTCAAGCCTACTCGCGGGTGCTGTACGACGCCCTTTCTCGAAGCCGATCAAAGCGAATGATTCTGGTACAAATGAACCACAGCGTCGTGGAGATGAAGTCGAAGCTGACCTCAGAAATACCCGAAGATGCTCGCTACGCGACACTGTCCTACTGTTGGGGCAGCGCCGATACGAACCTGCGGTTGACAAAGGCCAACGCAGAAAGCTTTATGAAATCGATACCTGTACATGAAGTGCCGAAAACTATCCTCGAGGCAGCAGTTGTGACTGCTAAGCTGGGACTCCAGTACTTGTGGGTCGACTCTATGCATAGTGCAAGACGATGATCAAGACTGGCGCGATGAAGCTACAAAGATGCCACAAATCTATGCACATGGATACGTCAATTTGTCCGCTGTGTCGGCAGCGGACTGCAACGGAGGCCTTGGCTTATCGAGAAACGACATCATGGAGATGAACCCGCTCGTGCTGGATTTGAACTGGACGGGGCTGTTGCATGGCCGCTTCACAATAGGCGGAATGCTTCTGCATCAGCGATGCCTCAACACCTCACCGCTCGGCGCCAGAGCTTGGGCGCTCCAGGAGAACATCCTGGGGTTCAAGACGATACATTTCGCACGCGACTACATTCGATGGACGTGTATGACCACTGCAGCATGTGAGGCTGGCGAATTCGACTTCAGATCGCAAGCTCAAGAATTTGAGAATTCTGCTTTCTCCACCGGAAATTGGATAGACTTTCTGGACGACTCGTACAAAACAAGGCTGCTCACCAGAGAGACAGACAGGTTAGTTGCGCTGGCAGGTATCGCCCAGGTGTGGGCACATGTCAGGCGCTACGAAGCAAAGGACTATTTAGCGGGCCTTTGGAGACCCAATTTATGGTACGAGCTCTTGTGGATTCCGGGCCGCGATAGCATGCCACAACCCTTATACGTTGCTCCTTCTTGGTCCTGGGCTTCAACGGTTGGGTCATTCTTCAATACCTCGGCTGGCGCAGCAAGGGATGGGCCCCAGTACTATGCCAGACACCCAGATTTCCGCCTCCTCGAAGCTATTATGAAGCAAACCGGTACCGGCGCTTTTGGCTCTGTCGAACAAGGCTCCCTGCGTGTACAGGGCAAATTTCGCCGAGTGGAGCTGCGACAGCCCCTTGGAATCGACTTCGACTTTCATACAATGATCGGCTATCGAGACGTTTTCCAGTCTCTGCGCATAGGTCAACAAGAATTCGAGAAGACATCCTTTCCCCATGGACGCTTGGGAGAGGCACCCATCAGCGAGTATCTGGATGACAGTCGCATGTATGAGAAGCTCACCTGCAGCTGTTTCCTACTTCCATTAGCCAAGATGGTGGTGCGGCAGGGGCCCTACTCTTCACGCGCTGAGGGTCTGCTCCTTCAGCCCGTGCCAGAGTCTTGGGGGAAATATAGACGGATCGGCGTTTTGGTTGCCGAATATGACGAGGATTCATGGGAAATGGGAGGGTTCTGGGAAGCTGGCTGTAAATTGGAGGCCATGAATTACCTGCGCGATTGCGGCGAGGGTGTGTACGAATTCACAATCATCTGAAAGTCCTTGGCTGGGAGTGGATCCGAATCTGGCAGGAATTCGCAATCTCCTTCACACTTGAAAGAAAGTGCTCGGTCCTCATTGCCGTCAAAGATTGATCAGATTTATGCACCGAGCGATGAAGGGCGTTCTGGCGGCTCGCGGTGGCAATGAGCTCTTCATGACCTAAGTGGTTAATGATTCGATGCAGTGGAGCATTTGCGTTCTTATATACTCTCAGACTTGAGCGACTAATGCTGCTTCACTGGACAATCTTCGAGATTTCTCTGTACAAAAAGCGGGTTATTTGCCTGAAACTTTGCTCTCACGTATCGACCGGGGAGTTTCTACCATGACATATTCTCTTCTCGTACTTGTTCACCAGCTTAAACCTTGCTCATGCCCCAATGTACCTACATGCTTGAGAATGTAGCGCTGATTACCGGATAGCCTTCCCCTGTTTGGCAATCTCGGCGTAGTCCACCCTCGGATACTTCAAATCCCCAAACTCAAACAAGACCTCCAGCCCCTCCCTATCATCCGCATCCAACGCCATGATGATCCTCTTCTCCGCCGGCGCTTCAAGCCGGATCCTCGTCGAATCACCAACAACCCCAGCTTTGCGCCTCACGTCCCCCAGGATTTTGCAGTACCATCTGTGCTTGATCCGATCCGATGAATCGACCATGTACTTTGGCGGAGGCGGAAAGAGCTCGTCGAACGCGTAGTCGTACAGAACCTCGGCCCACTCGCCGGATTCGTACAGAGAGCGGGCTTGGTGCATGCAGTCGGCATCCGTCTTGTTGAACTGGGCGCGCTGGAAGTAGCGGGCGATGTCCGGCCAGCTGAAGCCGACGAGACGATTGGCGATCAGGTGTCTGTTCTCGAGGGCGGTCCAGGGAGAGGAGGGCCTGTGAGATTTGTGATGGTGGCTTGAGACTGGAAATGAAGGTGCCGGTGGTGGGTGAATATCGCTTTGGGCGCCATAAACATGCTTGTCGTGGCCGCGTGGATCCATCCAATATGAGGCCACCGTTTCCTGGTTGCTGCCAGACATTTTGTGGGACCGATGAAATGTAATGGGTAGCGAAGCGATATAAAAGTACTTTTGTCCAATCAATCGGATGAGATTCAGCAGCGGAAGCTTTATAGCCTCTGAATAGAGCTTGCCTGTTTACGGGAAAGCGAGAGCACTAGATCATGGAACGTCGTGCAGATTGACTCAGAGGCAAAGGCTTGGTCATTCACCGTGAAGTGTGCTCGGAAGCGGCGATGTTGCCAACTCAGCCATGTTGGTATCGTTGTGCGAAAACACTACAGGTATAAAGCGAATGCAAACTGAAAGTAGATGGAGGAAATGATTGCTGGTTGTCTCCAAAGCACATAGAACAAGGATTACGACTGTATGGTGCGCAGCATAAGCTTGAATGCCCTCTTCACCCCGATAGCTAGACTGCGTAGATTCGCGTCACAGCTGCAGAGCGTGAATGTACATTTCAATATCTGACGAGACCCTGTGACTGGTCATAGATTTCGCGCAGAAGAGGGCTGCTCGTTCGCTTTGATCCGACACTTTACACACAAGTTCCTGCGCAAAGGCACAGTAGACGAGAGCTTCAACTTACGAAATTTCGGGAAATTTCATACCAATAAGATATCTGCCATCATGGAGGACACTTACACCAGAGAGGATGTGGCGACGCAGCGCCTCATTTTCTGGAACATGTGCCCGAGCCTGTTCCCGTTCGATCGCGAGCCTGGATTTCCGCACTTGGTCTGGGCCCCAGGTTTCAAACCCGAGACCGATTGTCGTATGTGATCCCCTCTGCGCGTCTAATACCATCCTTCGAATATGCTGACGGCCACTTCAGGGCATCTCACTATCGCCGATGCCGTTGCGACCTTCTTCTGGTCCTGGGATCGTTCCAAAGTCATCAACATTTTCGATCTGAGCGTGCCAAACTACAAACTCAGCATCACTGCCTCAGAAAGTCGGGTTAGAGAGTTCACAGTCTCACGACGAGGGAGGGCTGTCAAAGTGAGCACAACAATTCAGACTCATAGTGCGCCTGCATGATTTACGATACTGATTCTCGATTTAGATCACATTCCGCACCAATGTCGAGAGCGAACCCAGCAACAGTGAGGTGCTTGTCGACATTGAGCCTGATGGCAAATGGCAGGCAGTTGATCGCGTGCCGGGTATCGGTGCGGAAGAGATGACTGAGATTGGTAGGAAGCTTGCTCGGAACATCCTGTTACATCGTCCTTGGTGTATTCATCCCAAAGCTCAGGTGCAAGAATGGTTGGAGGATGCAGAGGAAGCAAAGACATGATAGACCATGAGCGGCTCAAGCTCGTCATGGCGATTTGAAGCGGTGTAAACTGCTGGTATTCGAACGACTTCCAATAAAGATCACCTTGACTCGATTCAGACAATGTCAGCAAGTTAACATCACGTGACGACGCTTCGGTGGCAGGCGATATAATGTTCCGGCCGCGGCTTATCGCATGGCAAGCAATCGGACCCTGAGCTGGACCCTGGCGGGGGTGGAAACAATCGCGCAACACGACACTCTATCCATCCCAGGAACAGCCTCCTCTTTCCGGCAAACAGCTCGTCGGCTGCTCCCCGTTTCTGGCCAAACGAACACGCTGATCGTGCTTCTGCCCGTCCCGGGAGTCCCCGTGAGGCGAGCTGTGCTTGTGGCCTGGCCGGCTGATCCGGCGATATGCTCGCGTGTTGATCATTCTTCGCTTGCTGACTTTCATTTACCCTTTGTTCGTTTCTCATCATCTATCCATCATTGTTGGCTGTTCAGACGCTTCCATGAATTGTGGTCTTCAATTGACTTTTAGCGAAGCATTCCAACAGGGACTCATTACAACACACCTTGCGGGCGTTGGACACTGTACACGCCGCTTATCGGTACCCCTGGACTCATCGACATCGGCTTGTGTGAAGGTCTCATTTTCTGCTTACTGCAGTCAACGCGACAGGCCGCATCGTCCTCGCCATGTACTTCACAACTTGCCCCGTTCATGACCATCCTCGGATTCCAGACGAGCCCTCCCAACCCTTCCGCTTCCTAGACCTCCCCGCCGAGATCCGAATTCGGATTGCGTCCTACGCACTCTCGTCATCCTCAAGCATACGGATTCGCCATCCGCAACACAACAGACATGCAGAACCTTCTCCCGAGCCGAAATTCCTCACATCGCCACGGCTCGACTACCCTCTTCCTAGAACTCCGCCTCCCACCCCTCCGTGCGAAGACCTCATTCTATTGCCACCGGATCAGCTTACGCAACCCCTGAAAGAGCTGCAAAGCAGAGCAAGAGATGGACACAGCCTACTGGCCCTCCTGATGGCGTGCCGCCAGACATACATCGACCATTGGTCCACGTACTACAGACACAATGAGTTTGTGTTCACTCCAAATACCTGGCAGGCATTCAGTTCAAGGATTCCGGAGCGGTGCTTGGCTGAGATCAGACATATCAGGTTCCGGATGCCGCACCGCAGTCGGCAAATGCACATCTGGAGAAATCTGGCCGAGTTGAAGAGTCTAGAAACAGTGACAGTCGTGCTGGCTCCACCAGAAAACGCGAGCAAGCTGGAAAGAGCAAACTGCGTGGCCGGCGCCAGAATGTGCACCAACTTGAGACGGCTCACAATCGAGCGAGATGGTGTTGGGGAAGGAATTGCACCGCTCGGTGAAGGCGAAGACGCGGTCCAGGCGAAGGCTGCATACAAAGAGGACACTGTGATTGAGAAGTGCATAAATCAGGTCTTGACAGACAGATGGAAGGACGTACAAAGATCACGGCGAAGAATCAGTCCGAATGCTGTTAGAAAAGCCACCAGCCGAGCCGGTAGCGTGGTGCGGCACCAGAAGAGAATGCGGATGGTAGAGACCAGTCCCACACCAGATGAACAGGCCATGGATGCATACTTCCACATGGTCGACAGCGCGACAGATGAGGACGCTGTTGGGGTGGAACAGGCGGTCTGAATTGACCGAAGTGAGACTACATTCACAACATCACGTACATACACAGCATGGCACGGCGTCTCAGGACAACGGATTGAGCGTACAGATTCAGGTGTTGACATCAATTGGTGGTTTCAATTCGCCTTCATCACCGTCGCTTTTACGGGCCGAGGTCAATCTTTCAGCAGTTGTACAGCTCAAACATGGTTCAATCTCTCTACGACCATCGCAAACACCCACTTCTTGGCAATTAGATAGCGGCAAATGAAACTGTCAAGCTTATCAACATTTCAGCTAGAGTAGACCATCTTGGACATGCGATGCTGCTGGAACGAGGTATTTTGCCAGGGCTGGACAGCATGCCAGCTCATCTCTCGATGCGTGAATATGCATGACCAGCGGCTGAAGTCATCTGCAATGCATGAAGACAAGACCAGCACCTTGTAACGAGTGAATAGCGCCAGAGGATCAGACTGGCGCCGTGTGGAGTGGAAGACATGGGATCGAGCTGAAACAAGCGCAGGCATGTGGGGCCAGTTGTGGTCGCGGCGGCTATACAACGAAGCTGATGGGCAGGAAGGCAGCCTGCTCCATCTCATTCCCTTCCGATCTCCACACTGAACCACTCCTCTCGAGCACGATATATCCCATTTATCCTCGACATCCTCTCTCTTCCATCGAGCATCTGCGATATCCAGCAATCTCATCGGTCGTTCACTGCTCGCGCGAGGACTACGCCGACGTCATCCACCCAGACGCAGTGTTGCCCAACCGTGGGATGGGGCCCTTGGAATAGCCTTGCATTGCTTCATTTCAGCATCATTAGACTCATTGCCGAAGTAAGGGGCCCGCCAGCATTTGGGCTGAACACTGACGCACTGTTGATCTGGAATCTGAACGGGCTTCCGATCAACGTTCTAACTCAGCTTCTCGCCTCGCATCACCCCTCACCTCCCCCCTCTAGCACAAACAGATCGTCCACCACCGTTGACGCGTCGCATCCACCATGGTGGACGACTCAACAAGTCAGCCCGCTGCTGAGACGCCCCAGGATCCCAGTACTGGCCCTTCTCCCGTGCCACTTCTCCGCCCTCCAATCCCAGGCCAGCGCGGCCAAGTTGGGCGAACACCTCCGCGACTTGGGCTAAGCATACCTCCCTCTCCAAGTCAACAACCTGTGAACCAGCCCGGCTCCCAGATCCCACCTCTACCAAGTCTTTCCAGACCGAGCTCTTCGAGACCTGGTCCTCCGCGTCTCACAATTGCTACACCATTGGGCAGTAGCCATACCCCTCAATCGGGTGTCACGGGAGTCGGGGGCGTTCCCGGCACCGCAAGCAGTGGAGGCAGTGCCCGGTCACGAGAAGGTAGTTTTGGTCAAGATGGTCCACATCAAAGTAGCGCGAGCAGCGGCGGAATCAGTATCAGAACAGACGCAGGAAGAGGGACACCCGATCCCGCGAGCGCCATCAGCAGCTACAGCGAACAGAACGCTAACGGCAACGGCGCCTCGCTACGACTACCAGACCTCAGTCAACTGCGAATTGACAAGGGCCGAGACTTGGACGTCGATGACCTTGACGATGACGGATGGATGGCTGCCAGTAAGGAAGGCATGATCGAAGAGATGGACACATTGGGCGAGGGTGCTGGTGGTGCGGTCAAAAAATGCAAACTCAGAAACGGGAAGACTATCTTTGCTCTGAAAGTCATTACAACAGATCCCGACCCCGACATGCAGAAGCAGATCCGCAGAGAACTCGAATTCAACAAGCGCATAGCAGACGTGCACATCTGTAGGTATTATGGTGCATATGGCGATAACTCTAGTGGCGTTATCTCTATCATCATGGAATACTGCGAAGGTGGAAGTTTGGACGCCGTTTACAAGGAGGTCAAGAAGCTCGGTGGCCGAATTGGAGAGAAGGTGCTCGGAAAGGTGGCTGAAGGCAGTCTTGACGGTCTCACCTACTTGTACTCCAAGAAGATCATTCACAGAGGTGCGTCTGAAATGGATTTCCTCACAATTTTCTACTAACAGATCTCAGATATCAAGCCATCAAACATCTTGCTCGGACGAGATGGTACGGTCAAGCTTTGCGACTTTGGCGTGTCTGGCGAATTTGGTACCCGGGGCGATGCCAACACATTCATCGGCACGAGCTATTACATGGCGCCCGAGCAAATAACCGGACAATCCTACAACATCACCTCAGATGTCTGGTCGTTGGGTGTCACATTACTAGAAGTTGCGCAACACAGATTTCCTTTCGGCGGCGATGCTGACGATGTTGACACAGGCGGTGGAGGTCCCGCCGGTTTGATTGACATCATTCAGTATATCGTAGCCAAGCCGCTACCACAATTGAAAGACGAAGAAGGAAAGGAAGGCGAGCCTCCAATCGTGTGGAGCCCGAACTTCAAGATGTTTATTTCCAGCTGGTTAGATATTTTCCTACAAAGCCTGCCGAGTAAGTCTTGCTGACGCTTTACAGTTTGGAACGAGAGCCTGCCAGGAGAGCAACGCCATGGCGTATGAATGAGCACCCCTGGATGGAAGAGATGAAAACGAAGAAGGTGAACATGGCAAAGTTTCTACAGCAAGTCTGGAATTGGATCGACTGAGTGTGTTTGGGGCCTGTCAACATGAAATGAACACGACTTTGGACGGCAAGACAAAAAGAGGCATGCATCTACCCGGCGTTGGAATGTCAAACATCTTCAGCTGATGTCTCGGATTTCGAGGAAGCGCTTTCTAAGTATACGAATAATCAGCTCGCGCCGTTACAACAACTGAACCAGGTCACGTTATCCTTTCCGCTTGAAATTCAGTCGTTGGACGGGCAATGCTAGTAAGTATACTGTTCGCGGCATACGCCCTTTGGCGTTTAGGAACGAAATGCGTTTGTTGAATTCAACCTCCAACATCATGTTCATGCTGTAAGATCTTCTTCGATCATTCAGCCTTCGTCTCTCTTCCCCCTGTGGACACTTATCACCTGATCCATTCTCTTGTAACCGCACGAAGAGCTCTATATTTAACCAATGGAGAGTCCAGGACGTGGTCTGTGTGCCACGCAAAATCTGTATTGGTGCCAACCAGGGTGAGAGCTCCAGCTTGTACAATGCTTGCTATGTATTTTTCGTGGCTTTGTGTACACAAAATAATTGTTCATCGCAATCCCTGCCTTGCATTGTTCACAGAATCGTACAATGCTACAAGGTGTCAAGTCGCAAGATACACAAGGCATTGTTTCATTATGATAAAGCGCGAAGGTCGTCCGAGTCCTCTGGAGTGGTCAAACCGTTCGTACACTCTCGCTCACGCGCTACTTGCTCTGGCAACACTGCCAGTCTCACCATAACGAGAGCTGTACCGACAACACCTGGACCCATACACCTACGATTGATCTCTAATTACCACAATGGATCAGGTTATTGCCGAACCCTGCAGCTGGGATCCCGAATTCGGGTTCACGCACCAGCAATTTTGCAACCACACCTGCCACAGCAATGTGACGGGCTTCGGCCACATCTTCGTCTGCTGCGGCCGCATGATCGTCGGCGGCGATATTCGATGCAGTTCACGCTGCCAATGCCGCCACGGCACCAAAGCAGGCGGCGAGACTTCGGAAAAAGCACCCGACTGCCCTCACTGCGGTCCATGGTCCGAAGAAGGTCAGTTGTACACTGCCCTCGCTGCCGTCGAATGGTGGTTTCACCTCTTTGCTCTACTGCCGCTGACAGAAGAGGTCAAGTTCAGGATTCTGGAACTTCGACTTCACCTCATAGGTATCCTGGGGGGAATGTCTGACCAGTGGCAGAATGTTTATGAGCAAGCGGGTTCCGTGCGCGCGCTCCGCGAGGCGATCAAGAAGGAATGGGATTGGCAGCGCGACTCGTTCAACGAGAGCACCACCAAGCCCATCGTCTGGTCTGCGAATCGTGAGTCGGCTTTGCCGTGCACAACCTACGAGGCCGAACACTGGTATGTTCCGGAGACCGAGCCGGTGTGCACGCCGGGCTCGTACGCGCTCGATACCTTCCTGGACGTCCGTTCCGGCGCATTGGACTTCTCCGCCCAAGGCGACGAGAAGGGCGAGTTGCGCCTGGACATGATCGCGCACATCAACTTCGGGTTGGAGAATTTCGCGTGGCCGCCGGAGAGCGACCTGAACAACCGACGCCTGTTGGCGCTCTTCGACCGGGAGCTGTTCACGCATCACATTTTGAATGCGAACTTCGAGGCGGTGCCCGGGATTTGCGAGTCGGATCGTCAGGTCCTGATTTACGAGGGCGAGCAGCTCGTCGCTGCCGGCAAGGGGTATTGGGCCTCCCTCGAGGACCTGGCCGGGTGCGCCGACGCATACGAGATGACTCGAGACGAGCTTCAAAAGGCGTATAGCTGGCTGGTCAAGTCGTCGACCATCAACATGCTGAAGCCGGTCTTTGCGTGGCTTGAAAAGTCGGAGGAGCAGGGTGCAAAGTTCAGGATCGGGTACGGTACGTTCCGAGGCTCTACCTACGGGACGGCCCTCGAATTCCTGAAGCGACACGAGGCCATTCCTCACGTGTCCAACCTGCTTTTCTGGACGTCGAGCCACGTCGAGATTTTTCTGGAAAGTGCCAGGATCCAGGAAGATTGTAGGCCGAAAAGATCGGTCTCGGCAAATTGGGGTGGGATCTGGAAGCCGTCGAAGCTGAAGCGGGCTTGGTCGTCTGCGTCGACTGAATCGTCTTCGCTGTCTGAGTCGTCTACTCCGTCCGAGTCGTCTACTTCATCCGAGTTGGCTGCTTCGTCTGAGTCGTCTGCTCCGTCGACATCGTCCGCTTCGTCCGAGGTCTGAAAACTGAAGACGGCCGCCTTTCATTTGTACTCGTAACGTCGAACAATGAGTAAACACATGTAATGATTCATGCTATAATATCAGGTAGTTTTCATTCTGATTGAAGTGAGATTTGTAGCCTCCGTACTGATACATCACCCTCATACCACTTCCTCACGACTTGAAAAGCAGCGCCTTCGCGTTCCTATACGCAAACTGGTCCAGCTGATCATCATCCATAAGTCCCTCCTCCTTAATCTCCTTCAGATACTCCGTTCCCAACGCATTCAGGCTGAAAGGGTAGTCCACGCTGAACAAAACTCGGTCCCGCGGCATGACAGCCAACAACAGCCTTAACGAATTCGTATCAAACATGCCACTCGTCGTCATCCACACATTCTCCCGCATGCACTCCGCAAAAGATCGCTTCAATCCCCACCGGCCCGTCGCCTTGTCGATCCTCTTGAACATGTACGGCAACAACTCACCCGAATGACCGAGCAAGATCTTGACTTTCGGAAACTTCTCAAAGGTCCGCGCGGCGAGCAGTCGCAAAAAGTGGATTCCGCATTCGACGTGCCAGCCGAAACCAAATGCACCGATTGTCATCGCCTCGGCGGCTCGTCCAGTGAGACCGCCGCCAGAGTAACTCGCCTTCTCCATCTCCTCGCTCGGCCACGCCGGGTGTAGATAAATCGGCACATCCAATTCCTGGGCCTTGGCCCAAAACCCATCAAACTCGTCCCCATCGTAAAACAGTCCGTTCGTGTGGTTGTCTACCAGCGCGCCCACGAAGCCGAGGTCCCGGACGCATCGCTCGAGCTCTGCCGTCGCGGCGACGGGGTCCGACATGGGTAGGGTTGCGAAGCCGGCTAGGCGCGTGGGGTGTGCTTTTATGGCGGTGGCGAGCTCGTCGTTGGCGGCGAGGATGGAGGCGGTTGCGGCGTGGTTTACGGGGGAGTGGGAGATGACTTGGATCTCGACGTCGTTTTCGTCCATGTCCTTGAGCCGGGCGGAAGAGAGGTCGGCGAGTCGATCGGTGATGTGCGGGGGAAAACCTTCCAGGGGGTCACCGCCGGCGGCGGCGATGGCGGCTTTGACGGCGTTGGAGGAGAAGTGCTCCTCGAGGGTGATTGAGCGGACCATGGTGGATGTGATGCTTTGGTAGTTTGGGAGCCTCGCCGTCCAATATCTTTCGAAGGAGCGAGTGGTTGCTTGGGTACAGACGAAAGCGACTAGCACTTTTGATGATACTGAGGTGGGTGTAAGAGAGTATTTATACTTATCGAGGTACTCCACTTTATTTGATATGGCTGGACCCTGGCGGAGTGCTGTTCTTCAGCATCAGGCAGTCATATAGAGTTCAGCATCCTGTCTGAAACGCGCCGCCTTCGATCACGGAGTTGTCGCAAGTCCGACGACAGGAACATGATGCGAAGGCCTTTTTGATCCTGTTCGTACGACCTTAGAAGCCGTCGGTCAGACCCATAATTGAGGCCGAGATCTGCTCCTCATATTAGGATTGTCTGAATGTGCCGCAGTGAAGTTACGTCACGGCTGCGACGTCGCGGCGTTCGTTCTAACACCGACGCGAACGTCCATCGCATCCTGGGATGCTGCTAAGGCGGAGAGACCCTTACCGTAAGCATTTGTTAAGAAAGCCACCAGAAGGATGTCACGGCAGGAAAGCTCGAGCCGCAAATTGGCCACTCGTCCGCAACGCAGGCGTCGCAGGGTCCTGGCGCGTACATGAAACGGAACGGAGAACGCGAACTAACACCACCATGCGCAAAGTTGCCCTCTTTCAGCACTCTTGGCCGGTTTCTTTAAGGAATCTTCACACAAAGAACCGAATCTCAAGATGCCCTGGATCTGGCTTCGCACAAAATTCCATACAACCCAGGCAGCCATACTCTGCCTGCCAATGAGTCGCGCTCACTGCTTCACTGACTACCACTCTTCACCAGCCAAAATGCATTCTGACTCACGACGTCACCTTCTGTGTTCAGCACTCTTCTTGATCAAAATTGATTTCTCACCGCACCACCTAAGTTTGTGTTCACCTGGTGTTATTTTACTAATTTGTCGTTTGTCAAGCTTCATCCAAGATTGTGTCACCACACAGTACTCCTTAGTTCCCGGACGTACGAGAGTGACGACCTTCAGCCCCGGCGCTTTAATCGACTCCTTGATCACCGAAGAAAACTTGCTCAAGATAGATTGACTGATCATGGATGGATCAAACAACGACTTTCGCAGAATGGGCCTTGGTGGTGGTGGAAACGGATTTGGAGGTGGCGATGGCCCCAACCCTGGTGGGCTAGGCCGTGGAGGTCTTAACAACTGGCCGGGAAATCGCGGTGGCTTCGGCGCATCCAATAGTCGTGGTGGACATAGTTCAGGAGGGAGTACCGGCTACAGTCTCAGTACCACGCGAAGTCTCGGTACTGCTCAATGTCACGGTACTGATCAGGGTCTCGGTTCCCATATGTCGAATCAGAATAGAGGTAACCATCGCGGACGATGCAACCAGCGCGGACGAGGTAACCAGCGTGGACGAGGTACCCAGCGCGGACGCGGTGCGCATAGGGGCAGATCCGACTGGAGGTACGATCGTGACACCACCCTTGCGCGTGAAAGAGTACCGTGGGGCCCCTTCAATATCTCAGAACCAGCGCAAGTTTCTTTTCCCTGGATGACTCATGTTTCGGAAAAGGAACAGCCGGCTCTGCTGAGTTCCATCAAAGCCCTCGTTCTTACCCAACAGCGTCTGTTGGCTCATAAACATTACAAAACGGCCTGGCCCAACTTGAAGAGTCGACTTTTCATCGAAGACACGCGGAGATGCAGAAAATGTGGCCTTCTCAAGCCAGAGGCCGACAACGAGTTCCCCATCTGCACTGGCACCGAAAATGCCCAACACGACCTTACTTCCTTCGAGGAAATGGCCGACGGAAAACTTTTCGCCCCTCCTGAGGACCCAGAAAAGAAAAAGCGGGCTTTCGTCGTGCTTGATGCGGAGTTCATACACGTCTGGCGCTCCCAGTTGGGCAATGAGACTGATACTATTGTTGGCAAAATCGCTGTCATCGATGGTTTGACGGGCCAGGTTCTGCTGAATCACTATGTTATGCCTAAGGGACAACTCATGATCAAGACGCTACAATCTAGATACTCCGGCATTTATTTTGCTGGCATCGACGAGGCATTCGGTCGTGGTGGAGTAATTGAAGGTCTTGCGGGCTTGAACGCAGAATTGGCAAAGGAGATCGACGAGAACACCATCATCGCTGGTCACGCCATACATGGCGACCTCAAAGCTGCTAATTTCTCCCACGGCGACTTGATCGATACCCAGCTGCTCCACGAAAATGTCTGCGGTACACGCTACGCGAGCCTTAAGCATTGCATGGAGACGCTGTTGGGTCACAAGGTGCAGCAAGCCGCGGACCATGATCCTCTTGAAGATGCTTGCGCGACGCGTGAGTTGGTCCTACTCAAAGCCGGCTTTCTGCAGGCATCTGCTCAGCCAGGGACAGCCGGTGCCTAGGATTCCGCCGATGCTCAACGCTCCGCCACTGCTGAACACTCCACCGAAGTCTGAGGCTCCGACCACCAACGACTCCGACTCATGCTATCACGATCAATAACTATAAACCAGCCGATACGATAAATTGGACTGGGTTTTCAACTAGTTCAGCATATACAGAGTCGAGCTCCGGCTGTCAGCGTGGAGGACTCGAACCAGCCAAATAGGCGACAAACAAGATGGAGGTACTACGGACTCAATTCAAGGTGAAAGTCGGCGCTGCTAGTAGACTAGCTGAACCAAAGGGAAAGAGAAAATATCTACTTGACAAGCGTGGAGCCAGTATCAGCGTCGCGTTGTATGTGACAACTTTTTTGTAGGCTTTGCTTTACCACAAACGCAGTAACTCAATTGTTAAGACAAAACAATGTATACGATTGGTCACTAATGCCATTCGAAACGATGTATCGTTGACTCTGTTACAGTCCATTGACTTGGTGATGGTCGTAAATAAGTAATGCAGGGGTCTATGATCTGAGTCAATACATAGCTGTTTGGTATTTCATTTCATCAAAATCATTAGTCCTCGATATCAACACCTCGCGCAATCTTTTTTTTCGCTCACCACAGATCAAGAGTGCTGTCGGCATAGTGAAGGGACATCAGTCCGGTCTTCAAAGGGAGCCCATCAACTCAGTTAGAGCGCATGTTGTGGAACTTGACTCTCGTTGAAGGCGATTGCGATTGGCACATACTGCATGATGAACCGTGGGGCGGCTGGCGACGTAATGTGGCTGGAGTCATGCATCGATATGTGGCTGTGCAGAAGCTCTCACACGACTTGGTCCCGAGGGATGGCAGTAGCTTGAGCGGGCATTGAGCTGCCCTCATGCCTACTAGATCAACAAATGCTTGCAGTTCTGTTGTCAGATTCTGATCCATTCACAATCTGAGCTCCCGCTCCCAGAATGGAGAACGAGCACGATGACTCCATCCTGGGCACCGGCGTCACTGTACGTCAAGCAGTTGATAGCCTTCTTCCAAGAAGCTGACATTTCGCAGACACGCCAGGTTGAGGCATTCGGGCGAAAAGTAACTGCCACGGCCGATCACCTCATGGGTGGAGCTGCGAGCGGCGCATATCAGACCGCAATCACGAACATACACAGGGAGCTTCGCCGCCCTGCCCTCCAGCGCAGCGTCTTCTCGTTTGCACAAGCGTCACCGAGAGAGACAATACGTGCCCGCCTTTCAACCAGTGAGATCCAGCACCGTGCCCTTACATACATACCCGACGACCTCCTATCGAACATCCCCGAAGACGAAAATGCATACTCCCTCTTCCAAGGTTTTAAGGCGACTGTCCCGGAGAACGAACACGACATCAAGGATCGCAAGAAGCATCGCAGACAGATCTCGAGAGGGCGAAAGTTGCTAGAGGGTGCGAAGGAGGAGGATGAGGAACAGAACAAGGGCCCGCCCGCTCTGCGGAAGCTCAAGAAAGAGCAGGATCGTGCTAACCACAGGCTGGAGATGCTAGGAGTGAGGAAGAGCATGTGCTCGACGGAGATCATCGAAATAGACAAGAAGATCGCCAACCTCCAAGCTATGCGAAAGATTGTGCTTGATCGGCTGGCAGACCTGGAGGACGACGAGCTCAAGCTAGAGCAGGAAATTGGGGAGCTCGAGATCAAGGTCGACGACATGCAAGAGTTGGTTGCGGAGGAACAGGCACTCGAAGCGGAGCAGAAAAGGCTTGCAGAGTCTACAGGCACAATCACGAACGCGGCGAAAGGGGATGAGGATTCAACAGGAACAGGAGCTATTACTCCCCGAACAGAGCCCGCCCAGGAAGGCGAGGGCTTCATGTCTGAGAGCATTTACCAGAAGCTTCCCGAAACGACACCCAAGCCCAGGCGGCAGAAGCTGAAGAAGAGGAAGAGCATGCCTATTAGACATGGGCATTTCGAGCCAGGGACGAATATGCGCGAGATTCCAGCTCATACAGACAGGATCACAGCAGTCGACTTTGACGCTCCATTCGGGACAATGGTCACAGCTGCGCTCGATGACACGGTACGAGTCTGGGATCTCAACTCCGGGAGGTGTCTTGGACAGCTTGAGGGGCACCGCGCATCTGTTCGCTGCCTCCAGGTCGAAGACACCATCGTCGCGACCGGCTCGATCGACGCCTCCATCCGACTCTGGGATCTAAGCAAGATCGAGTATCCCGCATTCGAATCGGGCTGGACTAGCACGAACGAAGACAACGAAGGCGAAATCACGTCCGCAGACTCCGGCCTCCTAGAACAATCGAGCGAACCACCACCATCCAGCAGCACAGCCGAATGCGAGATGTTCACCCTCGACGCCCACGTCGCAGAAGTCACGGCTCTGCATTTCCACAACGATACTCTCGTTTCGGGCTCAGCAGACAAGACGCTGCGGCAGTGGGACTTGATCAAAGGCCGATGCGTGCAGACGCTCGATGTGCTGTGGGCAGCCGCCCAAGCTTCGTCCACACCGGCTGGAGCCCGACCAGCGGCGCAATGGCAGATGACAAATCGCTTGCCGGATGCTTCTGCCGACTTTGTTGGCGCTGTGCAGTGCTTCGATGCTGCGCTGGCATGCGGCACTGCGGATGGCATGGTTCGATTATGGGATCTCCGATCGGGCCAGGTCAGTAGGAGTTTGGTCGGTCACACTGGCCCTGTAACGTGTCTTCAATTCGATGATGTTCATCTGGTTACGGGCAGCTTGGACAGGAGTATCCGGATATGGGACTTGAGGACGGGCAGTATCTTTGACGCATTCGCTTTCGATGCGCCGATCACCAGCATGATGTTTGACGCACGAAGGATCGTTGCAACGGCAGGGTCAGATGTCGTGAAGGTGTATGACAAGACGGACGGGAGGCAATGGGATTGTGGTCCCGGCACACGAACGGAAGGCGACTCGAAAGCGAGCATTGTGGAGAAGGTGAGGATACGGGATGGATTCATGATTGAGGGACGAAGAGATGGCACAGTAGGAACTTGGACCTGCTAGACTTGGTATGGCCAGGAGCCATAATGTACATCAAAGTTCGGCCGTTGTGTTCTTGCATAGATGCATGCAATATCTGGTCGTTTTGGGGCCTAGAGGGCGATATCTCCAGTCTACCATAATCCGAATCTTTACATGCCCACACTTGTGTACGATGATTGGACTTCTCTATAGCCTGAAGACTCCAGACTTGCTTGTAACCCCGTCGAAAGCGCACGTATTGTCCAGTGGCACATACTGCTTCGTAATCACCTTGATGATCTCTTGCGCCGCCATCCCACCGGTCAAACTTGCAATGTTATGCAGCTCCGCCGGCCCAGCCCGTAACAGCTCTTGTACCGCAAGCATGACACGCACCTTCGCCGCAACTTGATCAAATTCCGCACCCGCCTGGGCCAACGCCGCCAGCCGCGCATCCACAACGCTCTCCATTGCCGCCGAAGTCTCCTCTCTATCCGCCCACGCAATCAACTTGCCGGTATCGGGCTCTCCGGTACTGGTCAGCGGATCCAAAGCGGCGTCCAAAGCCTCAAAAGCGAAGACGATAGGGAACACGCTCGTCTCATCCTCGAGGTTCATCGCAATGTGGTTAGAATGACTGTTGTCAGAGTCCGCGACCCGGCCACGCAGAAGCTTGACGAACGCGGCGTTTTTGCAGAAAGCTTCGATCTCTTTCGCTTCAATGGCCGCAACGCGCTGTAAGCCGGATTCCAGTTCCCGAACCGAAGCTGTCACTTCCCCTACGTCGGCGCGCGCTTTGCTCTTGTACACATTTTGCAGTTCGATGTAATCTTTGCTCTGGGCTTTCATGTCCGGGATCGCGCCTGGTAGGGGCAGGACGTTGTGTTTGGAAACGAACGTCGCGATGGCCTTGGCGATGATCCAGAAATCGGAGGACGAGGTCGTTGGGCTGCGGCATTCGGGTTCATCGAAGATCTCTCTCAGTCCGCTGGGTATTTCTGGAGCGTTGAGAGATTTGAGGACTGCGCTGACGGCTTCGTCAAAGTTCTCTTCTCCGCCTTCGGGGTTACTTGTGCGCGCTGCTTTTCGGACGTTTTCTCGGAACTCGGTTTTCTCTTTGTAGACCGAGGGAACCTTTCCATCGTGCGTCTCCTTCCAGCGCTCCAGGTAGTGCAATAAAATCAGCAAGTAAGGCACATGACCATGCTCGTGGTCGTCTAGGGTGTCGATGTTTTCCGTCTTTCGTGCGGCTAAAGCGGATAGTTCAGGCCATGGTGCCAGGAGCCGTAGATCCTGGGTCGAGAGCGGATCCGGGTGCGTGTCGACGATGGGGAAGAGTGTGGGAAGTTGTAAGTTGATAAGCGAGTAGAAACCAGCGCAAGAGACGTGCATGAGTGGTTGACCACGCGCATAGGTGTGTTTGCGGAGGGTTGCTATCGCGGATGTGCCGAGGGGTCCGCAGAGGAGGATGAGGGTATATGGAGACAAATCGGTGGTCTCGAGATAGCTGATAACATTCTAGAGCAGATTAGGATCATAAGACTTTGACCGCTGTCTGTCAGGGATCTCGTACCTGGTTCACACCTTTACCGTCGACGTCTGGGTTCAGCTCAACCAGCAGCCTCGCGCACTCCTCCGCCCTACTTCGACCCAACGAACTCTCATCGAGGAAGAAATTGACGCCCAAGTCTTCTTCCGTCACAGTAGCTCCGTCGACAATTGTGAAGTTGCCCATTCCGGGAAGGACTAAATTCTTGAGCGTCTCGGTGCCAACGGCGCCGGTTCCGGTGTTCAGAACCAGGATATGCGCTTCTTCCAGAGCCTGTTGTCCGCTTGCTGCCCATAGACGCAGCTGTCGGTCATACTTGCGTTCCTTGGCTGAAGGAGCGTGAACGGGCTGCAGAGCCGGTGGTGTCAAGCCGTCGGTTGCCATGATGGGAGGAGTTGAGGGGAGATCGAATAGGTGTGGGGTACTTGGGAGCGTCTAACCTTTGATCATGCGGCAAATTATGTGCGAGTTTCACGCCAAGCTGGTGTGTTGAGGAGCTAAGGCGAGCAAAGGCTCACTTATGCAAGAGCTTCGGGGTTTGTAGTGAATCAGAACCGGATTGGGTGATGTTGGTGGAGATCGAGCCGAGCTTCGAGTTGAGGCGCAGGATCGGTGGCGTCACGCCGCTGCTGACTGCCAGTGACTGACGGCAAGACTCCACCAGCCGTACATGAACCCTTCACCAGCCATTGCTGCTGTGCGTGTCGATCAAACTCTTCATCAACGTTGATTTAGTGTCAGTGGCAAGGTATTCTCGTCTGCGGCCTTTCTAGGCCTCAAACTACGGACAGAACAAAACGATTTGAGAAGGTGGTTTAAATTTGTTTCCTTTTCCAACGCTATGATTCCTCCATTAATACTCAATGACCGAGTGAACACCGCACGGTGACTGCTCGCTGCTTTGCCTCACAACCTTAGTTATCACCGGCACTGCGGCGCTCATAGCTCTAGCTCGGTCTCCATGAATAGTCCATCTGCAGTCTCGGGATCGAAAGAAGGCCAATTGCTGCTCCAATCTGCCAATAAATCATTGTTTAAAAACTCGTCCAAGTCAATGTCGAGATGTTCTGTCTCTGTACCGATATAATTGACCTCGGGAGCCGCTATGTCGAGACCGGAAATGCGGCCACGCCGTTCAGTTGGTGACACTCGCGGATTCACATGATCCGTGCTATGCTGGCGGCGCCGTTTGTTTTGCACGATGGACCTTTTCCATCCCGAGACAATTCGATGCAAAGCACGGATCAGTTTGGCTGTCGACATCAGAAGCGACCCTCTAGCAATGGCCTCCTTTGGGCTAGTTCCGATCTCCATCGCCTCGAGACGTCGAGCACATTCTTGGAAGAGTATCAGCTGAGTTTCCACTCGTTCGTAAAGTACGCCCCAGCCCTTCAGTCTTGCTGCGTTCTGCTCTACTAAATCTTTGCAGGTGAAGAGGATATCAGAGCACTGGTTTCTGGTCGGAGCGAAGTAGGGAACGCCCTCGAGCGGAACCTCGTCAACGAGTGTTATCCAATTGCTGAGACAGCTCTCTAGGGAGTCCACGCGGGACTGACCATACTTCTTGAGGAAGATGCGGATTGGAGGCCTCATTGGGTCGCTCTCGGCATGCGCTTTCAGCTTCTCAATAACGTATTCGCCAACCTTTGCGACATGATCAAGGTCTACCGACTCGGAGGTGGTAGGATGCGCCGTGGACGTCAAAGCATAGAACATGCCGTGTCCCGCTACCTGGAGGTGATGGCATTGGCGAGCCATGTTTGATAATTGACCAAGGGCATACTGCCTCTGCGCATCACCGGGGAAGAGCTGCGGAAGAGTGATATCAGCAGCTTCGGTAGCAGAATCGCAAGCTGCTAGGTGTGATTCAATGGTCTTGCCAAGTGATTCAAAGTCCCTCCAATTCCGCTTTAGCTCTTGAACGGCGCGATTCTTCTCGGAAAAGGCCAAGTGTCGGGTAGTCAGATACCAATACTTCGGTGGGATATGACCATCGACCAGAGCCTTTTCTAGAACAACGACAGACCGCTGAAGCCAACTGGATGCTAAGGCTGGATCGGAGCGGAAGGTTCGGCCTTCTCCACGCTGGCCATGCCAGTCGAGCTCGAGCTCAGCTCTGAGCAGGCTGCACCACTGCAAACTGTCCACAATTTCCTCCTCAGTGATAGAAGCTTGCGATTCATGCAACTTCTTCTCGAGGCGTTTGATCGCCACATTCATTCGCAATTGCAAGGCTACACGCTTTGCAAGGGTGACATGGAATTCTGATCTCACAGCATAACATGCTGCGATCGGATCACTGACCAAGGCGGTTGGGCGGTAGATCGAGATCAACTCGAATGCAAGGATGGTAAACCTGTTTTTCGGAAGATTGAACATCATCACCTGGCCATATGAACGTATCAGGATTGCCAAGGCGGGTTGATATGGTCGCAGGTGCGCCAGGCCTGGCGGCACATCAATGGCCAAAGACACGAGCAGGACAAAGAGCAGTCTTGTGGAAACTAGACGAGAACAGCTGCCTCCATCCGACAGAGCCTCTCGGAGGCTGGCAAGTGATGGTATGTATGGGAAGAATACTCGATGCCACACCAAGCTTGAAGATGTCAGTAACTGTATGAAGGTTGATCATCCTTCAGTGGAGTTGCGGACTTGCTCCCCACTCACCGACTGTCGACTGCGTTGCAAACATCAGGCGAAACGATTTCGATTAAAGTCTCTAGGCTTAATCTCGGACCGGCTGGGACGAGCATGCCACTTGCGAATTGCTTGTCACGAGCAAGAAGGGCTGAAAGAAGATGTAGCGGGCTCAGCAGTGACTCGTACAGGTCAGTTCTGTCCAGGCTTTGGCTTTTGTCTTCTTGAGGATTTGTTTGCAGAAATGGTTCCACGTCGGACGTGTTTGATTGCGACGAGTCTGGGATTTGACCGTCTTCATGCTGCTGCTGCTGCTGCTGTTGTTGTTCCGTCGCAGATGATGCGCATTCCAAGCTTTCGTCCAAATCAACCTTGAAGGACGGTTTCTGCGAAGGCCGACCCAAGACGGTTCTGTCGACGATACAATTCAAATGATGTCGGCGGCAGCGCTCACAAGCGCGATCGGGTGGCTGCGGTTCATTCGATGGTTCAATCAAGTGGCTCTCCGGAAGTATGCAGCGAATTTTCCGTTTTCGGCACTGCAGACAGATCAACTTGGAATATCTCCCGCGTACGCGACTCGAAGCTGGCCCTGCTTCGGACATCCTTATGCGATGCACATTTTATCCAGGAGTGGGGACTTGTGAGATGCGAAACGAAAGCCATCTTCTCGCAATGCGGTTGCGCGACCGCTGAAACTTGAGTCTTCCACGTGAGGAGGTTATGGTTTCGAAGATGGGGGACAAAATCTAGAACAGGAATAGAGGGGATACTGGAAGCGAGCTGAGGGCGAACATCACACCACTTCAGACCGGAGCCAGACCGCTTTGTGTGAGACCTCGTCTCGGCCTGCTTTGAGGCTGGCTTGTGGTTGCCGATCACCACCAAGAATGATATTTACCGAGCTAACACTATGGACACCATCAAGTCGAGGGAGAGATGCCGTGAGAGGGCTCATGGATTGTCTTGTTGCCGTTGAATACTGACGGCTGACCGCCGCCGTGAGTGATACACTGACCTGGGGGAGTCGAAACGAAGGAAGTCTGCTCCAGATGACATGGACGCACTGGCAAGCATCTCGATGATCCAATGGACAGGGTAATCTCGCTGTTGCGATTCCTATCGTCATGCTCTAGCGGTTTCTACATTTGCTGAGCGCAGGCCGTTTGCCCAAACGCACCACCACCACCAAAGCTCCGGTCACGTGATTGACCCAAGACGTCGAGTTTGCTTCCTCACCTGAACTTCACGTTACATCTTGCCGCCAGCCATGATCGTCCAGCATACGACTCAGGTAGCGAGAGTCTTCATTGCCTGTCGAGATTGATACTCAGGCTCGAGATTCAGGCCAAATATTGCGTGGAGATGTATTTCCTTGCACCAGCGCTGTTGTCGAAGCGGCACCATGCCAGCGTCTCGAGCCCGACGGCATGCATTGAGTCGGAATAAATGTTCTAATTCACATCTTTGTACTTGATTTCCCCCTGTCCTTTCACGCGCGGCATCCTTTCCGTTACGTTTGTGGGCTGTGCGTTGCGACTCGCTCATTGTGCAGGCCTTTCACGCACCGTCACGTGGTGAGTTCTGGCTGCTTCACCTTGCTAATCTTTGTGATAGTCAGTTTCCTGAGCAAGCTCTGACACGTTGAGGTGAATTACAGGTTTGAGATTTTCCCTGCCGCCGTCGACTCGCCGCCTCGCCGCTGCTTCGCCAGAATCGCCTATAAATGATCTTCCACCTCCACCCTCCCAACTGCTTCTTTCCTTCCTCCATCATCGACTCTAGCTTGCCTCGACTTCTGCACCTTTAAGTTATCACGCTTCTCTCAAGTCCTCTTGGCTTCTCACCTCGCTACACGTGACTGCAGCTTTTCGATAACTCGCTTTCGCAGGCAACTTCAACTCTCCCGTCCTACACACCTCAGTCGCAGCTTGCCGCAACGATCACTCTCAGTGATCGCTCAAACACACCAAGCTCACGCATCAAGCTCACCTTCTACAATGTCTTCGGTCATACCCAAGACGTTTTCCGTTGGTGCTACCAAACAGGAGACGACTATGAATTACATCAACACGACCCCTTCCAATGCCCAGCTCGGCTCGAAGCCCTCGTCTCCCGACTCAAAGCCCTCGATACGCGAAGAATCTCCTGTCTCGACGGAGCCTTCGTTCACCTTTTCAACCGATAGCCCCGATGTCACTCTTTTGACCAGCGAGTTGAAATCCGCAGCGATTACCACCGGCAGCGACGAAGACCTTCCACAGAACCTGCAGACCCTGGTGAACGCAATCAATCAAATGACTGGCGATACCCAGTCTGCTTCGGCACATTACATTGCGAATCTCTCAAAAGCTGTTCAGGATCTGTGCAAGCGTGATAGCATGAGGGCTATCCTCCGACACCTTTGTGGTAATGATGCTATTGATCTAATGAGCTCCGATCCATCTGAGAAGCTCCGTCATCCGGAATCCATTGGTGTCAATGCTACACAGGGCGCACAGTTCGAAATGTCTACTTTACCGAATCCGCCCAAGCAAAGGCTGTCGAGCGGCGAGCCGGTTCCTATCCAGCAGCTCAAATCCGATGCAACTTACGGCCTCCTCTCACCAAAGAAAGCAAAAGCTATGAACACCACATCGCTGCTTACCAAGGAAGAAGCTCAACTTGCACGCATCTTCCAGATCTCTGGCGATGTTCTCTTCCCATACTTGACTGTCGAATTCTCGAGCTTCTCCAAGGGTGAAGGCCGGATCGTGGCCGACAAGCGCGCCGCTGCTGTCGGAGCTTGCATTGTGCATTCGCTCACCAAGATTTGCGAACATGCTGGCATCCGTCCGAACGCCGCGAGCACTGCTCATTTCTCTGTAACCTGCGACATGGAAATCGTGGCCTTTCACGTGCATTGGCAACAAGTCGAATTCAACGGCAAGGTCTCCTACGAAATGTCTACACTGCACAAAGCTTTCTTGAGTGATGAGACTGGCGTCGCCAAGATCATCAACGCTGTCAAGAATGTTACTAAGATGGCTAAAGGCATTCGCCTACAGCTCATCAAAGATGCTCTTCACCGTCGTACAAAGCATGAAGTCAAGCCTGTCCAGGTCGCAACTGTCGAAGCCCCAATTGCCGTTTCGAACGATACTGTCGAGCCGATTATAATCGCAACTGCTGAAGCTCCTGAGGTTGGCATCTCTCATGATCGCCAGGTATCGAGCATCATTGGATCATACATTGATCATGGCGTCTTTCACACACCGGCTTCGAAGTTGATTCCACGCATCAATCATGCATTCTCTGCATCGCCTGTCTTTGTACACTCTATCGAGAAAGATGATAGCACTTATCCGTCAACGAAGTCTGCTGAGGTCGTGACCACCGATCCGATGCCCACTGAGCCGGACACTGTTGAGATAACGGCCTCCGAATCCGACACTGCTGATCCGAATACTACTACTGCTGAGCCCAAGGCTGAACTGGAGCCCGCTAAGCCCACTCTTATTGATTCATCAAACGCCATTGAGGCTACAACTGATGATACGAAGGCCATTGAGCCCGAGACTACTATTGAACAGAAGACCGTCGAGCCCACTACCACTGAAGCGATGACTATTGAGACTACCACTATTGATCAGAAGGCCATCGAGCCCAAAACTACTCAAGTAAAGCATGAATCAACGATCAAGATTGATCACGCGCGATATTCCGACCCGAATGCCAACCTGGATCATGTCTTCCCATGGATGAAGGAGCAGAATTCCGAATCGGAAGGCGACAATGCCGATGTTTCACCACCTACAGAGTCCACCAAGACACAGCATGTCGAAACCACTGAGTCAAAGGAAGAGGCTCCTCCCACCACCGATCATTCCCGATACTCTGATGAGCAGGGCAACCTCGATCATATTTTCTTGGGCAAACGCTCAAACTCTGACAAGCAGGATGAGCTTGTTCCAGATGTTGGATCGTCGACTCCGACTGCCTCCCCGGATGGCTCGTCGTCGCAAGATACAAACAACGTGGTCGAAACCCCCGCTGTGGAGACTATCGAGCGCGAAGATGTTGTTATGACCGATGCGCCTGACTCCATCCCGACATTCAAGGCCGATTCTGCAAATGAGCCCGCAGACTCTGAGAACACCAGCTCACCAGCTACTCAACCGACCAATGTTTTCCGCTTCGATCGCTCTCCCAGCATCGAAAGCTCGCGTTCTGTCACTTCGCAGGACTTTAACATCAACTTCAACTTGGGTGCTGCGTCTAAACCCGTGAACTTCGATTTCGGATCAACATTTGGCGCTCCTTCACCACCCACCGTCAACAATGTGGTGACTTTCAACGCTCCACCGCCACCCCCTCGCGGGCGCATTGAACAGTTCAAGCTCCCACCATTGCCCACCGGTCTCGAAGACATGGGCAGCACCAAGACGCAGAAGTTTGACAATGACCCATCAAAGGTCGAGACGCCCAAATTCGAAACTCCGAAGACTGGAACTCCCGAGATTGAAGCTCTCAAGACTCAAACTCCAAAGGTTGAAACTCCCAAGGTGAAGGGGCCCCCAGGGAAGCAGAACCCGCCGGGTTACAAGAAGACTAAAGAAGGAAAGCGGGAGGCCAAGGCCAAGAAGCAGGCTAAGAAGAATGCTAACAAAACCAGCTGAACGTGTATGGGTCGAGGAATTTTGAAGATCCGACTTTGATCGATCTTGGTGCGAATGTTCTGGGTTTGAAATTTTCTTGCAAGACTTGTATTTTATTTTGATGGGACCACTTGCAATGGCGTCCGGGATTGCGTTTGGGATTGGGATCTGGGGCACGACAAGATCATGAGATGACGAGATGACGACGATGAAAAGATCAGAAAAGGAATCGGTAGCTAGATAGCTTTCCAAACGCCATGCAAGGAGGGACATGCAGGTTTGAGCTGTTAAATCGGCGACTGCATCTCCTTGCGTTGGTGGATTAATCTATCGAATTACTGATTCAACCATGCTTTCTCGAACGTGACCTTCATACATGATCTCGATCTATGCATTGTGCATTGTGCATTGTGCATCGTGACATGCAATGAGCTGACTCCTCTTCCTCATCTACTGTCTTGGGTCACGCGCATGCTACTGCGGCAAGATAACTGCAGCCTGAATTTTAGACTACAGTACAAGTTTGTGCTTCTGAGGCGTGCTGCAGCCATCGGTAGATCAACGCCACCATGTTCGCGACTTGCCCGAGTACATTCGGGTTGAAGTTGGGCCCCCAATCCTGGAAGGTCTTCCTGCACTGCTACCCCGCGCCCCGCAGCCATCTTAAACTTCGGCTCACCGACCATTTGCATGCTCATTTGCGCTGATGTTCTCTACTCGGGACTATGCTGTGAGGAGAGGAAATAGTTTGCGGCAGGGACGCACAAAGGGAACTCGAAACTCCTCTTAAGTTACCCTCGCAGCCAAACCTGCTTCAGCGGGAAGCTGTACAGGTCCGGCAACTACGTGAAGTGATCTGCATCTCAATGGCAGCTACTAAGAACCTTTGATATCGGGCGTGAAAGCGAAAGAAAAGAGCCTCGCTCCCAAATTTCAGCCTCAACATCTGATTTGGAGGTTCAACATGCCTGACCTAGAAGACGCACGCCTGTTGATGTCCCTGGCTCAAGAGGCATATCGCCGAGAAAGAAAGATCAAAAAGCGCCTCAAAATCGCAGAACGCAAGATCGAGGACCTACTTTCCGGTCGCGTGAGCTTGCCGCTCAGCCCACCCTCGAGTCAGGACGAAAGCGCCACGCAGCAAGCAATTGAGATTTGTGACAACAGTCGTGATCCTGTTGGCGACGACCCCGACGTGATTGTGATCGACGATACGAACGAAGACGAAGATCAAGCACCGGCACATGGACCTCGACGGACCACCGTCGTTGCTGAGAAGGGTGTTGTCGAAGTGGAGGTTGTCTCATCACGACTAGTTGAGCGTAGTAGACCGCGAAAATCGGTTTCCGTCAAGGTCAATGCATACATTGCGGAGACGATCCCAAAGTTGAAGACACTTTCCCTCCCGAAGACGAATCCTAGAACGGGCTTTCCTTTCGGATTTCGAAACGGAAAGCATTGGACGCAGCTCACCGAGGCAGACCTGAAGCCTTATAAAGGCGCCTTTCCTCCGTATGTGAGCACGTTAAGACTTGACCAAGGTACGTGAGACTGACTCGAAACTTAGGAGCCATTGGCAGGCCCAAGCGCCTTATCGCCTGTGGGACAGGATGAACATGCATCGCAGAGAGGAACGCGAGGCACTCAGTCGTGAGTCTGCTCGGAAGGTTCCGGCTCTTGCCACAGTCTCGGAATTCCAGCGTGCGTCTGAGGCTCTGAAAAGAAGCCACGAGCCCAGAAGGCCTCCTTCCGGCAATAACACATTACTTCGACCTCCCGGAGCGAGGAAACATAGGCATCTATGGAGACGGGCGACAACAGCACGAAAAGTGAGGCAAAACTTGGCCGTGGTTGTCCCACCACCAACAGAGAGCTTGCTTTCTGCCATGGCTGGACAGGAAATTGACATCATTCCATCTCAAGCGACGAAATTGGAGGATGTGTCCGTCTCTGATGGAAGCCATATCGGGCAAAGCCACTTTTCAACAACATCGAGGGGAGCTATATCAGATGAGAAGGAGGTTGTTTAGGGGTGGAAGAAAGCAAGTATGTAGTGTTTACTGGTGCGATGGATCCAGCAGGATGGGGCCCGCCAGAATTGACATTACCGATTCATTTGACCTGTGCTCATAATTTGCACGGTGGATTGCATAACTTGTCAGTATCAGTTTTGGAAGACGTATTGATCATTGGGAGAAGAGCTCGCATATCATGTGCCCACCATTTCTGAGTCGTGATTTCGTACTGCCGTTTCTTCTCGTTGTCCACTCACGCCAGACGTTACAGTCTCCATCCCAAGCATCCTCTCGTACATTTCATCACTCATGACATCGTCCCACACCTCACCAAATCCTCCTTCCACACGTAGCGCTTTCCACTCCTGCAGTCTCTTCTTCGCCTCTTCCCGCTGCCGCTCAGACGAACAATGTTGATACTTCCACTCCAGATGACCCGCAATATCTTTGTATAAACTGTCGAGCTTGATCAGCCGCGTGCACTCGCTGCCATACGACAACATGGTCTCCTTGTTGAATACTGTATCTCTTTCCGCAAGATACTTCTCGGCAGCTTTGATTGTTTCCGCGTCGGCCCAGTGGGGCGGACACTCCGCGAGGGATCTTTCGTAGTGCCATCTGTTCCATGAGACCTGCTGTTCGTGGGAGAGTTGCTGGTACAGGTCGACTGGCCCCAGCTTGCGTGGCTGATCAAGCCCGCCGCGAGATGGCTCGTCTGCCGGTACAGTAGTGGTGTCAATGCCCGCTCTGTGGTCGTTGAACAGCTTTTTGACCGAACCGCCATAAGTCAGGGGATTCGACCGATATTGAGCGTCGGAGGACATCTTTTGATAGGTGCCGTAGGCAGGTTCTTTGAGTCTGTTCGATTATAGATCGCCCATTGATATGAGACTGGGCAGGCTCGGAGGTCTTTAAGAGGACCCTGTTACTTTCGAACAAGCCAGAGCTGTTTGGCGCGCTAAAAAGGAGTTGATTAGCAAAGCTGTGGTGAGGAGTCATAGAGACTCAAGTAAAGGTGTCTCTATCAGGGTGTCCATGCCTCCTAGAATACCGTTCGCCGCGATTGCCTGGGCTTGTCCGGAGACAAAACTGAATTTGACTGCTTGATCAAGCACCTTTGCTTGTAACAAGGTCATTGATACTGTTGGTCACCTGTGACGCGGATTGCAGCTTACTCCATTGAAATGCGACGCAGCTTGTATCTACATTTGGCCCCGGTTTTGGCCTACGGTATCACCATGCGTAGTGCCATTCTTGACTTAACATTGATATGTCTGTCGCACACCGCCTGTGCGCATGGGGTATTCATACATGTCTTTGTTTGTGAACCCAGGAGCAATCACTGGACAGGCTCGGTAAGCTGTCGGGCCCGTGAGCCAGCCCAGTAGCCCGACTGGACAATTTTGACCTATACGTGCCAACAAGGTTGGTTGACGCCGGGAGTCATCAGGTTAAAATCGGATCTCGCGACATTTATGAACAGCCAGGTTCAGAATGTCGAATGGCGGCACCATGTCGAAGAGCTTGCCGGCGACCAAAAACGCGCAGGGCTCAAAGAAAAGCTTCCTTGCTTCGCAAATCAAGAATTGACCCTCAATTGCTCCGAATCACATTGAGACCACGGCATGTCTTTGAGTGGAATCACAAGTCGTACCGAAATGATTGCGAGCAATTCATTCCATGAGATGTCAACGACAGCCCATGCGTGAAGCGCGGGCATGGTGTGGAGTAAGCCACTGGTAAGTAGCAGGAGCGAGAATCGGCACCGCTGACGAGCACTTTTTATACTGATACGCTCTTTCGGAGAAGCGCAACTAGCTTCAGGAGTCGTCCCTTTTCCCCGGGACCATATCCAATGCCACATTGGTTCAATGGCATATGGGGGCTTCTCCGGCAACGTCATGGAGGCCGGCCGCACCCCACCCGATCCGTCCGCACGCGGTCGAGAACACCAGCCCATCCACTCAATTGCTCTCAAACGACCTCTGCCAGGAACAGTTTGTGGTCGGAACGCGCGATATCCTTTACCAGACAACATGAAGGATAAATACAGACCCCGAGAGTCCTGCTTCTCGACGCAGCATCACCATCCCCAACATCCTCGAATACGCTGAAGTCGTCGACTTCACTTCACATTTCATTGTCACGCCATGTCTAAGCCGATCACGCTCTACTTCCTGCAGGCCTCGCGGTCTATCCGCAGTGCCTGGCTCATGGAGAAGCTCAACATTCCCTACACCGTCGAATTCTCCGACCGCGTGAGCCAGAAGGCCCCGGCGGACTTCAAGGAGAAGTCTGGGAACCCATTGGGCAAATTCCCCAGCATCAGCGACAACGGCCTGGTGGTCGCCGAATCCGGAGCCATCGCCGAGTATGTTCTAATCTCCCACTGTACGCACGTTGCACAGACCGACTCAACGGACTGACGTCTCCTCACTCTAGATATCTCCTAGAAAAGTACGACACGAACCACGCTCTCCTCCCCACGGACCAGCCCCGCCGCGTCCAAGCTCAACAATGGCTGCACGCCGCCGAAGCAACCTTTATGCTCCACGGCCTCGCCATCCTCTACGCGCGCTGGCAGTTTCCCGAAGACGCCAAGAAGGCCACGCCGAACGCAGTCGAGGAGATGGAGAAGAAGCTGAGCGCAAACATTGTCAACGACTTCAACTGGCTCGAGCGTGAGCTGGCGAAGAGCTCAGGGCCGTTCATCCTGGGCGCGCAGCCGACCATTGCCGACATTATGATGGAGTTCTCGGTCGATTTCGTGCAGGAGCGAGAGCTGGGCATCAGGAAGGGGGTCGACTATCCGAAAATTCAGGAGTGGTTGAAGGCTTGCCATGCGGATGCGGCGTACAAGAAGGCGGTCGAGAAGACGGGACACACGCTGTATCCGGCTACGACCTGAGTGAGCGGCAAGTTGGAAGGCGGATGGCAAGATGGAAATGTACATCGGACGAGGCATAGATCACGATTGCGTTGAAATATTGGCCAAGCTTTGCTATCTGATATTGGCGTAAAGCCATGTGATTGTGGTAACGAAACTATTCTAGCAGCGACCCTCCAAGTCGCGTCTTCCTCCGACGCTCCTCCATCGGCGTCGTTCCTCCCATTCTTTCCGATCCCGTCTATAATTGCTGTCGTGATTCGTCATGCGGGATATCAGTGCTGAAACGCTCACAAAAAGCAAAAATGATGCGGCCGTTGCTTTCGTTCAACATTGTTTCCCCCTCCCCGCCAGTGTCCGTCGCCCTATCGCATGGCTTTGTTTCCAGAACGCGGACTCCGGACCGACTTTTCCTTCTCGGCTTTCCACTCCTCCACTCGGTTCCTGGATGCTGCCAGTTGATTCTTGAACTTTCTCGCATGGGTTTGTCCCCTTTCCGAAAGCGACGTGTCGCTCGTAAATGAGCTTGAGCCCGAGGTCGAGAACGACGACGCAACAGCCATTGAAGAGGAGGAAGAGGGAGGTCTGGCTTCGACGGCCGTGGCGGATGATGGCAGCCCTCCGATGATCCTGGTGTTGGGCTTTTTGCGGGCCTGGGTTTCCTGGCCGTCCTCGTCGTCGTCACATTCGGACAAGCTGCGCTTGCTCGAAACGCTGGAGTGGTCGTCGGGCAGCAGCAGCTTGGCCTCGAGATCGGCCAGGAAGTCCCCAGAAGCGAGGAGGGACTCTCCAGGTCGGCAAAGACCTTCCCAGTGGAGGTCCATGTAAAACAAGAATGCCCTGCCTCTGCCATCTTCGTTGTACTCGGTTGGCCCCGGGGACATGTCCGAATATACGGTGATGTGTACATCTGCCGCGCAGGCCAGTGCGGTCACCTCGAGCTGTGTACCCCAGATCCCTTCCTTGGCCATTCCGTGGAGGTATTTGCGAAACAGCGCCGTCTGATCGACAACCGCGACCTTGCCGGTTGATCGGGTCGAGTGGCGCCTGTTCTCCAGCACCATATCGGGGGTCACAAAGTTTTCGAACTCGCCAGGATGTTCGCGCATGTGGCGAACCGCCATCCTTCGCAGGTCGAAGCTCATGCCCTCGGTGCCGGACAGCTGGGCCGAGAGGGCGTTGAAGAGACAGTTTCCTACATGTGGTGTTAGCCCATGTTGCAAGCAACGACACTGAAATGACGAGGTAAGTGAGGATAGGTAGGCAGAACGTGAGTGCAGCTCGTACTGAGAATGGAAGCACAGGAAGAGGGGTTTTCATACCATCACCCTTGGTGGGCACCCGCAAGAAACCAGCTTTGCTCATGGCCTCAACGCCGGGAACACCACTCGTCTGCGAAATGCTGAACTCCGCGCAGGAAGACGAGCTTGTCTTGTTTTTGTCCGCCTCCTCTTTCTTGGTCACGGCGGCCTTCCTGCTCGCACCGGACTTTTTCGTCGCGACACCCTTCGTGCCCTGCCCCTTCCTGCCCTTCGCCATTGAGCTTGAGGACAGGTCGGAGTCGGGGATCGGAGTGGGTTCGCGATCGTCGGTCTCGTCGGGGACTGCATGAGGGCGGAACGTCAGCGGGAAGCGCTCATGGCATGCGTGAGGCAAATGAAAAGCTTGTAGAGATATCTCATTTATATGAGGACAATTAAACGCAGCAGCTCAAGAGGCCGAAAGGCAGGGGAGGAGCGGGAAATAACAGCAAATCCAGGAACAGCAGGGAGCTGCAGCGTGTTTTCTTCTTGGTCCGCCGGCGGATGCGGCGTGGAGCTGTGGACCCCCCGGTCATCACTCGCGATCCCCCTGCGTGATGTCCCTGAATATTGGCCGACCCTTGGTAGGCTGCCTTTTCTGGGTGGAACCAATGACCTGGGTCGCGGTGCTCGGCCGTGCGTCATGGAAAAGACACGCGACTGAACGTGTTCACGCGACATGCCGCTTCTTGTTTACACATGCTCAGATCATGACATGTCCACACGATGTCGGAGACAGACCGCGTTAGGCTGCGATCCGACATCGATGCGGCATGTGTACAGTCAAACTGATTTTCACCCGTGTTTGTCCGCGATGCAATCCCTTGGCGGGAGCCCAACCGCAATTCGTAACAGACCCCGGGCCTTCATGTCTTTCATCGACAATTGAAGCAAGAATAACGATGTGTTTGACAAAAAACCGCGGTGTATCGAAGCAGACTTACGCTTCCTTTTCAATGGTCTTTGCGTCTCATTTGCTTTGCTTGACATAAACGCCAACTTCAATTCGTCTTCTTCTTCTATGTTCGTCAGCGACAAGATGTACAAGGTGGAAGCGAGTCAGACTCGACGTGGAACTGGACTTACCGCTCGAAGGATATCGAAGCCCAGGAGCGCCTTGCTCAGCGACTGGCGTTGCTCCCTGCTCTGTTGGCGAGGAGATCTCTGGGCGACGACCGCGCACCAAGCGACGACGTTTGGCCGCCGGCTGTCGCCCAGATTCCGTTGACGAGGAGCTTTGTGGGCGAGGCGTAGGTCTTTGCATGACACAGCGTTCGGCACCCTGGCTTGCACGTCGGACTCGTGCGGCCTCCGTCAACGAGGAGCTTTGTGTCCGAGATGCGGATTGATTCGGGCGGAATGCATGGGCGAGAATGCGAGCTCGACCAGTGCCGCTCGGCTTCCCTCTCATGTCCATGGAAGTACCGGGCGTGATACCGCGGCGCTGGTGGATAGGCATGACGGTGTCGAATGTATGAAGGGAAGGAGTGGTGTGATGGTGGTCAGGTCGATGTGTGAGGTGAGGTTCGGGCTGCCGATGATGGACTCGTCAAAAACTCGTGTCGATGCGAACGAGGTGACTGTCGGGATGGTGAAGTGGAAGACACGCTAACTGTGGATGGTCTGCGCTTGGGAAAGGTAAGGTGAGAAGACTTGTTGCTTGCAGCTTCAGCTTTGATGGTCGAACGCTCAAGTCGTGAACGATGCTGAAAATTTGTGTGACGTGTAGTAGGGAGAGAGAATAGAGGGACAGAGGCAAGGAGCAAGGGGTTTTTATGCCCGTGGGCAGATCAGGGCAGACCGATTGTGAATTGCGCTGGACAAGTAAAATTGATTTCGACCGGACGAGAGGGCAATGCGGTTGCTGGTAGAGGCGCTCGTGAGTTCGGCGTGGAACATGAAAGGGGCCTCTCCAGCCACCGGTGCGAGCAGCAGCGGACAATGAATTCACAGCAAGCGACTCACAGCACCGCGGTTCTATCAATAGGGTACTTGGGGTCGATGGTCCACCCGTCTTGGGTAGCGAGGTTGCTATAATATCGGGAAGAATGCGTGCAGAGCACCGGCGGCGAGCAAAACGGTGAGTGTTGTGACTTTTGGGACAGGCAGCATAATACATGGGTGGAAATAACGTATTCGCTCAAAACTGAATTCATTTTGAAGGTACCGAGCTCATCGCCCTTTGCCCTTTCTGCTAGGCCGCGCCGTCTTGGCCTTTCTTTTTTCCTTGAGCTTCCTATCCTTGCGAACATCGGCATTGCTCTTGAGCTCGTTCTTTCCAGTCTCCGCGAAAGCACCGGCTCGCCTTTCCTTGGCGGCCTCGACCTTCTTCTTGACCTTGTAGAAATCATCTCTATACTTGTCCGCCTGTTTTGGCGCCTTGTCCGTTTTATGCCTCCACCTCTTTCCCCCCATCGCGTTCGCAGCACCGGGTACCGTCCTCGCAGACTCCACCTCGCCCACCCGCGGCATCTTATCAATCCGATTACTTCGCTTCCACGCATCAAACCGCCCACTCTTGAAGCTGGCCGCAATTTTTGCTCCAGATTCTCCGCGAATCATCTTCGCCCCTTTGCTGCCATCCTCGTCATTGGCGCGTGAGACGTACTTTTTGTGTCTCTTGTCCCATCTCATGGTCGACGGCTGTGCAAAGCCCTTTCCGCCCTCGTCAGCACCGAGATCCATGGTTGCGCCTTTTGCGTCTTGGAGGAAGGTACCGCCGGAGCGGACGCCGTAGCCCCGCTCTTCGTGCACGTTGGTAGAGGTGGGATGGTAGGACATGAAATTTTCGGAGTCCTTGTAGTCGCCGCGGTTCTTACGTGATTTACTGTTTGTGGGGTCGGAGAAGGTGACTTCGAGCTCGGATTCGCTGGCGGAGTCCATGTCGGCGTCTATGCCGTCGGCTTGAGCTTCGTCTCCTGAATCGTCGATGTTTGCGTGATCTCCGTTTTCCACGCCGTCCATATCGTCGTGGTCTGTGGGCCCTGCTGTAATGCCATTGATAAGGGCTTGCCTTTCCTTCTTGCGCTGTATAATTTCCCTTCGCTTCTTCACGACTTCGCCTAGCTCTCCTTCAGCTCCTCTTCGCCCGATCTCAAAAATCGTCTCCGATGGTCTGAAGCCGCTGATTCGGGCCAGCATCTGCTCTCTCTGCATGCCAGCCACATCAGCAGTATCTTGAAATAGCGAATGCAATTCAAGCCACTGGTCGGTCGATGTGACCTGTTTCGCGCGCTTCGCACTCTCACTCGAAGCAGAGTTACGAGACCTCATGACGAGCTTCTCACCTTTGATGGATACGTCCTTGAGGGTAGAAGTATCGATATCTTCGCTGAGCAACTTGCTGACCCATTCGGAAGATCGCTGCACCCTGTCTCTTGGAAGAGTCCCAACGACAACATTCTGGGCATAGTCGGGATTGGGCGTCTGCCGTCCCAGGATTAACGGTCGACCCAGGAAAAGTTGCAGGTCCAGTAGATACGGACAATCAGAATCGCCGATGAAGCTGTAGCTCCACCCTCTCTGGCCTGCACGAGCTGTTCGACCAACTCGGTGTACGTAGATCTTGGGCTGAGAAGGGAAGTCGTAGTTGATGACATTAGCGAGGATCGGGATATCCACTCCGCGGGCAGCCACGTCCGTCGCTACAAGAATGTTGCTCATGCCGCTTCTGAAATCTGCTACCTGCATGTTTCGAGCTACCTGGTCCAAATTGCCGTACAAATGAGAAGTTGCGTAGCCGTAAGATCGCAACATATTTGCAATATATTCGACGTGATGCTTGGTGGCGGTGAAAATGATGGTCGAATGCTCGGTCGGAGACTCCTTGATGCCTTTCTCCATTTCAGTCCTCTTTCGTTTCTTGTCATTCTTTTGCCTTCCACTTGTGGTCTTTGCGTTCTGTGCAGCTTCCGTCTCGCCAGTAGGCATTTTGATAACCTCGCTAAGGAGGTAAAGAAGACTGCCCTCTTTTTCTCCATTCTTGACTGGAAAAAAAGCGCTCTGGAGATCGGGCGAAATCTTGCTTTCGGCATCGAGACGAACAAGACTGGGTTCCTGCAGACCAGCTCGAGCAAATTCGACCAACGATTTTGGTAGAGTCGCGGAGAACAGTAACGTCTGTCGGGAAGGCGGTAGGGCATGTAGAATCTCTTGCAACTGTGCAGCGAAACCCATCTCGAAAAGGCGGTCAGCTTCATCAAAGACAACGTACTGAATCGAAGACAGGTCCATGCTCATCTCGACCTTCAAATGCAGAAACCGTCCAGGCGTAGCGATGATGATGTCCGGGTTCGCAGCCATCATGCCAAATTGTTCCTCGATGCTATCACCGCCCACCAACAGCACAGTCTTCAGGTCGGTTCCCTTACCAAGCTCTTTCACAACCTTCAAAGTCTGCAATGCCAGTTCTCTTGATGGAGACATGATCAGCGCTCGCGATCCGACCCGCGCGCTGTGTGTCTTCAGCTTTTCGACCATAGGTATTACAAAAGCTGCCGTCTTCCCGGACCCCGTTCGCGCCATGCCCACCACATCTTGCCGATCGAGGACAAGCGGTATAGTCTTGCGCTGAATTGGTGTAGGAACCGAGAAACCTTTTCTCGTGATAGCTTTCAGTAGGTTTGCGTTCAAACCCATAGCCTGGAATCCACCTCCTTTCTTCACGCTTCGGCCTTTGACATTTGACGACTTTCGGTTCGATGCAGCTTGTGTCGCTGCGATAAAATCCGCATCATCGGAGTCGCCGCCTTCGTCGAATGCTGGTATAGTAAGGGCATCTTCCCTCTTGCCCGTTTTGGGTACATTCGCTCCCTCATCATCGTTCCCTCCCAAAAGCTGACCTGAAATGTCGAAGCCGCTGAGAGAAGCTGTGGGTGAAGCTGCGCGGCCCGGCATGGTGTAGATGATGTGCGGAAGCCAGTAATGGCTGGAAAAAGTTGAGTTTATGATCAGTCCGACATTGTCAATAGGCTGTGTTCCCGCTGTAAGAGCTCCCGGTTTACAGTTTCAAATTCTGCAGTTGACCGCTTCCTAAATTCACTCCACTTCCAAGATCCTCAGAACTTTTTCTGATAGCGGCTCGCAGCTCCGCATCCAGCGGAGGTGGCGCTTAGTCATCCCGCAACCACTCAGTGGCTGCCTGGTAAACGCGAACCCAGCACGCCTAAAACCCCGCCGTCGCGTTCTCCTCCCAGCGACGAAACGACTGGTTAAGACGAAAGTCAACAGCAGCCAGCCTTCCAACGGTATCAAAACACCACCAAACCAAACGACATCATGGCAAGCTACGGTGGTAACTACGGAAACTATGGAAACAGTAACTACGGCAATAATGACTACTCGACCACCAGCTACGGCGGGCAGGGTGGTGCTGGAGGCGGAGGATTCATGGGTGGTTCGCAACCCCAAGGCAGCCAGGGTGGCGGCAGCAAGGTACGAAAGCACTAGTTACCATGCTCATATCTTCTAACATTTATAGTACTCAAAAGAATCACTGCGCCCCTGTACGATCCTCCAAGTCCTCAGCGCCCCAGACCCCCCACCCGAGGGCGACATCCGCATCGACGGCCACGAAGCCGGACACATCCACATAATCGGGCAGATCCGCAACATCTCCAAACAGGCCACAAACACGACCTACGTCCTCGACGATGGGACTGGCACCGTCGACGTCAAAGTATGGACCGACGCCGAAAAAGCCATGGAAGACGACGCGGGAAACCCGCTTCCCCAATCCGAGAACGAGCGGGCCCTGGAAATCGGCAAGTGGGCGCGATGTTTCGGAAAACTGAAGCAGTTCAACAGCAAGAGGCATGTGGGAGCGAATATGCTCAGGCCGATTAGGGATACGAATGCGATTAGTTATCATATGCTGGAGGCGACGGCGGTGCATTTGTTTTTTACACGGGGACCACCCGAAGGGGCGGAGGGGATGAAGCGTGATGACGATGGTGGATTGTTTGTGCAGCAGGATCAAAATGCGGGCGGGCCGAATATGCTGGGGTTCTCGGCGACTGCGAAGGCTGTGGTGGACTTCTTGAAGAATGCTCCAGACAACAACGAGGGCTACAATGCTCAGCATATTGCTGCTTCGCTGAAGCAGCCCATCGCCGAAGTTCTGAAAGCGGGCGACGAACTACTGAGCGGCTCGGTCACGTACACGACGACGGACGATCATACATGGGCATTGTTGGAGTGATGAAGGCACGGACTGTACGATATTTGAAGACCTTGATGGTTCAGTGATTGCTGCACATTGTAGAATTCTGCGAATCGATACGATGTCTAGACATCCATGCTGTCTGGATCTGCTCCCAAGAATACCTTGTACATTCGTTTGCTCAGCGCCGGTCCAATTCTTGCGTCAGTGAAGGATCCGTTCTTGTTACTGCACTTTTTCAGGTCCTCAAGCAGCATCGGACCATGCTGCCTCATCGCTTGGACGAGGCTTATGACCGTGGGGTATCTTGCCGCGACACCATAGGCCACCGGCAGAGTGACTCGCACAATCTCCTGCAGCATTTTGACGTAAGTGTCTTCCTTGTCGTCGCCAGTTCTCACCTGGCCGACGTCCATGCAGAAAGACGCCTCGGCAGTGTTCTGTTGGTTCTTGTAAGGGATAGTCGAGATGTGCTGAGTAAAGTTTCCAATCCACTCTGCCGTTTCCGGAGCACTGCTTGTATGGTGAATGAGGCAATTGTGCTCGACCTGGAGGCGCAGCAGTCCATCCTCAACCATATCGTCGTCGACCAAAACATCATTATTCTGCTTGCGTTTTCTCTTGCTCTGGCTGGCCGCTGTTTGTGCCTGAGCTCCATCCTGAGCGCGCGCAGCAGCTTGGTAGCTCCGGTTCCGCGCATTCTTGCTTTTCCGCATGAACGTCTCGAGACCTTCGACTAGATATATCGGGCGTGCTTCAGGCCACTTTCGTTTCAATGCACTGGCATGATAGTCGAGGCCAAGTGTCGCTTCCGTTGTGTGATCACTTCCGGAAATCAGAAGATCGCCAGACAATATAGCATCCTGTTGAACCATCTTGACAAAGGCGCTCGCGTCAATCGAGCATATGATATGGCTTTCCTCCTGCCGTATCTCGGGCCGATCCAAAGGGACCCAGTGTCCCAACTCGTCGTCAAACCGAGCTCGAACTTTTCTCTTCCACGTCAGAACGTCGCCAAGGATGATCGAATCTGAACTTGAATCAAACTCAACATCAACTCCCAATTGCTTCGCCACATCCTCTGTAAGTCTGCCGATATTTCTCTCGAAGAAAGTCTCAGGCATCTGGAGTATCATTTCCCCAACCGAGATCTTCTTGTCGTGCCGCGCCTTGTTGACTTCGACCAGATCCGCAGCCAGCTGCTTCTCTTTCTGTTTCTCTGCTTTCAGCAACGCTCGCGCTGCCGTCGCGGCCTCTTTCTCCTGCGTCTTGTTCCTGGCCTTTTGCTCTTTCTCCAGGGTCGTCAATCGTGCCCTGCGCTTAGCAGGAGGCGGAGCCATTTGCGATGATGGATCCTCGATCGAGGAAAGGATGGGAGCCGACGCCTTGGTTTTCGTAGTAGCCTTGACAGGCTTACCTTTGGTCGTAGTCATGCCAGTGGTGCTCGTCACTTTACCGCTGTTTGTACCAGCATTCCTGCGGTTATCATCCAGAGTCGCTAGCAGCGAAGCAGTGCGGGAAGAATAGTTCTGATTCAAAGCTGCCGGCTTCTGCGGCGTGTAGTCGAATTCGTCAAAGATGTCGAATGGCTCTTTGGACCTGGCCTTTATCGCCGTGGTTGTAGATGGAGATCTGTTTGGTAGTCGGCGAGCCACGGGTGGCGAACTGAGAGTGATGGCGTCCACGTCATCGTATGAGGCCCGTTTTGATGCAATCCGGGGGGAACGTCTTTGAGTCTGTCTGGGAGGCGTCAACCGCCTTCTTTTGGACGGCCCAGGGCTGATATCGTCTCCAATCCCTGGGGCTTCGAGATCATCGCTCAGGCGCAGGAAGGAGTCTCGTCGCGGGGCCGGCTCTCGTGATTTCGGGGGTGACGAAGCGAGCGGATCGAAAGGCTCGCTACTTATAAGATCTATCACAGTAGCTGCCATTGTGTCATATCCAGCGACGCCTGGCCGAGCGCAGTCTACAGCAGCATCAACTGCAGCCGACGATTGCGAAAGTGCAGCGTGTAAGGTTCGTGTTTATTGAGCGATCGGCGGCGGTAGCGCAAACACGAAGTCACATGACCATACTTGAGATTCCCACATCGACCTTTACACAGTCTAGCGCCTCGAGAATACTACCTGAGCGAAGTCTACGAGCACTCGGTCATGCAAATTGTGCAGCGTCCGCGAATGAAGGGTGTCATCGACACAGTCGCTATGCGGCTCAAGAACAGTACGAAGATGTTCGAATTATTGCTTTGCCTACTTTCCTTCACTGTGGACTTGAATTTTTGATAGAATGTAGCACCGAATTTACATGTAATTCGACCCTTGCGAATTTGTTCCCTTTGACGTGTAGCCCCATTGGGACATCCAGTACCTGATCTGCTGCTGATTCACAGGGGCCATATCGGCAAGTGTGGCACTTGCTGCGCAAGTCGGTGCCGTGTCCACCTGACTTGCACCTCCGGAGGCCACTGCTCGCTGCTTGAAGAACGGCAGCAGCTTCAAGCTTGGCAGATTTGCAACATCATGGACTTCTGCCTCGTTTTCTTTCTCTAAATATTCCAGCCAGGACCTGAGCGGCACCAGCCTGCATGGCTTGCTCAGGCAAGAGATGATGGTTGCCGCCAATGGCGCCCATACCGCTGCTTTTGGACTGACGATGTTGTAGACCTTGAAGTCGGGAGAGCCCGCGTCATGCAAGAGGAGGTCAACGGTGACTTGCGCGACGATGTCAACAGGAACCCAGTCTACATCGGCAAGGTCGCTCGGTAGCATGCCGATTGCTGCTGACGTATCGATCATTGAAGGAATCCACTCTTTTCGGTTCCAAGCCGGCGTCAGTTCGTTGCCGGTAGAGTCGCCGGCGATCTGACCAACGCGCAGAACACTTGCCGGGAGACCGAAATTCGCAGATGCGAGACCGAGTAGGTGCTCGCCGATATTTTTCGACCTAGCGTATCCCATTCGTGCCGGATTGTCTGTATCGGGCACCAGGGCTGCCGGGATGGTCTCCCGATGCTTATCGTCAGATCCACCACCGGGGACTGCGGAAATGGAAGAAACAAAGAGGAGACGAGTTCTATGCTGACCGCGGAGGGAGGCTTCGACGAGGTCGGTCAGGGTTCGAAACTGATGCTCGTAGGTCTCGAGCGAGCGATTGAAGTTAACCTCCCAAGCACAATGAATGATTGCGTTAACGTCCCGCAAAGAGACGACATCGTTATTCTGAAGGCCGAGCCCGGGCTCGCTAAAGTCCACCTTCATGAAAACGGCCTTGTTCTTTCCCGAGTGAGACTTGAACTCTGATTCGAACTTGGACCTCGCCTCATCGCTTCTATTCAGGCATAAGACCTCGGAAACCGATGGGCTGTCGAGCAACTTCCGCAGTATCTGCGCGCCGAGGGATCCAGTTGTGCCAGTGACAGCAACCTTTTGCAGCTTCGGTGTCACTGGAGGCCTCGGCAAGTCTTTGGACGCGAGTAATCGACTATACTTCTCAATTTTATCTGATGCTGTGAATTTGACCCTCCTCGATGGCGACGTCCCATTCAACTGGGCCTTCAGTGCAGAAGCCAGGCTTTCGAGGGTAGGATTGTCAAAGATAAAGTGGCTCCGCAAAAATCCCAGATCTGCAAGCGAGACGTACGGTTTCAGCGCCGACCGCAGTGTTTGCGAGATCTCAACAGCCTCGTTGGAGTCAAGGCCATGTACGAACAAGTCTGCCTCATCTTCGATATCTGCAACGGTCGGAATGGCGTGGACACATTTTTTGACAATGGGTAGCAGATCGTCAGGTAGAGGTTGTTTGGATTCCGACTCTTCATTTGCACCATCGACAGCATCGCCCTGGTCCATACCTTTTATGTCCTCATACAGTTGGTCGATCACTGGTTGCAGATTCTGCAAAGTTGTCCTGCGAACGATTGTGCCCTTGGGTGTTCTAACGAACGTCCCTGGGCGGACAAATGCAACCTTTGATGGAAATATTCGTCCATAGCGTTGTGTCTGTGAGTTTGCTTCCTGTATTACCGGCCAAAGCTCTTCCATCAATGGTTTAGTCTCGTCTCTTGAAGCGTCGATTTCGATGAGAACCGCTGGTGTGGTATGCCCGTCACCCACAATCAGTACTCCATCAGCTTTCGCGTTCGACATAATGTGGCCTTCTGACGGCAGGGGATTCCACTTTTGACCGTTGGAGAAAACAATGATGTCGTCTTTGCGGCCATCTGCTGCCGTCAGTACTCGAGACGATTTTCAATGGATGATTATGGGGCAATCGCTGATCACGATGGCATGTACTCACAGAATCTCCACAGATGCGGCTTCTGCTTGTGATGCACAAAAAGGTCCTTGGTTCGATACACAGCCTGCTCGCGCATGATTGTGGCTCCGATGGGTCGGTACTGATCGGCGTCCTCGTCTCGATAAACTACCAGCTCATACGTATCGTCGATGTCCTTTTCGAAAGTCGCTTTCCAAGCAGGATGAAATTCCAGGTACTCCCAGTTCTGGGGCTCGGAAACATACGAGGCCACATTTCCGGTCTCCGTCGAGCCGACTGTGCGCATGATCAGTTCCGAACCATAAGCAACAAGGGCAATACTACTCACAACTCGTGCTGAGGATGACCTTCTTCGACAGGAGCTCCCCGCAAGATCTGCTGAGTGGACCGCCAGCGAACATGACAGTGTCAAGGCCTTGTAGAAGCTCGAGGCCATGAGGCTCTCTCACGACACCCTCCATGATTGATGGTGGTGCAAATAGCAGCCTGGTCGGGCGCATACTCAGGAGTTTCATCGTCTGCAAAGTTTCAGCTTGGATCCCAAATCAGTTCCCATCAGCACAGCTCACGGTCTCTACTGTAGCAGGTCGGTCGGCAAAGCCTGTCAGAAAGGACGCAGAACGCGCGAATATGAGGAACGCAGTTGCCGTCAACACACCGCCGAGGTGGTAGGGCGGGAAGCTGGAGAAGAAGAAACCTCCTCCTTCATAGTCAAACAGATCAAACCCACTCGTCTTTCTTCCATTTGGGCAGGGATACGATTTTGCATAGTTCAAGAGGAATTGATTGTTTTCGACAATCGGCTTCGGTGGACCTGGTGCTCTGTCAGCGACTTTGATTTGTGGCAATCACATGGCACAGTCGATACCAGTCGATCCAGACGAATGAAGGACAACCACGGGATCATATCTGGCCTCTTCATAAGTCTTGCCGTAGTAATATGGCTCCGACCAACACGCAATCCAATCCTTGACGGACTGAAGTTCCCGGACTTTCAGTGTCTCGGTATAAGCCCGTGATACGCGATCCGCAGTTGCTTTCTGCTCTGAGGAGTGATAGAGTGATGCACATTTTGTAGCATGCAGCAACTGCGCGTTCTGCTCTGGTGTGTTGCGAGGCGATATGAACAAAGCCTACAAACTGTCAGCGCCTGCGGTTTGCGATTTGCAGCAGATTGCCAATGCAGGTGACGACCTGCCTTATGACCTGTCTTGATGCATGCTAGCAGGAACACTGGGTATCGAAGGTCGTTACCCCCGACATATGCCAGGGTATCAAACGATGTGGTTCTACCCTCAGTCTGATCCAAGTGAAAGCTCAGTGCATCTACTGCGGCAGCTATCTCTGCAAAGGTCACCTCGCACAAGCCGTCTTCAAGACGCGCAGTAGCAGGATATGCACAATAGACCCTGTCGGGGGTCGTTCGTGCAACATGTTGCAGCGCGGAAGGAAGCAGCCGATACTGCGGATCGACGGCCTCCTTTGGCGGTTGATAGACAGCCATCAAATCAACCCCGAGCAGCTCAAGCAGAGTGCGGAAAGCTGGAGCTGAAAAAAACAGGGCCGCGATGTGACGTTTGGTGGCTTGCAATTGTTTCAGCAGAGATGGGCCAAGCCCGTTTGGAGCACGGAACTAAAGTCTGTCCACTGATCGAGGTGCTGAAGCCTGAGAATACGATGATCGGGCCGGCTCGACGGCCAATTTTACCTTTCGAGCTGCACACACAGTGCAGATAATGCCTCACACTAACAAGGGATACAGTCCAATTGAAGGTCCCGTCTACAGTACTTGACATCATGCAAGTTTCAACTGCAGGAAGGTGCTTCGAGGGTTCAGCCACGCCGCATCAGCACCACGTTCTCCAGTTTGTTTTATTACCAGCTGAGGGTCAGGGTCCTGTTTTGATTGACAGTCCAATGTCCGCGAATACGGCCTTCAGTGTTACAGTCGCATTCATTCCATAGCCAGCCACCGCTCGCTGCATCTGTCTGTCAAATGTCGCGAGCATATATGTCGGGGCTTATACGACACGAGGCGACACGTTGATCAACTTCCTGAACTACGTTTCTATTGTCATTCTTACAGAGACTGCCAAATACTCGCCATCAGTCTCGCGCACCATCTGTTTGAAGAATTCCGAGGCACTTACTCAGTCAGCATCATGGACTTCGGTGTCATAGAGCCCACCGAACGCGACGGCCATCCGCCTGGCACAGTCCAGCTGCTCCAGGGCGAAGAGCATTACATCGAGCTGATTCCACATCCGACCGACTCGGCCAACGACCCTTTGAAATGGTCCCGATGGAATAAATTCGATCTCCTTCTTTCTGTCTCTCTGGGCTGCGCGCTGGCTGGTATTGAGGGAACATTCCTTGCCGTGGCGACGTTGCCAATTACAAAGGAACTCGGTATCACCCTCACCCAGACGGAGTCTTTCACAAGCTATCCCTTCCTCGCCATTGCAGTTGGCTGCGTTTTGTCAGCAGTACTTGCCCGCGTCTTTGGAAAGAGGCCAGTCTTCCTTGTATCTGCACTGATCGGGATCGCTGCAACGGCGTGGAATTCCAAGGCAGCTTCATTCTCCAGCTTCATGGGCGCGAGAGTCATCTACGGTCTGGCTGCGGGAACCTTCGAATCAATGCCATTCGCATCAGTCGGCGACATGTACTTTGTACATCAAAGAGGACGGGCCATGAGCTTTTTCAGTTTCATGGCGCTGGGCTGCACGCAGATCGCGCCGGTGCTTGGAGGCTACCTTACTGATACCTACGGCTGGCGGTCCCTCTTCTACGCTTTGATTCCGTTCCGAGTCATTGTTTTGTTCATGGTCATTTTCCTGGTTCCGGAAACACACTTCAATAGGCCCACGAAGACCATATCGAGCCTTGACAACAACGAGAAATACCTGTCGTACGCCCAGGAGCTCCGTCCGTACCGTCGGATTCACTCTGGCACAACGATTTGGGCGGCCACCGCACAATACTTCATCGTCGGTTTCTACCCCATCATTTGGTTTGCATTTATTCCCTGCGGCACATACCTCGCCTGGTATCTTGGCCTCAACGTGACTTTGGCGCAGATATTTGGGGCTCCGCCGATCAATTTCGGACCAACGCAATTAGGCTACATCAACACATTTGGCCTGCCGGGCGCGCTCCTCGCGGAGGTCAACCTTCATCTATTCGCGGACAGCAGCTGCCGCTGGCTCGCGAGACGCAACAAGGACATACACGAGCCCGAGTTTCGCTTGTTCATGATGATACCTGCGATCCTGGTAGCATTGCTGGCATATCCTCTCTATGGCTGGTACGCAGGGGTGCATGCTCTCGACACCGAGATCAGCTGGGTAGCTGCGTCTGTCCTGTTCGGCCTGGCAATCTTCTGTTTGGTTCAAGCTCAGTCAGTGGCATTTGCGTACCTCTTGGACGCTCACCAGGACATCAGCATCGAGGCTGGAATGTTCGTCGTGATGCTTCGCAGCTTCTTCACCTACGGTGCGACGACCTTTGTGCCGCTCTGGATCGAGTCTTCGGGTATCGCCAACGCATTTTACGAGATCACTGGCCTCCAGACAGGTCTTATCGTACTAGCGACAGTGATCATGTATGTTTTCGGGAAGCGGGTGCGATCGTTCACTAGCCAGATTGACCCTGTTCGAAGATTCCGGTTCGCTACCGGACAAGCATAATGTGTATATAGCCCACATGAATCTTCCGAATCAAAGTACGAAGTCGTATCATCATTACAGTGGTTGGCGGTACCGCGTATGGTACCAGTACTCCCAGTGTTGGAGGAACGGAGAGTGTGGGTCCACCAGATAACGCTCGATTACTGAATGGCGCACGCTAAGAAGCAACCGCGGCTGCGAACGCCTCTGATTCGAGTTAATCGACGCCAGCTTCTCCGTTCTTCCCGATGAGCTGAGTCGTGTATCTGCTCGGAGGTTGGATATGCCCCACACGTCCCTGTATTCCTGATCGCGCCGATCGTGCACTTTCTTGACGAACCTCGTCATAAGTCTTAGACACCACCGCGCATACGATATGCAGTTGTGTTAGCGACTCCCAACTTCTCAGGGGCCGCCATGGCCAACGACCCACGGCCCATGGAGCTAAACCTCGATTTTGTCTTCTGTTACCAAGTGTTCTTCTCCAGCTTTTGCTTGGTCGCAAGCTAAGAACCACAACTTGCACAGCACTCTTTGTGTCGCAGTGCGAGCCATGGCAGCGAATAAGTCCGAAGGCTCGAAGCTCGAAGAAGCCGTTCATGAAAACACAGCTTCCGCTCCTGCCTCCTACGAGACCGCAAGAGACGCACCAGCATCTCCGTCGCATTTATCTGGCCTAAGACTATTCTTGGTCGTTGCTGCAGCATGCACCAGCGCGTTCCTCGTCGGTCTCGACCAGACCATTATCACAACCGCAATTCCTCAAATCACGGATGACTTCAAAACGCCGGCTGACGTGGGTTGGTATGGAAGCGCGTACCTACTCACCGCATGCGCATTCCAGCCGATATTTGGACAGCTATACAAAAAATTCACTCTACGGACGACATACTTTGGATCGCTCGCCATATTCCTCGTGGGGAGTATTGTCTGCGCATTAGCACCCACATCCACAGCTCTCATCGTCGGAAGAGCCTTGGCTGGTCTGGGTTGCGCAGGCGTCATCTCAGGAAATTTGAACATTGTGGCGCAAAGCGCTCCTCTGGGCAAAAGACCTCTCTACGTCGCATGGATCGGAGCCATCTTCGGCGTATCTCTTGTGTGCGGCCCGATCATTGGTGGCGCTTTCACGAGCCAAGTCACCTGGCGATGGTGCTTCTGGATAAATCTTCCCATTGGAGCCGTGGTTTTCGCCATCGTGGTTCTTTTCTATCGTCCTCCCAAGGCACAGCAGCATGAAACAACCGTCCTCGAGCGACTTGCCCGTTTGGACTGGATTGGGGGATCATTGGTACTGCTTTCCGTGACTATGTTGCTCCTGGCGCTCCAGTGGGGAGGCGACCAGTATCAGTGGTCAGATAGTCGGATCATCGGGCTTCTGGTCGGCGCGGGCGCTGGAACGATCGTTTTCACCGCGTGGCAATGGCATCGCGGTGCTGAAGCACTTGTTCCGCTGTATCTGCTAAACGATCGCACAGTCGCAGGCACAATGGTAGCTGCATTCTTTCAGTCGGGCGCTACCTTCGTTCCCATATTTTACCTGCCCTACTGGTTTCAGGCCGTGAGATCGACAACAAGCATCGATTCCGGTGTCGACCTTATCCCGTGGATGGCCGGCAACTTTGTTGCAGCAATGGCAGGCGGAGTCCTCGTTACGAAGACCGGGTGGTACAATCCGTTCCTCTTGATCGGGCCAGCGATTGGCGCCATTGGTGCTGGACTATTGGTCACTTTTACTCCTGATATTGACACGGGCAAATGGGTCGGGTATCAAATTCTCAACGGGGTCGGCTTGGGCCTTGCTCGTCAGCAGTATTTGGTCGCGCCTCAAGCAGTCTTGAGCGCGGCCGACATACCTTTCGCAATTTCCTTCGTTCTATTTTGCCAAAATCTAGCGGGCAGCGTCTTTGTCTCCGTTGGAAACGCCCTGCTGCGCAACAGCCTGAGTCACAGCCTTGCCATTCATCCGGAATTCTCTCCAGGCCTCAGTTCACAGCAGATATTAGACGCAGGGCCGACTGAGGTGCAGCTTTTGATTCCCGCCGGGAAATTGAACGAATTTGTTCAGTTCTACAACGCTGCATTGCGACAAGTGTGGATTCTGGCAATTCCGTTGTGTCTACTTGCATTGATAGCAGCAATTCCCATACGGTGGGTCAATCTGAAAGATAAGCGATCTGGAAGGTCACCGCAACCCGAGAAGGAAAAGACTTGACCGAGAGATTCAATGCCCGATGCACCTGCATCAGGCAAGTAATTTTATACACAGTATAAGGTTGACAACTTGGTATAAACACAATTGGTCATGGAAATACGGAAAGCTGGAAGCGTGACAACTTGCGGTAGGCGCATGCGCTGCTTTGAAGCTCATGGTTCACGTAAGTATCCAGGTCGCTTTCAGCCAACACTCCGATAAGAGTGATGTGCCATCTCAGCAATTCTCAGCACACCAATGTAACGCGGGCACGGGTTGGTTGACTGTGTAGGCGACCAGTGAAGGTCGGCGTCAAGTCTGAAGGTGTTGCTCGTAGGTCTGGG
>UYJD01000001.1:1699222-1711235 GCA_900618795.1 Cyanodermella asteris | reverse complement strand
GGAAGATCTCCATACTCGATCGGTACGGTCTTGCGCCTTCGGACCCTATCACCTTCCTGATCCTCCAAGTCCTGCGCGTGCACCGTCGTCAGCACAACGCAACCCAACGTCACGAGCCAAAGCAGGCTCTGAGAATCAGCTAGCAGCCGGAAACCCGCGGGCAACGCCACGTCGAGGGCGCCGGAGATGAAGCAGAGATAGCCGCACGCGTTGATGTAATTGCGCACCACAGAGTTCGAGTCTGCGCCCCCGAGGTGATTGTACCATTGACCAAGGGCGATGAGGGTGGTGGACTGCGTCAGGCCCCCGAAGCTAGCGCTGAATGACAATGCGAGGGTGTAGCCCAGGAGCATGATGCCGATCGCCGCGGGTTGCGAGATGCGGCCGGCGGTCAGGGGTCGCCAGGGCTTGTTGATGCGGTCTTCGGCTATCGCGTCTTTGGTTCGTTGGTTGTCGATGTTGAAGGGGAGTAGGTTCAGCCAGATCCAGAGGAGGACGACAGGGGGCTTGGAGAGTGAGCAACATTCTGGACACATCGCCACCGAGTTCGCCATCGCGAACAGGAAGCTTGGACCGAGAATGGTTTTCAGATCGCTATAAGTGAAGAGCCAGATCGATTTTAAGACGTTGAGGCCATCGTGGACCGGAGACAATTGTGCGGCGAGACTAAGAGTACCTGGGCGACAACGAGGCTGCTGGGAGCAGGCGGACTCATCCATTCTCGAAAGCTGTGGGAAGAGCCAGAACAGCATCTCGTCCCCGAGATAAGAGGTCCAGCGTTCAAGTACTTTTTCATGATAGTATCCGATCAATCTCAGTCATGTCCACGTAGGTGGCACAGAGCATGCTATCTTCTCTTAGGCAACTTCAAACATGGAGAGCTCTCGGTGCTCAGCTGGCACACCAACACAAACTTACCTTCCCAGGCTAGACACGCCGGACTACTGCATCATTGGGAATATTAGACCGCGAAAGTTGATGGAGCGTAATACCGAGCCCCAAGGCTGACAATACAACAGAGGTCAGCTGGCTGAACCACGTCCGTACAGGTCGAGGATACAATCTAACACAGAGATCTGCAAAGCATGGGGGTCTACCTTGGTGTCGTCGATTTCCAACAAACATCCTGCCAATCAGAGCCAGATTGATCAACAAAGCTGAGTGGGGCAGAGTCAACATCGCCGGACTTGTACTAGAGACATACCCCAAGCCAGGGCATGTATCCTTGAGCGCAGCGTCCTAGCACGAACCCCTTATCAGCGTTTTTCCATTGTTTGGAACTTGATCTACATCGATACTTCCACCGAAATCATATTCTGCCCTTGCTTTGTTACCATTTACATCCACACGCCGCCTCTCCTCAAGTTTCGTCAAGCTAGCCTGAGCGTAACTTCTATGTGACAATGTTTCTTCCAAATAAACTTCCGTTTTGCGCTTTCGCGGCAGGCATTCTGTCTCATGTATTGCTGTTCAAAAGAGGAGAATGGCACCTCCAGAGTTTCCGACTAGCATGGCTTCTCATAGTCACGGTCGTGGCTTTGATTCTATATCTACGCTTCCAAACAGAGACACGATGGATCGGTTGTACGAAGACGAGTGTTTTCATCGCAACGAGCTACCTAGGCGGTGTCTTCTCGAGCATATTCATATACCGCTCGTTTTTCCACCCTTTGAAACACTTTCCTGGACCGAAGTTCGCAGTCCTCAGCAAGTTCTGGCACGTCTGGCAACTCTGCTTCGCGAAGAACTGCGAGCTTTTACACAGTCTACATCTGAAGTACGGCAACTACGTCCGCACCGGTGAGTTGGTTGCTCAGATCCTTCCAACTTGAGTCCTTTAAAAGCAACCGATCTGACTCGACTGCCCGGAAGGTCCTAACGAGATCACGGTTTTCGATCCCGAGATCATGCGCCTCGGCAGATCGTATCGCGATCGAGGTCTCTCGAAGCCCGACTGGTACGAGATGCTTCACCCTTTCAAGCCTATCAACGCTTTGCGAGACGCGAAGGAACACGATGTTCGACGCCGGATCTGGAACCAAGCGTTCAACACAAAAGGTAGGCTTCCACTCCGCAGTTTCCATTCTACTAGACTAAAGCTAGAGAAAAGCTTTGCAAGCTTACGATAATTGCATCCACGAATACGCGAACAAATTATGCCAAAACATCGAAAGTCGATTCGGTGCGCCGATGGAGCTCAGAGATTGGTTCTACTTTCTCACTTTTGATATCATTGGCTTTCGCACGTTTGGGGAATCGTTCGGCATGCTCGATACGGCAACATGGCATTCAGGTCCTTTGGTGATTCGCAATGGCCTCGGGCTTCTCGAGTGGGTGTCTCCTCTTCCGTGGCTGGCCCATCTCGCCTTCATATTACGTTTCATTCCAATCATTGCCGAGTGGACACGAATGGTTGCATATTGTCGGGATATGATGACGGAACGAATTGAAACATTACGCGCATCGCCCGAGAAAATATCGCGTGACGTAGGTGATGTGGAATCCCTCTTCTCAAGCTCGCCTGACACCGTTGACAGATCTCGACGACGATCATCAAGGAGTCCATTCAGAAGGGCACCATCGAGGAGGATATAGAGGCAATCATCGGAGACTCTGTTGCATTAATGATAGCAGGAAGGTAGGTATTGTCACAGGATCGCAAGCAACGAAAATGGCGCACTCGGACAGAGCTGACTTGCTTGAAGCGACACCGTTGCGTCCACACTCGTCCATGTCTTTTTCAGACTCTGTCGGCATGAGAGCGCTGCAAAACGTCTGATCAACGAGATTCGATCCGCGAAACAGATGCCAAGTCAAGAGAATTGTCAAGATTTCCCGTATCTTAACGCCTTCATATCGGAGACTCTTCGTCTCAATCCAGCGGTTCCAACACAAGGGTTGCGGCAGGCACCCGCTGGCGGGGTTTTGGTGAGCGGGCACATGATTCCAGCTGGAACCATACTCTGCATACCGCAATGGTCCATGCACAGATGTAAGTGAATGAAAAGCGACGCTGTTGATCCAGACGCTGACAGGCTCACGAAAGCTCGGGAGTGCTTTGTGGAGGCAAACGAATTCCTGCCCGAGAGATGGCTCGAAGAACCAGAACTTATCAAGAATGGAATTGCATACGCTCCATTCGCGGCAGGTATATTACGTTCTCAACAGGCCCAAACAGACGTTCGCTCTAACCATGTCAGGTCGGTTCAACTGTGTCGGCAAAGGCCTAGCAATGGCGGAGCTGCGCCATGTGCTGTGGTCGATTTTGTCCAAGTACGACTTTGCACCCGCCGACCCTTCAAAGTTGAATGCAGTAGTAGAAGACATGAGAGATGCTTTCACGGCCCTGCCAGGATCCTTGGAGATCATATTCGAACCAGCAAAGACAGACTGAGCCCCAACATCCGAGTGCTTCAGCTTTGTTTGCATAGTTATGACAATGATGATGATCATTCCGAACCATTAATGCCAGAGCCACAGAGCTTACCAAAGCCGTGGTAGATTGCTCCCCTGCATGTGAAGACCCTTGTAGGCATGAGTGATCCGACATCCATGATCGTACGCCCTGTTTCTGCCTACGGTGCTCACCATATCGTAATGTAAAATAAAACGTCGTACAGACGAAAACTTACCGTTACGCAATATTCGGCCCGTTACAGCCCTCACAATCGGTAAAGGCGGCATCTTACCTGTCTTGAGGCGAGGGCGCAAGACAGATGCGGGGCTCATTGCCACGCAGAGCTGGCCTGCAAGAGGCCTCAAGTAAAGCATATATGTACAAGTATATAAAATGTAGCCAAATCTGCCGCTCCCAATATTGCACTTCCTACCGCATTCCGTTCATGACATGGCTACTTTAGAATCGTTTGATTTCATGGTGCTCGGTGGCGGGACGGCCGGGTTGGCCGTGGCGGCGCGCCTTTCAGAGGTCGAGTCCGTGATGGTGGCAGTGATCGAGGCTGGGGAAGACCACAGCGACGATGAGCGAGTAAAAATCCCAGGAAAATGGTTCCATGGAATAGGTTCCGATATCGATTGGGGTTATATGTCCGTTCCGCAGGTGCGCCACCGAAACAGAGCAAACACAAAGCTCCACCCACGGGAGGAGCTTCAGTATGCTGATAGTGAGGGCAGCAAGGTCTCAATGGCCGACAGGTCGGCCAGACAGCTGGTCGTGCTCTGGGCGGGTCTAGCGCAATCAACGGACAAGCATTCATTCAACCGACCAAGACGGTCGTGGATGGATGGGCGGAGCTTGGCAATCCCGACTGGACTTGGGAAAGGCTTCGACCATATTTTCAGAAGTCTCACACCTTGACCTTACCCCCAGAGGACCGCCTCAAGCATCTTGCACTAGCCCACCTCGACGTGTCCAAAGGTAGCCGCGGCCCGGTGCAGGCTTACTTCGCTACACCTCTATCAGAGCCATTAGCCCCGGCATGGAGCAAGACATTCGAGAATGTAGGTTGGGGGGCAAGCGGCACTCCAGATGCGGGTCTTGTGACTGGCGGATATAGCAGCCCGGCCTCGATCGATCCTGTCACGAAGGAGAGGAGCTATTCCTTCCCGGCATACTTCCAGCCAGTGGCACACCGACCGAATCTGAAGCTGTTCTCTGGAACTGTGGTGGAACGTATCTTGCTTGAAAAAACTGCTACGGGCGAGCGCGCAACGGGCGTCGAAGTCAGCCATCAAGGGCAGACCTTTGGTGAGTGAAACCTGTCGATCGCGGACATGACAGCTACTATCGGCGAACTGGGCAGGTGACATTGACAAACAATAGTGCTTGAAGCGCGCAAAGAGGTCATTCTAGCCGCAGGCGTTTTCGGCAGTCCCAAGCTCCTTGAGCTCTCGGGAATTGGTGACTTTGCGATTCTAGAGAAGCATGGCATCGAGAAACGTGTTGATCTCCCATCCGTCGGTGAAGGGATGCAAGATCATCTCATGACCGGCATCAGCTTCGAGGTCAACGATGATGTCAATACACTCGACAAGCTGCGTTCAAAGGACCCGGCAGCGGTACAAGCTGCGGAAGAAGCGTACAAGCAGCATCGGCAAGGACCACTAGCTCTCGGAGGCATCAACTACTTCTCGTTTATGCCAATCGATGTGCCCGAATCAGCTCCAGATGCAGAACTAGAGCGACTGCTCGACGTTTTAGACGCCAAAGGAAACAAAGGATTGGACCGACAATACCAATATCTCAAATCCGTCCTCCGGAGTCGGAACAAGCCTTCTGGAGGCGTTTATCTGTCACCACGAGGAACCACTTATGGTGCGAGCTCGAAAGCAAGCGATTACAGCATCAGCAGCCTACCTGGCAAGTACCTCACGATTGGGCTCTCCTTGATCCAGCCATTCTCTCGCGGCCGCACTCACATCACCTCCGCGAATCCCAACGACAGCCCTGTGATTGATCCAGGCTACTTGAGTAACCCGGTCGACGTTGAGGTGGCGGCGCTCCATTTCGGCTTCATCGAAAAACTGGCGGCAACAAAACCTTTGGCCGACTTGATCAAGCTTGGAGGTCGGCGAAATGCCCTCGAAGCCAGAGGCGATGACCGCGAAGCGGCGCGAAATTGGGCAAGGAACAGCGTTCTCTCCAATTGGCACGGGTGTAGCACATGCGTCATGATGCCTCGAGATCTCGGCGGTGTCGTCTCGCAACGCTTGGTCGTGTACGGAACCACAAACCTGAGGGTGGTGGACGCGAGCATCATGCCCATCATTACGGCCGGAAATACACAGTCAGGTGTGTACATGGTTGCAGAGCGTGCAGCCGACATCATCATGGAGGACCACGGTCTTCTTTGAACAGGGTCCTAGTTGACGCAAGCTTGTCGAGAAGAAATGGTCCTGGAGTTGGGCCGTCCTCAATGCCATCATCCGACTCTTTATCCGTGTGCAGGTCGCAATAATTGAAGCTCACAGCCACCTCTCGAAGCGTAGCAATGTCTGAAATCCATCGACGGTGCAGAACGTTGTTGATGTGGGGCATGGAGCTAATCGAAGAAAATCTGACAGGGGGAGGGCTGATGTAAGGTAAGCTTGAATCCTTCCCACGGCAGCGATAGGTCAATGCATCCTTCATCCAGCCGTTTCACCATTCCATGCTACGTCGCAACCATGCACATGACCGTATATCGTCCATTATCGACGCTGAAACCTGTCGACCTGTCATCATCAAGGATGGTGGGTGGCATCAATCGTCTTCGGTGCAGGCTTCTTCTGCAGGAAGCTGCGAGTCAACTCGAATCCCTCGCACCTTCCAACTTCATACCGATGAGCGATCTGCGTCAGCTGGGATTTCTCCCCACAGTCTTTTCTTGTGTCCTCCTGATGTCTTCTTCATTCGTCGGCCTCGCTCTTTGTCGGTGTCTGTTCTCGCTCGTTCTGCCCTTCGTGCTTCGGGTGACCTTTGTGCTTCTTCGTCCTGCGGTCGTCACCGCTCGTCAGTCCTTCAGTGTTCACAGTCAGTTCTCAGCGAGCTTGTATCATCGCAACAATGGAAGTGCTGCTCTATCTCTCCGAGCCCATCTACGCTCTGGGCATTTTCTTCATTACCTTGACGGCCATTGCTTTCGGCCTGCGACTATACACAAAGCATCTCAACAAGAGTAGTTGGGGATTGGATGATCTCTTTCTCCTGTTTGCCATCATCTGCTTCGACGTCGAGAATGCCATTCAGCTTTACTGTATCAAACTTGCCAGGGAGGTCAAGTCTCCGGCCGAGCCTCTGTTCACAACGTACATGGAGGTATGTGACTGGAAAAAGCGGTGGCTGCGACGGTGCTGACAGACTTGCAGTGGATCTGGATAAGCACCACCTTCGCCGTCCCAACGCTCACGTTCATCAAGCTCTCCGTACTGTTCTTCTACCGCCGCATATTCACCACCATGCGATGGTTTCGCATTTCATCGGTTGTCCTTGCCGTCATTGTTCTCATATACGGAATCAGTGGCACCTTGGGCGAGATACTTCAATGCATCCCACCGACAGCAAACTGGTTGAAGAAACCCGGCGACGCAGCTTTATGCATGCCGTACGACGTATACGCCATATGGCTGATGTCGTATGTCATCATTGACACAATTCTCGACGCCATCATCTTGGCCCTTCCGGCAGTCATGATTTCCCGCCTGCAGCTCCCGAGCTGGAAGCGACGCTCTCTGATCGCCATTTTCCTGCTTGGTGGCTTCACCGTGGCCACCAACATCATACGTTTGTCGTTGATGAATGCCAGCAAGGGTGACTCTGCCAGGATCGGTATGATTGATGAGCTCTGGATCTCGATACATTGTAGTTGCGGCATTGTGTGCGCTTGTCTGCCGCTCTATGGTCCGCTGGTCAGTCGCTTCTCATCGTTGGCTAGCAGTCTTCGCCAAAGCTACAGTGCACGCAAGCTTTCCGAGCCAAACCAAAACACGCCTGCCAAGTCTCCCGAGGAGAAAGAGCGCCCATCTCGTGGTGCCAGATTCAGTTACATTAGGATGGAAAACGAGGGGGCTGTTTAGTGTTGGGCATCTTTCAGCAACAGATTATGAGATGATATCTGGGGATTTAGCGATGACATTGACAACACATTGCTTAGAGACCACAGAAATTTGATTGATGACAGAGCTGGAAAAGTTTTTGCCAACGTGGCGTGGTATGCAGAACTTTTGGTGTTTTATGATGACTGAAGATTATGATGGAATGTGCAGATCTGTATCGCGCAGGGAAATGATGGTTCTGAACAATGACAATAGTTGTGGTAACGGTATGTTAGGGAGAGGGATGACTCGAGCGGCCAGCCAGGCGAGCATGTTTATGTAAGCGATGGGCCGCTCCGCTCTCACTCCTTTACTCACTTTGTTCGAGACTCCTAATCTTTCGCTGTGTTCTTAGCATGGGGCTGTTGTGCTGCAAAATTGCGCAGAGCTATGATGAGCACCCCGACCACGTTGATAAGCACCGAACAGTATGCACTACATTCAAACCCCTCCTCAAGTCTTTACGGCACAAGGTGACACGTTGTCTAAACCAGGGTCGGCCTAGTATCGCAGTGATCGACAATGTTCAACACTTACGATGCGATTAGACTGCCTAGACACCTCCCAAAAAGAGGAAAGCTGTGCAAAAGCGTAAACGTCGATAAGGATGGCGCCATCAAGTGCCGGTCATGCAGGATTTCCCGCACGTCGTGAGCAAAACGGGTAGTGGTAAATCTGCACCAGAATTCTAAGAAGCTGACTTTGTCGTGTTAAACCTTCCTTCACCTTCATGGAGGAGTCATCAATCTTGTCATGGCGTCCCCGACCTTCGCAGCCGACAAAACTGATGACAAAGTGCCCGTGAACATCGCCACCCAGAGCGAGGACAGCCCCATCGCTCAAGTTGAGAGCCTAGCTGAGAAAGTCGGCGTCTGTGCTGATGGCCTTGCACCTGTAGGCGACCTCGAGTATGTTATTGATAAGCTTGATGCACTGAGTGTGGCCGAGTGCAAGGCTTTCATTAAAGAACTGCTTCATGAGCACGAGTACGACTACAATTTCGGCATTGCCCAGCGAGCAAAGCTTGAATTGCTTCTTCAAGGACCAGGCCCGGATCAGGATGAGGGTGACTGGGAGCTGCAGCTCAAGACCGAGACTGCTATCAACAAATTCTACTCACCTTATCCGGAAGTGCGTGCGGTGACCTCCCCGACTGACGACCCCGAAATTTCTTGTGAGACCATCCGGGCACACCTGCTTGGATACTTCTGGGCAGCCGTGTCTCAGTTCATCAACTCCCTCTTCAACTCTAGATTTCCACAAGTGACCATCACCGCGGCTGTGGCTCAGGTCCTGCTATATCCATGCGGCAAGCTGTTTGCGTTGATACTTCCGGACTGGGGTATCACAATCTTCAGCGAGAGGATCTCTCTGAATCCAGGTCCGTGGAGCTACAAGGAGCAGATGCTTTCGACCATCATATTCAATGTCAGCGTCACATCTGCATACGCCTTCTGGAATATCCAGAGCCAGGAGGTGTACTACGGTGACACCTGGCTGACGCCACTGTATAAGATCTTTTTGTTGCTGTCCACGCAGATGATGGGTCTCGGCTTCGCTGGGCTGCTTCGCCGTTTCGTCATATATCCCAACTTTGCCATATTTCCGAACATCCTGCCGGTCGTCGCCCTCAATCGCGCTCTGCTACGCCCGCAGAAGGAGGAAACGCTCAACGGATGGACCATCTCACGATACAAGTTCTTCTTCATCGTCTTCGGATCGATGTTCCTTTACTTCTGGCTTCCAGGCTACCTCTTCCCAGCACTGAGCTTCTTTTCGTGGATGACCTGGATTGCGCCCAACAACTTCCATTTAGCGGTCGTCACCGGCTCGCAGTTCGGCTTAGGCTTCAACCCAATCTCATCCTTTGACTGGAATGTAATTGGACAGTACTTCCTTCCTCTTACGTGGCCCTTCTTCTCATTCGCTCAGCAATATGCTGGTATATTTATCGGGGGCCTTGCCATTCTTGGAGTCTACTACTCGAACACGAAATGGACTGCATACCTACCTCCAAATTCTCCAAGCGTTTATGATAATACGGGTGCTTCGTACAACATTACTCGAGTCATCAAGAATGGTGCTTTGGACCAAGCTGCGTACGAGGCTTACTCTCCAGCTTTCCAAAGCGCGGGGAAGCTTGTTGTATACGCCGCGTTCTTCATCTACTACCCTCTGACGATGGTTTTTGTTATGCTGGACTCTTGGCGCATCATGAGAAAGGCCTTCCAACAGACATTCAGGGCTGCGTTACTCCAGATCAAACACATAGCATCGTGCCTATCCAGCGCTGGCGCGTCAATAATAAAAGGGCAAGTCCGAGAATGCGGCCGCTTCCTGCGCAAATTGAATAAAGAGCGATCATCAATGTATGATGGATTCGATGATCCTCTAACGAAGCTGATACGCAAGTATCCGGAAGTACCTGACTCATGGTTTCTCGCTATTGTGCTTGTGTCGTTGGTGTTTGCCATAGTCATCCTTACGGTCTTTCCGGAGCTCAACGCCCCTATTTGGACCATCTTCTTCGCCATCGGCATCAATCTCGTCTTCTTGATCCCACAGACATTCATCACGGCGATTTCAGGAGCGATTCAAGGGCTGAACGTCATAGCCGAACTGGTCATGGGCTACGTACTCCCCGGTCACCCAGAAGCCCTGATGTTTGTCAAAGCTTACGGCTACATGATCAATGGCCAAGCCGACACATTCCTTGCAGACCAGAAGATGGGGTTCTACGCGCAAGTTCCTCCCCGAGCGGTTTTCAGAGGACAGTTGATAAGCACTGTCTTGACCTCTCTGGTCGCGTACGGCGTGGTGCAATTTGTCGACAACGACATTCCCGGTATTTGTACCGACGATCAACCATCGGAATTCAACTGCGCGGCAGGTTCTCTGACCTTCTTCTCCACGTCAGTCCTGTGGGGAGCGATCGGGCCTCGTGTATTGTTTGACCAACTGTATCCGGAGCTCAAGTGGTGCTTTCTCCTCGGCTTCCTTCTCGCTATAGCCTGGTGGTCTGCAAAACGGTTCGGCGCTCACGGCAGAGCTTTCCTGCGAAAGTCACTCCCGTCGCTTATTTTCCGCCCCCTCAACAGCGTCATCCTAACACCCATCTCATGGCTTAAGCACGTCCATCCCTCGCTCGTCGTGAACAGCTTCATCATCTGGTCTCCTCAGAATCTCTCCTACTTCACCCCGGGCCTCTACCTGTCGATTATTTCCATGTACTACCTGCGCAAATACAAAACGGCGTGGTGGGAGAAGTACAACTACCTGCTTGCCGCTGGATTCACGTCTGGGGTCGCGTTCGGGGCGGTCATCATCTTCTTTGCGGTGCAATATCACCAGAAGAATGTTGTTTGGTGGGGGACGACGGTTGTGTCGAGAGGAGTTGATGGTGGTGAGGGAAGGGCCGCATTGATCACAGATGTGCCGGAGAGGGGATTCTTTGGGCCTGATAGTTGGTGATGGAGCAAGTGACTAGCTGCACCATCTGCATGTAAGATGGAGATGTAAAGTCTAGGACTGGCTCAAGGCGTAAGACATTGCACCTTTTCTTGATCTTGGACCACGATCGCCTGAAAATCATGTCCGCTTGAAGCACACCGTACTGATTGTTTGTCCCTCCTGCCCACCAAACCTATAACTCGGATACTTTACCCGTCCGAAGACCTCAAACCCATCACCCTCTTCAGCCTCCGCCGACGATCCCGCAAACCACTTTTCCAGCTCCTCGCTGGTCCAGTTGCAACTGGTCACGATCAGCAACCCCGAACCTCTCTTCACCAGCGGCTTGACTCGCGATCTGTAGCCCTCGACGATCCTCCGCCCTTGCGCATCAACCTGTCCGCTTAGACTGATCGCGTCGAACGTGCCCTTGTCAAGTACGACGTCCCATCCTTTGCGAGATGCCGACGCGGTGGTCTCTGCCGTAGCCGTAGCCGTAGCCGTGTTTGCATCCGCAGTCGTAGTCGTACTCTCATTCGCAGTCGGCCAAACCTCATCCCCATACTCCCCTTCCAGCAGATCCCAAGTCTCAAACCTCACCAGGCCGTCTTCGTCCTCGTCCTCGTCCTCGTCCTCACCTCCATCCTCCCTCCTGCTCCTCCCCCTACTCCCCAAAACCCGTCTCGCCAACTCCACACTCCCCTCGCTGTAATCCACCCCGCAAAGTTCACCCTTCCATCCTTCGTCCCGTAAGGCGAAAACCATGCTCCCGTTTCCCGTGCCCAGATCGAGAAACGTGGTCGACGCCTGATCCAGCTGACCTCCGTCGGAGAGAGCCTCGAGATAGCGGGTGACGCGCCCTTCGGCGTCCGACTCGGAGAACCAGACGTGCCCCACGTCGTCCGGGTTGGTGGTGTGGTTCGTTAGCTCCGTTGTGTAGGCGGCGTCCCAGCTGGGAAAGAGGGGCCAGGGTCAGTTGAGGCTGCGAGATACCAGGAACAAGTATGATCAGAGGTCAGTGGAGGGGGGG
>UYJD01000001.1:1625663-1699197 GCA_900618795.1 Cyanodermella asteris | reverse complement strand
GGGAGGGAGCTTCGGGCCCGGAGTTGAGGTGAGGTGAGGTGAGGTGAGGTGAGGTGAGGTGAGGTGAGGTGACTTACTATTCTTTGGTGCCGAGCTTGCTGGGTTCGAGGTGAGCTGGAGTTGAGGATGTCATTGTGGAGTCTTGTTTATCGAGTGCTGAGTTTAGACGTGTGGCCTGGCTTTTCGCGAATGCTGTCGCGCTCTGTCCCTCGTGGTGTTGGATTTCGGTAGAGGCAAGGGAAAAAAAAAGAAGAGAAAGCTTGATTGACGACTCGGTCGCTCCTCTAGGCGTGAGACAGAAGGTTCGCTGAACTTGTTAATGGTTCGACGACAGAAAACTAGGGATTCTGTTTATGCGCCGTTTGTCTCTGAGTTTTAGAGTCGTGCTTGGACTTTTCCGCAACTGGGACATTTCAGGCGGACAGCTCTTCCCGCCGCCGATCTGAAAAAATCAACACAAGAGTATTTGCGCTAACGTGCAATGTGCAATCGATTTCAAGTTTAATATCTCTACGGTATACAAGCGGCGTGTCTTGTCTTTTCACTCAATCTTGGGTGGCTATAGCTTCGTTTCTCTCGTTGTACTTCAGACATTAATTCGGGAGGGGTATTTTTGAGCTATGAAGTGCTGTCTTTAATCTTGACTGTTCATCGAATTCAACTCGTCGAATCGTCGCACGGTTCAGTCTCTGGGAAAGCCGCCTCAGGCCTTCAAAGTCGAACCCTCGGGGCTCTGAGCTCCAGAGCTGAGCCTCTTCTTGCTCACCACGCGCAGACCAGCAATCAACATCACCAGCAACTCCAGCCCCAGAATGACACCAAGCGTAACCATCGCACCAATAACACCGGCAACAGCATTGCTCATTCCCGAACCAGACCCAGCATCCTGGTTAGTCGAAGCGGAAGCCCCGCTCCCACTGCTTGACGAAGTAGCCGAAGCACAAATTCCAGTACTGTTACCACAAGCCTTGCACCAGCTAGCCTGATCGCCAATCGCAATCTTGCTCATGTTGCCCGAAAAATCGTTCCAGCTCATCAGCTGGGTCTGCGAGCTGAAGAGCGGGTATGCAGTGGCTTCGGTCGCGTTGGTGCCGGTGCCGTTGTGCCAGAGGAAGCGGACGGAGATGTCGTCATTGCTGGGGAAGCCGTTGGAGGTGCTGGCGTTGGTGACGAGTTCAAAGGACATGCTGCTAGCGTAGTCGGGGACGCCGTAGAAGTTCGGGTTCACGGAGGGTAGGTTAGCGAGGCCGAAGAAGGATTGCGAAGTGGCGTAGGGACCGAATTGGATCTCGTACTTCTTACTACCGTTGCCGGTGATGGTACTGTTCAGGCCTTGGAGGACCTGAGCAGCTAGGACGGCGCCGGAGATGGCGCGGACGGGCTCGGAGGAGTTGTAGGCCAGATTCCATTCGTGGACGTCGGCGAGCGTACGTAGTTGATACATGTTGTCGTAGGTGAGGACATTGTTGGGGTCGAATGTCGTATTGTGAATGTCGGCGACATTGAAGAGGTCGAAGATGGCGTATGCGTTCTTGAAGCTCATGCTCGAGTTGGTGAATGAGCCGTTTGTCAAATCGGTGTAGTTTTGGTAAAACGACATGGTCGACTTGAGCATGTTCATATATTCTGGGGTGCTGAAGTATGCGTTTGACGAAGCAGCGCCGTTTGCGCAGCCAGTAGCACCCTGCAACCACGCACTGTTCTCGCTCTGCTGGCCAGACTGGATGGTCGAAACTGGGATGATCTGGAAACCGCCGAGTGGAGTCGTTACGACGGTGTTGTTGCGCAGGGTTTGTGCGCTCTTGTCACCGGTCGGTGGGTAGAGTCCCTGGAGGAAACCTTGACTCGACGGCATCAGAACATTATCGTATGGAGCAGAGGCGGCAATCTGACTCTGCTTGACCATGTCGGACTGGATGCCCAGGATCTTGTTGGTGGCATTTGACGAAATATAGCGGTTTCGCCAGTAAGTCCCACGCTCAAAAACCTCCTGGTATCCGAGGTCCGTCAAGATGGTGCCGCCAGGCTGCTTCGCCGTCCTGTCACCATGTCTGCTGAACATGTAAACACCAAGCACCGTCTCAGCAGCAAAGCTGAGGGGCAGGCCGAGGGCCAACACGAGCGATTGGGTCAGCATCTTGCGGTGTCACAGTCACTTGAGGAGGAGAGCGATGGCGACGAGATCGGACAACCAGAGCAAAATTAATAAGACAGACACAGCACTTGACTCTTATAAGAAGATGGATCTCCTCGGGGCGGCATTTTAGCAGCTGAGGGAATGGGCAGCTCGACGCGATCCGCACCCGAGAGGCAAGCCTTGAGTGGGCAGGGTCTCCGAATCTTGCCTGGTGGGGACGCATGGTCTTGCAGCGGTGCTGTGCTCAGCGAATGAGACGGTAGCATGGAAGATTTTGCACGACGGCAGAAGTTGCAGAAGAGGTTGGATCCTGTAGGAGGGGAAAGCAAAGCTCCACCATGTTTGACCCGCCAAGGCGCCACGACGGTGATGGTGGACGACCGTTCAATGAAACCATGAGACTTCGAGGAGACACGAAGAGCTATGCTGCTATGGTCTTAGGTGCATGGAATCACGCCGCGGCCCGCCGGAAGGCTGGCAGCCACCACGTGTGGTGTACAGAATTGGTTCTGCCATGCGACAAAGAAAGTAGAAGTTCAGCGTCCGAGGAAGATCCGCGGAGCTGGTTCCGCATCCTTTTCAGGGATTCAAGCTCCATGCGAATGACACCCCTGTCCAAACTTCGAATTGGACGTTTGCTGAGTTATGACTGTGGCGATAGCTGGGTTTGCTGATCGAGATGGGTTCGTCCAGGAAGAAAGGTGCTTCTCGATCTATACCTCCAAGTTCAGATCCTGGGACCGTATCACTGGCCAAGCTGTCCACAACCTCACCGGCCATAATACTTGACACCGGCACGCCTGTCAGCTCGAGTTCGTATACTGAAATTCGTGATACCTCAGCATCGTCGAGACGCCCATATTCGAGCGCCTCAGCAGATAGTCTAACCGGAAGCTCAGTCCCAGAAGAAGATGAGGACACATCGACAAACGGCCCCCGACCAAGCATCGACGATGACAATGCAGAGGGCGATTCCGACCGGCTATCGCCAAACGGCGCCTCAATCCTGACTGAGGAGTCGGATAGCGAAGATGAGGACGAAGTTGAAGACGAGATGATGCCAAACACCCGACCGGGCCCGAGACTTCCATTTACTCGAAGCAATAGCACTCCTGTGCTGATTCCGACACCACCCAATGCCTTTGCGCCACCATTCTACAACCGGCCTCCCACGCCACTCCCACCATCCCCTTCTCTAACGTCCCTCTTACGACCAAACTTCTCTTCCCGACCAACAACCCCCGACGGCTCCGAATCAGAAAACGCCACCAGCATCTCCACCGCCGTCGAAGGCGCAGCCACCGAAGCCGCCGTCGCCAAATCAGCCCGCGACGCCCGCACCGTACCACGAGCCTCTCCCAAGGTCCCAACCTACGAATACTATGGCTTCGTCCTGTACCTGACCTCGGGATTGTGCTTTCTCATGTACATTCTCTGGTCCTACCTCCCGTCACCGTTTCTCCACCAGCTGGGCATATACTACTACCCGAATCGGTGGTGGTCGCTCGCGGTGCCGGCTTTCTTGGTCGTTACGTTGGTGTATATTTATGTTGCGCTTGCGGCTTATAACACGGAGTATTTGACGCCGCCGTTGGGCAGTGTGACTAATCTGGTGGATGACGCGGCTAATATTGCTGCGTTGCAGGTTAGGGGGGCGAATGGCAAAGGTGGGCTGGGAGCGAGAGGGAAGAAAGGGAAGCGAGGGAAACTTCCGGTCAAGTCGGCGCATGCTGAGTTTGTTGTTGAGCGAGATGAGCATGTGGACTGGCGAGAAATCTGGAGCCATGGCACCGATGGGGTCATGGACGTACCTATAGGCGGAGTGTGCGAGGTACTTTACGGAGATTGACAGCATCACAATAATCGCACGAAACTCTATATTGAACGTGCCTCCGATGATGTCGCGCCATGAGCGTAACATACCGAGCGTGACTGGTACGATCATGGTCGCTGCCGTAGCATACTTCGCCCACATCACTTCCTCCCTTCAACCATAATAATATGGTACCCATGCTCCGTCTTGACCTCGCCAATCTTCGGGTTACCCGTCGTACTTGTCTCCAACTCGAAAGCAATCTCCTCGAACTTTGCATCCAGCGAGCCCTTGGTCTTCCAGCCGAGCGATCCGCCAGCCCTAGCCTTATTCTCGGACATTTCACGTGCTACTTCGTCAAACTTGGCCCCATCGCGGATCTTCTGGAGTACCTCTTCCTTCTTGGAATGTTTCTCGCACTGCAATAGAATGAGCGTCGGCAAAGATGAGGCTGAGCGAGGGCAGTGCGAAGAAGTGTCATACCAGGATGTGCCGTACGTTGATGGATTGAGCGCCTTTGGCTTTTCCGCCCTTTTCTTCCTTGGATTTGTCTTTGGAGGCGCTGCCTTTGTCGTTTTTCTTGCCTGCCATGTTGGAGGCGACTTCTTGGGATTGAAGGTTGGTCTGGGATTGTGTTTGTCTGGCGATTATGTTTCGTTGTGGTTCTGTCTGCTCCAACAACCCCGCAACCGGCTGATTTGCTGAGCCGTTCGTGACGCCGTTGACGCCACTTGCTGATCGTGTCACTGACGCCCACGGTTCACGCTTTACACTTCACGTAAATTACAGAACCTCCGTATTATCACTGTCGTTTACTCATCATTTCTTGTATCTCCAATCTCCTTGCTCTCCGAAAAGCTCAGGATGAGCTAAAACGGCGCCTTGATTCCATCATTCTCGAGCACAATCTGCCAACCCTCGAGCAAAATCATTTTTTTATGCAGCAACCTCCCCATACGGCTTGCTATCTCACTGCCACTCGCATGAAGATAGCGCTACAGCGGCCAGGAGCCGGATTACACTCATTCACGAACCATGTCACCACCCGAAGCTATTCCATCCACAACCGCCAACTCAATTTCCACCTCCCCAGACCGACTCTCCGCCCACCAAATCCCCGGGCCCCCGTCGGCCTTCTACTACATCCCGCACTTCGTCAGCCCAACGGAACAAGCTCAACTCCTCGCCTCCACCTACTCCGTCCCCCTCCCGCAATGGCGCGTCCTCTCCCATCGACGCCTTCAATCCCAACCCCATCCCCTCAGCGCCCAAAACATCCTCCTGGACGCGCCACTTCCGAAATGGCTTCAGTGGCCCGCAGACCGGATCGCAGACCTTGTCATCGACGACCCCGATCCCGATCCAGACCCCGATCAAAGTTCGGGGACGCGTCAAGGCGCCACTGAAGAAAGTCTGAGGGGGCGAAAGTGGAAGTTACTATTTGGCGACTCGCCGCACGGAAAGCCGAACCACTGCCTGGTCAACGAGTACCTGCCGGGCCAGGGCATCATGGCCCACGAAGACGGACTCGCGTACCATCCCATTACCGCGACCGTCAGCCTCGGTTCGCACGCCGTGTTGGAGGTGCGGACGAAACGAAACCACGACACGGAGGATTCCGACGGCGACGAACACGAGCGCGGAGCTGAAGTTGGAGATGGTCACGGAGTTGGAACTGCAATGTGGCGGATACTGTGTGAACCGGGCAGTCTGCTGATCACGACGGGCGAGGCGTATACGCAGACACTGCATGCGATTGAAGGGGTTGAGGTGGATGAGGAGATGGTGGAGCCGGGGAGTGTGGACGGGGTGGTTGGAGTTGCGAATTGGGGGCTCTTGGGCGATCGCGAGGGATGGCTCAGGGATGGGGGACGACGGAAACGAGAGACGAGGGTCAGCTTGACGTATCGTGATGTGGTCAAAGTGAAGTCTATGAAGGCTTTCGGAGGACTGAAAGGCTTTGGAAAGCGGTAACGGTGGCCTTGACAGTCTAGAATGCCGCAAATCTGTAGTCAGGCTTGGCAAGGAGTTATGGACGTTCTCAGTATTTCTCAAAGCTTGATTCGTCAGCTGTGTAGGTTGCCAGGGATGGCAGTTCTACTTTGAACCAAATCAAACAAAGACCGATTCTCATGATCACGCACATGGCATGTCATTCGCTCTAGACACCCTGACATCAAAGCATGCTACCACCTCATTCCCCCGACCAATCATCGACACACCTCTTTGGCCTTCTCCCAACTCAGTCATCAATATCAATCAACTTATCACCAGGCACCATCGGCACAGTATCATCAGATGCCTTCGGGACCGCATCACCACTCAACTGCATCCACTCCGCAAAGTCCTGCTCCTCCTTCTCAGCCGCCTTCTTCATGGCCTCCTCGCGCCTCTGCACCAACTCCTCCTGAGTATGCCGATGCTTCGGATTCACAAGATGATCAACCGCCATAGCCAGCATAGCCTGCAGCGTGAACCCAGCATCGTTGCCCGCATTATGCAAGTTCCAGCCGGAGATCTTGCAGAAGCTGAGCACGTTGGCCAGTGTGGTCGGGTTCATCTCGTGGATGATGGCGCGGTGGATCATGCTGGTGTCGAGGATCTCGATCAGGCCGGCAAGCTTGAGGACCTCGAAGCCGTAGCGTTTCAGCCAGTCGATGTCGCAGTCGAAGTTGTGTCCGACTATGACTACTTTGCGGGGCTCGTGAGTTTGTGTCGCTGCTGCATGGCGATCGGCGGCTGTGACGGGGAAAGGGGCTTTACAGCAGGCCGCGGTGACGCTGGCGACATCGTCGCTGGCGATGAACTCGCTTTCGCCGAATTCTGCTTCGAAACGGTCCGGGCAGCCGTGGACGAAGCGACTGTTGGTGTGAAAGCGGAACTCCTTGGTACGAAAGTGGCGGTACTTGATTATCGAACGCCAGTTCTCGGCGTAGGGACCAGGAGCCACGCCTTCGAGGTCCCGAGTATCAAGTGTCGACAGTCCGATCTCGGTAATGTGGCGGTTCATGGTCTCGTGCGCCTCGATGTCGATGGAGATGAAGACGACATCCTTGTCGAAAGCAAACTGAGGCGCTTTACTAACGTCGGTGTTGGGTGGGAGCTCAGGAACATCGTCTCGGGTAGTGTCACGTTGCAGCTCGGTGGTCTCTTCCTGAATGCTGGTCCGGGCGCCCTTAGCCTCCAGATCGTTAGCAGCACGCAGTCCGAGATATCTTTGCGACCGGCGCAGCTGGCGGAGCCATTGCTGCTTTGTTGCGATGCGTTTATTCTCCTTGTCTGCCTTGATACGTTGCTTCTTCTGCTTTGATGCGGCGATGGCAGCTTCGAGTTTGGTCTGCCAAATTTCGAAGGAACGCTTGTCACCGTGCTCGGATGTAGACCACGGGCCGTCCAGGTCATCATGGCCGGCGGGCACGCGGTGCATAACCATCTCGTCAAACTGTGCGCGAGATTGCGAGACACCAAGGTATCTAGGACGAGGTTCGTGAGGAGCAAATTTGATGCGAAAACCGGCACCAAAACGGCCACCAGGGAATCCACAAGCTGCACCGACTGTGCGCGATGCCTCTTGTAGTAGAACTTCAACCTCTCTGGCGGGAACGAAGAAAATGGGGTTACCACTGATGGTGCCAGGCGGCTTGATATAAAAACTGTCGAATCATACCGTCAGCCACCGTGAACGGAGAAAGCGCGTGATATTATATGCTGTGACACACAAGGAGAACTAATCATGACTCACATTGTCCATTTGCGCTTGAACATCTGACCATTGCTGAAGCGAGCTTCGGCGACACGTTCGATGAACGTTTTATCGGTGCCAAGGTACTTGTATGGGTATTTGTTCACTGCGAAAATCGGGCAAAATTCCAATTCCGGGCCAGCCTCTCGATCAAACTCGGTGTCTGTCTCGTACTCAGTGTCAGAATAAGGCGTGTTCTTGACCTTCTTGCGATACCATTTCCTGGGTTTCAGCTTGTCAGCAGCCGAGAGCGTCTCGTCTTTCTTGACAAACACGCGATTCGCATCATCCTGGATTGTGGTGTCGATGAGGGTGTCTTGACTGGCTTCATCTTTGACGGTCTCGTTTTGCGCGCGTTCAGCAGCCGCTGCCTCTTGATAAACCTTGCCCTTGCTTGATTCAGCTTCGAAGCGGCGATTACCCATCAACTTGCGAAGGCGACGGATCGATGCGTCTTCTGTCATTTTCGAGATGGTGATGGAGAATGGCCGAATAAGTTTTCCTGTTGCGTGGAAAGGTAAGGGCCTGTCAGCGAAAAACAGACAGCGCTTCAAATCGTGGTTGGGCTTCGATTCGATGAATGTAGTCAGATCAGGCGCCAGATCCGCTCGCGGTCCTGTGAAAAGACGAAGGCGCGATCGCGGAGGCGCTAGATTCGTGCAATGACTGGAAGAGCCTGTTGGGTTGAGCACCTGATGTAGCCTGTCGTGCGATCAAGGGCAAGCTGGCGAATGAAAAACAAACAAGCAAGCTAATGGAGAGAATCGGAGTGGTTGGTGGTCAGCTCAATGCTGTGCAACATGTGACGATGAGTGGAAAGATGTTTTGCTCCCGAGTCACCCCAGAACGTATTTGTAGAACTGTAGAAGAGGAGGATGAGCCAAGGTTGGCTGCTAAACACGCCTGTCGAAGTCTGTCAGTGAAAGGAGGAAAGAGACACGCAAGGTGGGTGTGGAAAAGTTCGTAGGCAGACCAAGCACTGCGCCATGAGGTATGAATCTCAGTCGACGCTCTACAGGTTCGTCTCAATGTGTGCATTCACTGTGTTCCTATATCGCCGGCTTCATTTGAGCCTCACTTGGCAGCCTCCAACGAGCTTCAGTTGCAGCGAGCCGTTCTCCAGGATCGACTTCAGACATTGTGAACCGTGGGGTTGGAAACTTGGAACCCGCCCGCTGCTCCACCGGAATCTTAACCCCGATTGCGCCGACGCGACCGGCGATCTCCAGTCGACCAGCAGTTGGTCATCGCAATCAATTTAGAGTCGCTCATCCCATCTACAAGACCTCGACGGCCCAAGTCAGCTTACGCAGAGTACGAGGACGTCCATCTCAGACCTCAGAGCAGGGCTGCTCCACTGTATCGTTCGAACGCGACGCGCCCGGCGGCGAAACACCAACCTCAGAACTTATGCTCACTTAACAGCTTGAATCGCGTTTCACCATGGTTGGGCCTCTTGTGGCCGACGCCGATGACGAACGCGATCGTCAGGCTACTGTCACGGACTTTCTTGACTATACTGAGCATCTTCCCTCTGATGTTGAGCGCAGTCTTACCCTCCTTCGCAAGCAAGATGAGCTGGCGCAACAGGCCATCGAGGAAATGCATCGGCTGCTTGCCCAGTATAGCCGCCTTCCTCCAAACAATGACGCCTTCGAATCCATGAAGCTTCGTGAGCGCATTTCGTATCTATTCAACCTTGCAGAACGAAGACGTGAGTCTGCAGCCGCCGAAGCAAATCGCTTGAACAACGAAGTCCAGAGACAACACAAACGGCTCATCAGCGTAAAGGCAAAGCTGCAAGCTCTCCCTCAACCGCCATCAAGAGATCCTACACCACAACCACAAACGCAGAAGAGTCCGCAGGCGAAAAGAGATGGAATAAGAATCAATCTCAAGGTCGACCGGCAGAAGATTCAAGGTGCCTTGCCCAGACGACCTCGTCATCGCAAAATCACTGTGCCAGGCGAGGTGTTATCGCCGCACGACCCGGGATCTCCTACACTCTCGGAACTGCAAGAGTGGGATGATGAGGAAGATGATGCGCCTCCACCACCTCCTCCAAGACCCTTGGTTCCACGCAAGAGGGATCGCGATCGCGATAGGGAGAGGGAGAAGGAGAGGGAGAAGGAGAGGGAACGGAACAAAGATGCGAACCAAGAGAAGAAGAGAGACCGACCACCCAAAGATTCAAAGCCAAAGAAAGAGAAAGTCCCTGGGCAGGTTGGCACAAACGTTCATAGCCAGGTGGCCGGGATTTCAACGAGCAACGCTCTGTCATTGCTCACTCCTCCGCCCGAGGGTGCGCCTCCCGGTAGCAAATGGGCTCCGTGGTTCAGGCTGACAGAATATGAAATGGCGAAGTTGCGGAAGCGTATGAAGAAGAATGCGGTTTGGGCCCCAAGCGATACGATGATTAGGAGAGAGCTCGTCGATTCTGGCCGCGGTCATGAAGCATACCAGAAAGCCAAGCTGCACGCCGAAGAGACGGGAGAAGCTATTGTCGACGACGACGACATTGAAGGGCAGATTGCGGGCAACCGTCCGCTCCGGCCCGGCGAGATCAGTGCCGACGTCAAGGCCAAAACCACCAACAAGGGAATGAGCTTGAATGTTCAGAAGAAGGAAAAGAAGCTGATGCTTGCACAGCAACAGCAAGCGGATAAGGCCCGCGAACAGGCTTTACTTTCTACTCAGCGCCTCAGCAGCTTAGGCGAGAGTTTCAGAACACTATTCGATCGTCCAGGCCCTTACCCGGCTACACCTACAGAACCCTCCTCCAAAAGTCAGAAGCGAAAACGCGAGAGTGCACACACGCCATCTGCTCTCGACCTTCAGCTGCAATCACAGCTCCAGCCAGAGATGCCATCTGCAACATCGCCAGCCAAACAGCCTCCTACCAAGAAACAGAAAGCAGCTCCTCCCACCCCAAAAACCGCCAACGGTTCCACTGCCACCACAACAACCACCACAACCACGATTCCTACTGCACCACCGGCGCCGTCCCCTGTGAAACCCAAAACTGAGCCAGCAGCTGACAACATCTCGCCCAAAGACACCCGCCGCGCAAATTCGTCTTCAACACGCCGACCCAGTCTCATCCTCAAACCTCCCGCCCCGGAATTGAATCCCACTGAACCTCCCTCTGCCACGCTACCGACCCGTCATTCGTCGAGGCCCGCCTCTCGTCGAGCATCCGCCGGCGCCCCAGACAACGGCTTTACTCGCCAGTCACCACGTCTCAAGAGCGCAACACCTGCGCCAACCCCGACAACAGCTACTGCCCCCACAGCCGCAAGCCGCCGTTCTAAGAGACCAGCGCCCGGGCCCGTGCAGGCCAGCGGAGATGGCGGCGCGCAGGTGTCCGTGGGCAAGCGCAAGAGCGCTCCTAAGAAGGGCAAGCTTAATGTCGAGGAGGGCAAGAAACAGGAGGAGTACGCGGCGGAGGAGGACATAGACCCTGATGAACCGAGATATTGTGTTTGTGACGGGGTGAGCTACGGGACGATGGTTTGTTGTGAAAACCAATCGGTAAGTTACACCCCTCAGGATGATGATGTTTGTCGCGACGTGTTAGCTGAGTGTGACATGCTAACTTGATACGCTAGTGTCCGCAGGAATGGTTTCATCTGGAGTGTGTCGGACTCACGCGTCCACCAGCTTCTCGGGCCAAGTGGTGGTGTCCGAATTGCGATCCCTCCAAGCAGAAAGGCAAGCGTTAGGAGATGCCACGGCGCCCACAAGTTCCAGGACATACGCATGGTGATTCTCGTACAACGGAACATCAGGCTTTCGAACCCACAAACCTTCGTATGCTTTACTTCGAGGACTTTGCGCCCTTTTTATTGCGTTACAGCTCCCGTCAAGCCCTATGTGCTAGAAGCAGATGATTGCTTTCAATGGAAATATATATTATCCGTCACATTCTCGTCGAAGATCTTTTGAAAAGTGTGCTTTCAAAAAATGACACTAGCAGAGACTTTGATCCGCCGAGCAGGTGGTCCCAGTCCAGCAGGTGCCTTTCATTCAGGTTTTAAATTGGCTACAAAAACCGCTGCAGACAAGAAACTTTATGGGACTCGCAGCAAATACGCAGTTCGATGTACGCGGTGAGTGTTTGTCTATCCATCCGACGCGATAAAATTGATAGCAACGCCAACGTCGATTTCTTCTGCACCATTTCTTCGATGTGAGGGTGAAGTCCGTGAAGATGACCAGATCAAAATGCATGTTCATGAAACTGGCCGTGGACGTCAGCGCGCCGAGACTCCGTTGGCAAGCTCAGACCCTCTGAAACGCTTACCAAAGTGGCGGCTGAGCAGCGTTACTGGTCCGTTTCAGCAGCCACCAAAATGCCACAGGGTCTGGATTCACGGCTGAAGGGCATCATAAGTTCGTAACCTTGATACGAAGAGCGTCTATCGCTGCAATTGCGCACAGCTGTGGAGAGTCGATTATCGTGAGTTTCCACTCGAACTCCATCCGGTCTGCATCCGGACGTCTGTGCAGGGCTTATCGAAAAATTGTTGCCGCTGGCAAATCGTACAGACGAAGATTCCGTAGATTTGGGAGAGAAGTATTCGCTCGGATCAACAGCAAACCCGTCGCAGACTGACGGTTGCTGCGATGTTTGGTCCTTGCTCAGTTGCGACTGTTGTAATGATGGGTTTAGCCGACAAGTCGGAAAGCAGGACAAATGTTACAGGGGCTGGAGTGGAGGAGAAAAGACGTTGCTTTCCTGTCTTTCCGTGTCGCACAGCGCCGGACAGGGATCAAGGATGCATGTGGGTACGCGGCTGTACGCAGCCAGTCCCATCGAACTGCAGGTCCACGGAGCCACAAAGCTCACGAGCCATGATAAAGCATCGCAGAATCGCGATTCGAGATTATTCCTGTGGAAGAGGACACGTTCTGCACGTAACGCTGTCGTGTCAAGAGTACAGACTCCGAAGCGTATGCCGAAGCGATTCGTCTGACTGCTCTATCACCAGATCATTCAAGGCGAGATCCAGTGACACTGTAGGCCGGACTGCCAGCGTCGTAGCCGTGTCGGGATCCGAGAGCGGCACTGCAGACTGCATAGTGGGTGCCATCGTGCACGGGAAACAGCGTCTTGGATTGCAGAGAAGGTAGAGGAGACGGCTCATCATGCAAAGACCTTGCAATGTCGTGCTCGTTGTCTCAGCAAGGACCAATCCCCATGCCTCGACCACGATTACCCCAGTCAACGCCAAGGCCCAGTTTGCGGTCGAGCAGCAACTCGCAACTCGACGCTGGTAGCTACTCAGCAAACTCAGCTTACATCGACGAGGCCGTTGGAGGAGTTTGTTCAGGAGAAGAAAGGGGAGATGTATATGTGGACTGCCGTATGGTGTGCGATCCGGAACGACGAGAGCATCATGATCGGGAGGTGAGGTAGCGATCGACCAATAGGACAAGGACGCTCGGCTGGAGATGTGGCATTCGACGAAAGATCAGCATGATCGCAGTGGAAGATGGTGGTTCTCCTATTGTCTGATTCGACAGGGACGGCGGCGGCGGGAGAAAGATGGCTAGTCAGGAACGGCGGCGCGCATGGCGGCCGGATGCAGCCAATGAAACACGCTCACGGTGGCATCGTGAAATTGGCTGCACCGAAGCAGACGGTGCCGCAAGATGTGAGCTGCCTGGCCCATTGGTGATCGCCATGGTCGAGAGCTTGTTCGAGACGTCGACTCGTCGAGGTGGATGGGCTGGATTGAGCACTGAAGACGGTGGACGTGTAGATAGGGGACGGGGGACACAGATCGACTAGGACCGGGGACAGATGGTGCAGCAGAAACAGGAACAGGAACAGGCGCGAAGGAAAAAAGCATGGTCAGCGTTGTAGAGGAGATGGGTAGTGTAAGTGGGTGCGTGTGTGTGGGAGAGAATGTTTCTGGTGCAGGTGAAGGTGAAGTGAGAGTTTAGCTCAGCGGTCGCTTTGCTGCCGTGCGCCGCCGCCGCCGCCTGCGCCTGTTTGCTGTGCGCCGTGTTGCTTTGCTTACCTGCGCTTCTTCTTCTCCACCTCACGGATATCCCGCTGCTGGACGGACACCTGAAAGCAAGAGGCAGGCCACGCCTGCGCTCTCTGCCCGAGAGATAGACTGCCACGCTTCCAGTCTAGTCAAAGAGGTTACTGGCGAAGGAGGAGGCGTCGAACAATTGCGACTGCTGGATTCTGGAAATCGTCCGCCAACCTGAGCCTCAACAACAGCACAATCACTGACTCTTCACCAACCACGGCCGGCGCGTGCCCCTTCGTCGCCTCGACACTCGTCGTGCATCGCAGACCAGCTTAGCTCACTCAATCCACCAAGGGTTTCGCGCTCTTCAGTGATGCCATCTCGTCCAACTGGTACGTCCACGAAACACCACTACCAACGCGAAAGTCCACAGAGCACTGACATTTTCTACAGCTTAACCCTCTCGCGCCGTGGTCAGATAGAGCTTCTGACCGTCCATTCCTTTGGCCAATCGAGTCGCTCACTACGTCGCCGTCTTGCACACAGTACAAAACACCATCCTCAATTGCAACCACACCCTGCTTCACTCGCGAAAGAGTTAATCGCACACCAAATCGACTTGTCGCTCCTTTTCCTGCTGAACCCGCACATAGCAAACACCAGAGGCTTTTACCCAGCTTGGTCACTTCCCCCTTGAGACCGGCGGCTTTGACCTGTCGAATTCACTCCCAGCCATCTTCGACCGCACTTCACGGCATTCCCATTTCGTTTCTCATTTACTCTTCGAACCAAATACCATTAAACAGCATAAACGGCCTTCTAAGAATAGAGACTGGACTGGATAGTTGCAATCGCGAGAGGGGTATTTTCCTTCTTAGCGTTTCCACCCCGCGGTTGCGATTTCATAAACCATGGACGGCGACGTAATAACCTCTGGCTCCGCACAAGGCGACGACAATGCCAACCTCCAAGTTGGACTCCCGCCTCTCCGTCCTAAGCATGCACACAGTCACATCCATCGCAACCTCAAGCGGAAAAGGGAGCCTATGGAGAAGCGCCAGGGGCCCGTACAGACTGCTTTGGACGTGATCGTGGTGAGTGGTGGAACGACAGCCGGTGATGTCCTTCTTGCAAGCATACCCAACGAGCCGACAACCGCCAGTCTGCCGGGCTTTGGCCTTCTCACTCTTTCATCTTTTATCCCCGGAGGAGAGCCAACAGGGAGCTTGTCGACTACTCCAGCAGCTGCATCTTCGACACCTGCTCCGACTGCTGCAGCTACTGCATCGTCCCTCACGCCCAGCATGACTGGCCTCAATAGCAACATGTCTTCCTGTAAGTTTCCCAGCTTCAACTGGTTTTGGTGGTCGTTAACACATATAGCAGCTTCACAGACGTCGATGATGTTCAATGTCGGAGTAGCAACCAGCTACAATGGCACATCATCCACGCTCGCCGGAGCTTACTCCAATTCTTCCTCATCTACGGCCTTCTCCGGCATGTCGAACTCCTCTTCAGCTTCTACAAGTTTCACTTCCTTTGCAACATCGACGTCGTCCTTTGCTTCTACATCTGCGTCAACAACTGGCGGCGGTGGCGGCGTGTTTGGCGGAGGGGCTGGCGTACCAACCAGCTCCACAGGCTCTCAACCGACTGCTGATGCCAGTGCAAGCGATGCCAATACCCCGCCTGGTACCATTGCTGGGGGCGTTGTTGGTGGCGTGGCAGGAGCTGCGTTGCTTGTTATGATACTCTTCGTCCTACTTCGATATTGGCGGAAGCGTCAGGACCGTGGCCAGCGTCTTATTGGAGCTCCTGCGGACGAGGAAGGCAATACTGCACGTGCAGCAGGGGCGGGCTCGTCCCCATCGATGACCCAGCGTTCGTCGTTGACCCCCCTTGCCGCGGCTGTAAATCGGTTCCGCCCTGCCAGCACACAGACTGCAGCAACTTCGTCGACTGCGGGCGCCGCTGCCCCTGCGGAACGTGGCTTCCAAAAGCTCGGCGGTCGCAAACTCACGAGCGTGTTGCAGTCTGGTGGCGATGGCTATGGCGAGCCAGCTGGACGTCCCGACTCGCTTGTCCCACCTCCCGTTGCGTATGGACACAACCGAGAAAGTGACCTGTCCGGCACCTCGTTCTTCCGCGACAGCAATAGCCAGCAATACAACACCAATCCTTTCGAGGATGGTGAAGCATCTGCTGCCGCTGTTCGTTCACGCAACATGCAGCCGGCGCCATCTGACTCGTCAATCGCAGCTCACGGCCCACCCAGCAATCGTGGAAGCTCAATCTATGACGCTCCGCGCACGGGCAACCCCTTTGCCACACCAAACAGGCAAGCAGATCGCGCGCTTCAGGCGTTCTCCAGCAGTCCAGGCAGCGAGTCCAGCGATGGCATTCGCAGTCCGACTCCAGACATCAACGAGACCCTCACCGTCCACCAAGGCCCGGTCCGCACTCCGGTCATCACTGGTGCCAGCAATCCCGCCCCAGCGGTACCTCCGCGTCGCCCTGGCCACGTCGTCGATGGACTAGGTCGTTCGCGACCCAGCTGGGACGGCAGCAGACACAGTCGATTCTCCGAAGCAATCTAAACAAGAGAGAGCAACCAGGGGATGTAATTGTGGTAATTCGCTGTAATACTTCTAACGATGGTCACGTCTTGCACTTGAAAGTTGGTGAAGGAAAAAGCTTGGAGGCATTTACGAGACTTTTGCTGCTTTTCTGAAAAAGCATCACGGCCATTACGCGCAGCTGTTGGAATGGCGAGCACCACATTCAGGCTTGCATTTCATGCGGGGTGGCTTTCTTCTTTTACTTCACAGCCACGTCTGCCGCACTAGGACAGTTACAAAAGAGGGCAACGACCCCGGCTTGTGGTCTAACGCAGTTTAATACCCCAGATCATGAGCTTCAACGAGACATTGATCTCGCACTGAGACGCTCTCATGCACGACCATGAACGTGCAATTTGAATGCAAATGAAATGAATCAAAATTTCCACCTATTTGAAATGATTGTGCTGTGATGGGTGAAGTTTTTTCTAAAGCAGCGCTGCGATTTTACTTCAACTATTGAATCAAAACTTCAGTGCAGGAGGTCAGTAGGCGGGTAGAATGATTTAAGCGCGATGTCACAAAATGAGTTGCACGAAGAACTGGCCGACAATTGAATGTGGCTATACTGATTCCTCCATGAAGGTGGGGAAAGCTGCTAACTTCGACTCAGAACTCTCACTCCGCATCGTCAATTTTGGTGCCCAACGACTCGTAAGCTGAATTTTTTGGCATGTATGGAGAAAAGGGCCACCGACCTTTCTCCTGATGAGCTGATCGGCCTATACACTGCCCTGTGTCTTTTTTTCTATTTTTTTTAACTTGAACCCGGCCTCGCCATCAAGTTCCCATTGGACCGAGCACAGAGAACCTCCCAAGCTCAGCCCCCCATATTCGACCGCAACGAAATTTCCACAAACGCATATCACAGTGACGACAATTTCAGAACCTTGAACCCCCTTCTCCGATTCGTTCTCACCTTGGCAAGAAACGCACACATATCAGACTCCATGCTTCTCACCTCTCTCGTCCGCATGCTCCCGACCCTCAACGCATCTGCCTCCCGCAGCCTCGAGCCGACCTCCCCCGATAGCGACACTCGAGCTGTCGAAGCCGACCAGGACGTCGAAGAGGTCGAGGACGAAGGTGACCCCGAAGACATCTTCACGTCCGCCCTCGGCACCCTCTTCCCCGACGACGCCCAGAACATGCACGGAAACCCGGGCGCCGGCGTCGCGTATCGGTCGAGAGTTTTCGGGGAGGTTAGGCTCCGGTTGGCGGACCCGGTCGGGGAGGAGGGACGGAGGCTTTTCGCGCATTATCTGTGGAATGCGGGGGTCTTGGTGGCGGAGATGGTTGGGGAGTCGTTTGGCAGGAGGAAAGGGCTGGCAGAGGTGCGTAGGGGACGGGGAGGTGATGGGACGAGGGAGGAGGAGGAGGAAGGGGAGGAGAGGGAATTTCGGGGAAGGTATGCTGAGGGACGGTTGGGACGGTGGGAGTGGGGAGTTGAGGGGGAGAGCGTGCTTGAATTGGGAGCTGGTATGTACGAGTCTACGTTGATTTTGCGTTGCGTATTGAACCAATTGCATTGTGAGACCGAATTCTACAATGAAATCGCGCCGAGTAGACCATATGTGCTGACCGTGAGCCTGACAGGTTCTGGACTTGCAGGCATCACGGCCGCTGCTGCAGGTGCATCTCGCGTGGTCATAACCGATTATCCCGATGATCAAATTTTAGAGCCAATTCGCACGAACATGACATACAACAAAGCTCTCTGGTCAAACACATCTCAAGCCTGCAAGGCAATACCAGGCTCTCATCCACCGGGCAGAGAACCCAGCTCATCCTCATCACCCTGTTCCGTCTCCGTCGAACCTCACGCCTGGGGTCAGCTCACGACCCCCTTCGCAAGATCCAACGCCCAATCTTTCACACGCATCATAGCTGCGGATACCCTCTGGATGGCCTCTCAGCACGAGAACCTCGCCAAAAGCATGCATCATTTCCTGTCCCTGGACGATCCGAAGGCGAGAGTGTGGGTCGTGGCGGGGTTCCACACGGGAAGGGAGAGGGTTGCGAGTTTCTTTGAGGAGGTCGAGAGGCAGGGGAAGTTGGTGGTTGAAGATCGGTTTGAGGTCGACACGGCTTTGAGGGAAAGGGGATGGGTTGAGGTCAGAGGCTTGGATGGGGATGCTGTTGAGAATGGGGGATTAAGTGGAGAGGATGTTGGGGAGAGGAAGCGGTGGCTTGTCGTTGCGAGGTTGATGAGGAAGACGTGAGATGTGTGCGAGTAGAAGAGGAAGGGAGAGGAAGACATGGAATCGTGAGGAAGCCCAAGTGGTCGCAAGAGCAAGACTCTTCATGGTTTCTCTGCTAGAGTCAATCTCGCTGTCGTTGGGTCTCGGGGATGACCGTTCCTTAGATGAATGTGAGAATATCAGCTTCATCTTCGGCCCAGGTCGCGAGCTCGCCGTGCATGGCCTCCTTGACGCAGGCGTCGGAAACGACTTGATACACCTTTCCGTCTCGATTAACTTCCTGAAGAATCATGGGTAGATCGCATCCGTGAACGATCGCAAACTTGGGCTCTCCTGGCGCCGTGACTGGGGCATCAAAGAGACGTTGACTGGCAAGGCCCATTTCCCGTCCTCGCAAACAAACAAGGTCCGTCGGCTCGCAAGACCAGCTGTTTAATCGACTGCCTTGTTTTCCGCGCTCGAGACGGTCTCTTGGCTCTTTGTTGCATCGGTCTTCCACAATTGGAAGAGCTCGTACGCACCAGAATCGTGACGATGCTCAATCCCAAGAGTGTAGACATAGCTTTGAGGAGATACTATGTCGGTAGCAATGTATGGCAAGGTCGCTATTGAAATAACAGTCTTCTTTCCACGATCCACACGAGGACTAGGTGAGAATCCGCCTTGGATTTCGACAGTGTATCTGAGATGAGTGCTTTCAGTGCTCGCTGGATAATCGATTTGAGCCTCGCATAAAGAGATCGCTATGTCTACTCTCGTCAAACTCTCCGACAAGATCCGAAGAATTTCATCCTGGGCGAGATCCAGTACGGTGCTTGATGCTTTCCTAAGCAAACGGAGCAATCTGTTTAACAAGATGCGCTTCAGATTCTCCGAGAGACCATCTGCAATGTTTCTGAATCTGATTACATTTGATATCACCTTCGGAAGGTTGTCTTTTAGCTCTCTGAGAACTTCGTATGGTGCGACCTTTGAGAGCAACTTGATGAGAGCGGTCAATCGATCCTCGGGCAACTCATGAATTTCACCTGTCTGTGTCTCACAGTTTCGGTAAAGGCAACTATGCGGCAGTCCCTCACAACACTCTCTTTGACCTTTGTCACACCGTGGAGAAGGACAGCTTGGATGTTTGACGAGCGGTCTCAGTGACAGCGGGCTGTCTGAGAAGTCATTCGAAACACGCGAATGGACGCCGAGCACGAAAGCAATTTTCTGACTAGACGTCTGTAAGAAGGATGAATGCATTGCTTTTGCAGAACACGCCACTCGCCATGCACAAGATGAATCGTCGCTGGCGATGCGACTATGCCGTCGGCCATCTCTTCCGCCAATCGGTGGAGACGACTGCTTACTTCAGCTTCTTCTGAGCCACTTTAGGAGGCGTATAGCCCTTGCCGGTAACCGGAATGAACATGCCCACCTGCTGTTGATATTCCTTGTATTCCGGATACTTGCCCGCAGTAATCAGTTCAGTCAGCCAAGTGCTGCCTTGGAAGAGCATCAAGTACAGCACGACACCAATACCAGTCCAGTTGTAAAACTGGCTGTCAGAAGTCAAGTTGCAAGACCACCAGTACAAAGTCAGCCAGACAGACTGCTCAGCAGCAAAATTGGGGTGCCTGCTCAGCGCAAAGAGGCCGCGAGTGTTGAAGCCACGATCGAATTCCTCCTTGGTATAACCCTCGGTCAGCTTGCCAGTATCCTTGTACTTGTACTTGGCAGTTTGGAATTCTGCATCCGTTAGCGTGGGGCTGAGTTGCAGGCATGCTGCGGGGCTTACTGTATTGCTGCTGGTCGGCGATGAAGCTAAGAAGAATGAAGAAGACCATGATCCCAGCGAGGACGTAGTCCATGCCATATAGACCATCGTTGCTCTGCTTGGCCAAGAGAGTCATCACGTAGGCAGGCGTGGTGACGGAATAGAGCAGGACGCATTGGTAGGGTCCAATGAAGGTGAAGTTGAAGATGTGGAAAAGGAACTTTCCGATATAGTTCTGAACGATGATCCAGCGGTAGTCTTCGGAGCCGATCGAATAGCCGCCGCGACGCCAGTAGTTGAACGTCAATCGAATCTGCGATCGTCAGCGAGAACCGGCCACGATGATCATAAAGGGATTGACATACACTCCACAGCGTGCTGATAGCAAGCAAAAGGTCAAGCCTTTCTGCGCGCAGGCCGTTCAAATGAGCCCATAGGGTGAAATGACCGATGTATACGGTTGGCAGGATGCTCCAGAAGCGATCGACCTGGGAGTAGTTGCGATTGATCTCGGCCGCGACGGTGAAGATCGCGCCCAAGAACAAAGCGAATCCCAAGCCGAACATCAATGGGTTCGTACCCATGTACTTGAGGATCAAGTCATTGGTGTTGGGCAAAATTCGAATAATCTCTTGCGGGAGGCTGGTGAAATGTGGCCAAAACTGAGTTACCGTCTTGCTGAAATCGATGCAGTCGTCAAGCGACCGTAAAATTGGAAGCGCCGCCATGATAGAAATTCTGGACTCGTCTGTACAAATTTGCGTGAATCAGAAGAGCTTGTCGAACTGGGACTTGAGGTCGATGTATGTGTGGCTTGAGTTTGCCAAGACTCGACAGCCCAAATGAAGTGACGACATTTCTCTCGACGGTCATGACGATCGACGCCCTGAGGCGAGTGGGCAAAAGTCGTGGCGTAACTCGTGGTGGAAACAATAAGTGGCACAGCAAAATTGCCAAGCGTGAAAACCCGCTAACTTCCCCTGGATAGGTCGACTGAAGCTGTCTGTTATGGGATCCTCAATAGCGGGTGTATTCACTAAAGCCCACCCTAGCAATCGATCATCTCGCATTCTGCTGTGCCACTTTTTTTTCCCAGTGCGAGTGTTAAGTGCTACAACTTCTACGTGGTTTACTACATACATATCCACCTTTCGGGATACAATAGTCGGTATCTACGGGACTTGACGCTCGCGTACCTGATGTGATATCACTATAAGTCGGAATATCAGCTGTTGAACAAGGACCTCTGAAGACGTTATCATCCGCGAGTACGCTACGACTTCTACCCACCCGCCTCGGCCCTGTCATCGACACAATATCATACCAAGACGCAAGGAAACTTGTTCTTTGGCCGATTGTTGTATCTTGTATCGGACGATCCGAGTAATTCGTGTAACGTGAAGTGAGCACCATTTGAGGGCATACCGGAGGGGTAGGCTGCTCCCCCGCTTCAAGCTTGCCTACACCCTCTTTCAGATCACAGGCAGGACCCTGGTGGATGTCGCAATCGCATACCGGTTTGTCGCAACGCGAAGCAAGGCAGTCGACATGAGCGGGGTTTCGATGGACATGATCTAGCTATATATATATATATATTGTCCATGAGCCAAAATGACAGGGGTCTGGCCACTGTTGTCATAACCCGCTCTCCCATCTACCCCTTGTCCATTCGAGTCCAGGTAGCATCACAACCAAGTACATCAATCTCATCATGTCTGCCGTTGAGAACCACATTTTGGAGGCGAACAAGGTAAGGACACATTCGGATACTGGTCCTGCCACTTGTTAATTGTTGTCTTCTAGCGCTATGCCGAACAGTTCAACCGCGGTACGACCGGCCAACTCGCTCTGCCGCCGTCCAAGTACCTCATCGTGACCTGCATGGGTAAATACACCTCAATTCACATCGTACGACATACATTACATCGTACAATATGCAAACACAGTCACGAGGTTGCACATGTGTATCAAACCGAATCAAACTATAGCTTGAATAAGATTCAGACTTGATATGCAGCTTTCCGTAAACCCACCTTTGCCTGACATGCAGTACCACGAAATCGACGCCCACCACCGCATTCCACTCGGAGTCTGTGTATGTCGGAATCCAATCAGACGGGACCTGAGCAAGTTTTGCCATAGCTATGAGTTGTATGAGACGTGTGGTGCCGGCTCAGATCGATCGTTCGCAAACTTGAGCAAGTTTCCCGGATAAGGTTCTGGATCTTCTGGCTACCCAACCAATACTCGAACTGTCGTGGAACACGCACCTCTGACCCGCCATTCTGCTCGTTATGCCGCGTAGGCAATACAATTCCGTGCAAGGCTGACGAGTTCTTCAGATGCACGAATCGACCCCGCCGCAAGTCTCGGAATCGACCTGGGAGCCGCCCACATTATCAGGTACCGCAAAACACAATACCAGATCACATAACCCGCCCTGTCTAACCTTGATTCCAGAAATGCCGGCGGCAGCGCCCGCGACGCGATCCGCAGCATTATCATCTCCCAACAACTCCTCGGGACCCAAGAAATCTTCGTCTTCAAGCACACTGGCTGCGGCATGTTGACCTTCAAGAACGAGGACGCGCTGGCCCTTGTGCAGAAGAACCTGGGCGACGAAGCGTTGGCGGAGTTGGGTGGCGCGTTCGATTTCCTCCCGTTCCCAACGCTGGAGAGTGCGGCCAAGGCGGATGTGGAGTACTTGACCGAGAGTAAGCTGGTTCCCGACAGTGTGAAGATTTCGGGGTGGATTTATAGGGTTGAGACGGGCGAGATTGATAAGGTTGCGTGATTGTTTCGCAGTTGATTGGGATTGCGAATTGGGGGTAGCAACAAATGTGCTGCGAGCTCAGATCTGAATTCGCGAGGTTGGCCTCGGCAATTCTGTGTCAGGTAATCAATGGCATTGGAACGACGAAGGATTGCCGGGTACTGACGGGGACCATGAATCATTTCACGCACAAGGTCCAAGAAGTGGCCATCGAAATGAATTTTACGCCTTTGATACCGCTGCCTGGCCATATTTGTTTGCAGGCATGCGATTAGTTTCAAACCTGTATGACGACTGCAGCTTCCTTCTATCTGAGCCTATGTTCGTGGCCCATGTCGAGCCTCGCGGCTGAAACCCCAATGAAAACCTGTCTTAGGTGAAAAAAAGAAACATCCACCAAATACTATTCATGTTTCCTCCAGAAACGGGTATGTGGTTCGAAAGTGGCCTTCCGAGTAGTTTGTTGTGATACGCCAAACTCCAGCTTGATTTACATGTCAAGCCCTGTTCATGAAGTCGTTCCATTGATTTGTGTGGCCGGGCACAGAGACGAGCTTCCGCCTTGGCTACAAGTAGGGTAGAACCACGCGGCTGTAGCAATCGCAACATATCTAAAATCAAGTTAGCAGTCTGTAGCGAAAAGCATCGTGGGTGACTCACAATAGCATGAGCATGACTCCCTCAAGCCAATGACTTTCACCGTCGGCAATGAGATAGTTGACCAAGAGAACGCTGACGAACAAAACAACAACTTGGAACAAGTCGAAGTCGAGGTCCATCGCATCCTTGTCCGCAATCCAACCAATTATGACAACCAAGGGAAGGACAAGCAGGGCAATCTGCATCGACGAGCCAACAGCCACACCAATAGCAAGATCCATCTTATCTTTGCATGCCACCGTGACCGCCGTAGCATGTTCTGCAGCGTTGCCGACAATTGGAATGAGGATAAGACCGAGGAAGCTTGGGCTGATGGCTTCACCGAGTTCTGGAATCACGTCGACCATGAATTCACTGTTGGCGGCGATGAGAGCGGTTGCGGCCCCGAGAGTAAACAGTGCCACCCAGAAATTCAGCTTGGGAACCTCTTCATCGTCGTCTTCGCCGCCCTTGAACTCGTCCTGCGCGTTTGGAGCCATGAAACCCATCATACCTCCGATTGCTCCGATGTTCTTGTTGGCATCGCCCTTCTGAACGGCGCGCTTTGGCTGCTTCTCGCTCGGCGCATTGTAAACAGAGATATGAGTCTTGAGTTGAAAGTAAAGATAACATGCGTAAATGAGCAAAAGCAGAATCGAGATTCCGCGCGAGATTTGAACAATGTGTTCAGTTGTCGTCGCGCCATTGGTGGTAGTTAGATCGAAGACAGTCGGAATGATGACGCCGGCAAGCGCCAATGCCAACAAGGAGGACGCCGTTTGAGCAACGGTGACGTTGAAGGACTGTTTCATCCGAGTCAAGCCACCAAAGAAGAAACACATGCCCATGACCAACAGCAGGTTGGACAGCATGGAGCCAATGAGGGAAGTCTGAGTGATGACAATTTGATCCTGGAAAAGAGCGATGATGGAAACGATCAATTCGGTCGCGTTTCCAAATGAGGCGTTGAGCAATCCTCCGATGGTTTCTCCTGTTCGCAGTGCGATCTCTTCGGTCGCGAAGCTCAGAAGAGCAGCAAGCGGGATGATGGCGATGAAGTTTATGGCGAAAACAGCTCCGGCCGGAATTCCACCAACGTGCGCTATTGCTATTCCGACAGGAGAGCAGAGGAGGAGGATGTTGATGGGGGAGTTCAATATGGTGTGACGGATTTGGGACTGCCAGGTAAAATGAGGCTCTGGCCTCTTCTTCTTTCCTTGCGTGTCGACTTGTTCGACATCACCTCCATCCTGAGGTTCCTTGCCCTTCTTCTCTTTGTGGAAGCCTCCGAGGATACCGCCTAGCTTCCGGCGACGAGGAGCAGAGTCTGCGGTATGCGCGGTGTCGACATGGTTCAAAGACTCGATTCCATCGGTACGAGTCTTCTCGGTCAATGTATTGCTAGTATCTGTTGACCCGGTATGCGCAGTGTCGGGTTCCTGTCGTGCATCATGCTCTTGCGCTTTCTGGTGGCCGGGTTCAAAGTTCAACGATCGTCGTGGTGAGCCAGATCCAGAGCCGGATGAAACTGGTGGTAGCCTCTGCTTCTCGGAGAATGTTCGGCCTGGCTGCTGGAACTGCGACTGTCTGTTTTGGTTGCTCTGAGAGGCATAGGCACTCTCCGAGTTGCCTCTGCTGTATGATGGTCTGCCAGCTTCGAGGTCGCCAGCATCGACGCTGCTGCGTGAGGTGACGTGGGAGATGCCGTGCTTCGCAAAAGGATTGTAGTTGGTACCCTCTTCCTCGTCATTGTACCAGGCATGGCGCCGAGCGGCAGCCTTTACTTTGTCTGCGGTCACGTTAGCATGACCCTTGGAATGCCGAGAAACCCGTTAGAACCCACGCATTGTGATTGCAGAACGATTGGGTGGCACGAGGGGAAAGATGCAGCTTTAGAGCACTGATCCGCGACGCCTAGCTTTTGCCTAGATGCTTGGAACAGAAGCCGGGCTGAGGCTCATGGGGCTTGTCGATGAAGAAGTAGGCACGCAACGAGTGAAGGGTAGAGAGGTAGGGCAGAATTTGGAACGCGCTCAAAGCGTCTTTGCCGCTGAGACAGTCTGGAAGCGCAGCAGATGACACAGCTTTGGTGAATCAGGCACAAAACAAGTCAGAAGGAGGAAAGCCTGCGGTCGACGCTGTGCTTGAACCTGTGGTTGGACGTGAACTCCTTGACGTCGCCCCTACAGCTAAGACGACACGATCTGTGCTGGCGTTCGATTCATCAAACGCCAGGCTTGGCAGCCACATTTGCCCGGCTTTTCGCCTCATTTCTCCACCTCTCCCACGCTTGGTCCGCCAATCGCAAGACTCGCCAACAATCCAGCCTTCGTCACTCATGTGGCTGAGGCCCCTGATCTTCTCGAGACGGACTATTAGCATGGACATCGAAAGCGAGATCCGTTGTCCTTCTCCCCTGCTCATCGCTACGAAAAGAGCTAAGGTTCGAGGACGATTGCCGGTAATGCAGCCATCCGTCATCGCCCAGGTACTAGCAGGTATTTCCAAAACACAAAATCTGGACAATCGCCTGTTTGCTTCCCAGTTTTCCGATGGTTACCCGGTCTATGATGCTGTCGCCAACGTGGCAGCGTGGCACTTGTGAGCGATTGTGGTCCAGGAAGACCCTCGTTGGAAAGAGTTTGGCCCGCAGCGATGAGCCACAAGCCACCTCGTGCCGTCTCCATACAGGCTCACGCCATGTCAGTTTACCGACTGCTTGATCAGGGTCGTCTTTCGGTCCACGCTCATCGCGTCGTCCTCGGTTCTTGCGGAAGAAGCCACCGAGCAAGGGCATAGCGAGCCAATCAACACCGCCGATCTCACCTAGCTCGACGCCACGAGCATTATCAGTTCAGTTCAGCCAATCGAAAAGGAGGATGCACTTGCCCACGCCGTCAGCGCGCAGCGATTTGGAGCTACAACAGCCACAGTGCCGCTCGTGCGCACGACATGAGCGAAGTAACCCAGCAAACACAAACCCATTATTGCCATGCTTACAGACTCATTTATCCGACTTGTTTCACACAACAGCCTTGCGCGGAGGGCGCATCAGGCTGCCAAAAGGTTTATAAATGCGAACTACAAACCCAAGTCGAAGAACAATGTTCGGCCGTGATCGCTGTGACTCGTCGAGTGTCACCGCATCGCCTCCCTTCATGTCTACTACGTCGATTCAGCCCTCGATTCAGCCCGACCGCTTATGCGGAGCTAGTGAGAAAGTACTTTCATCGCGCGTTCTGCAAGGGGCCCGATCGTTGGAGGCGAAGCCAGGCACCAGGATTGTGCTTCGGCATTTGCATAACAAACCTTCGCCTATGTGCAGAACCAGATGCCGGCGACTGTCATGAAGGTGATCCGGAAAGCTTGCCAATGGGCATGGAGACGGTTACGAAATATTATGGGGCGCGATAACCCGTCGCCATTATGACAAGATCATCGGGTCAGCCACAATGCTCACAACACTTTTGAGCACCGGATGGATGGCAATGTTAGTTGTGCCACTGCTTTGCGGTAGTCCGATGGCTACGAATACTCGTAGTGTTATAAGATCTTGACGAAATGGGGTAATAATTGGACGCCACGAAAGAGTCTAGAATTTGCCTTGAGACGATGCCAACGCGATGTGTCATCTTGCGCTTAATAACTTGGAAGTCCCAAGGATGGAAACGACCGCATGTCGAATCTTCGCTCTCATGGTCGTAGAGAAGACTCAGAACTTGAACTCCAACCAGCCTAAATTTAGTTTACCTATTCAAAGTTGGCCGATGTGTAGAGAAAAGGTTTCAGCCCTGCTTGAAGCCATAATGCCGCCAAAGGTACACAATGTGACGAAGTGTTCGTCTTCTTTGCCCTGTACAGCTATACATTCAATCGCTCTCAGCAAACATGATGGTACAGCTCTCACTGCGGCTTGATCTCGAATTCTCATCACTCTGCGGACCAGGAGAAGGTTGATGACTAAGCACGCTTTCCAATCCTTGTAGGATCACGATTCAGCAGGTCCAAGCACGAAATTGGGCGTCTATAACAATTCAATTAATTGCGCTCCATCTGTTCTCGCAGCTGTTTCTCATTGAGAAGGGCACACTTTCTGTGAAACCTGACAGTCTGCCTCGCCACCAGGATGTGCTGACTCACCTTGACCTGGATCAGGATAAATCCACACGACTCGTCCGATGCCAGGCAAGCTTGTGGGCAGCGACGTCGAAAATGCCCTCCATGATGCGCTACAAGCTCCGTTGGGGACGCGCAAGAAGCGTCAGCCCATCAACGGAACCAAGACATGCATCTTGAGCACCCACGGCGAATCATTTTACAAACAAGATGTTCTCGTACGCCCGGATTTATTCGCTGCCATTCCAGGTGAACGCACAGTTCTACGGATCACGGCAATCCAGGAAGCTACAGCGGGATCTCCTCCTGTACAAAAGCTGACCACTTCCAAAGGGGAGGCCAAATTGAGCAAAGCAGGCCATGTCCCTGAATATGTCTTTGCGTTGCGAGAAGCTGGTCAAGATGTCTTGTCGAGGCTGCCGACGTTGGAGATCTCGATCCTTACCCCAATCGCCACTGCACTTGGTTTCCGCAATCACACCAAAGTGCTGGTCACGGAGGTTGATGAAGAGGATTACAGCGCATCACATGTAGAAATCGCGTTCCGAGACGCCTACTTAACGCGTGCTGATCTGTGGCGTCTCTTGACGAGCGACCTGGTTGGGACGTCCATCTACAAGGGTCAGAAGGTGATGTTCATCAACGCGGTCAAGGCCAACCTGAAAGCGATCTATATCAAAGGCCGCAAAGTGCAGACCGCATTGCTGAGCGGCTCAACGAAAGCCATCTTTCGCAGCGAGTCTTCGGGCTATTACATACTTCTTCAGATGTCCAGAGAAATGTGGGACTTCGATACCGATGGAGGTGGTGAGATCATGTTCAACAAAGTCATCAACGGCTTTCTTCCCGAGCTGTTCCGCCGCTGGGAGGCACTTGGCACTACCCATACGGTCAGCGTCATCTTGTTCACCAGGCTTGAGTACAAGGACAATGACGATGGCGTCCAACATCGAGACTTTTACCGGGTTCTGACGACGGAGTTGACATCAGGTGAGTCCGAGGCCGTGTTGCAAGGCCTGAAGCAAGAATTCAAGACCTTTGCGCGCGACGTCTTGGTAACGCAGCCCGACTTGGATGAAAACGGCGAAAGCCTGGTCAAACCAGGTGGCCCTCGACATGGTCGAATCAGAGGCAGACCTGCACCTGCTATTCATGGAAACATCCTGGAGGCTATACATACGGCTTCTTTACAGTTTCTAAGGTCGAACGTGACATGCGATCTCAGACGAACAGGCCTATCTCTCATTGTGATCACTCCAGGCACTGGCGTGTTTGAAGTCAGTCACGACTTGCTCATAAGGACGACAGACCTGCTGATTGAAAATGGTATCTATATCGATCTAGTCTGTCTGTCCAGAATGCCTCTACACTCTAGTCCACTTTTCAAATACAATACCGGAAGGAAACTGGAGGTGATCGCTTCAGCGAAGTCAAATGCTGGGCCGAAAATAACAGATGAATGGCAGTACGCCATTCCCCACTGGGTAGACGTCTCGTTCTGGGAGGACAAGGATAGAACTGACCGTACGTCGCACCTCAAGACTATCCAGAACTCCCAGACGATGGGTGCCTATGAGCCATTCATTCCCAGAGTCCGGATGTACGAGATCCAAATGATGGGGTTGATGCAAAACGAATTCAGTATCTCCGTACCTTACCTTACCGCGCCGCTAGATGGCAGCGCGTCATACTCGTTCATGAAGCAGCCTTCAAAGCTCCGCCATGGCCTTGATAATGGGAAGAAGGACGACTTGGAAGGCGCTAAAGCAGTTTACAACCAGGGCAATCAAGACCTCAGCTCTTCGGCGTCACCCTCCAAATCATCTTCGCAAGAGCATATACGTTACAAAACCTTGCTAAATTGGATGGACGCTCACGATGAAGGCGTCTACAGCCAGCGATCTAATCAGAAGATCGAACAGGCTGCCGTGATCCCAGAGATATCGAAGGACAGTGAGCTTGAGAGCAAGAATTCGCCTCACGTCAAATCCACCAACTCAACCCTGTTGACGTCTCGAGACAAAGGTCCGGGATATCCCGCCGCCCTTAACATCACAAGCAAGCGCAAGACGAGCTCAGCCAGCACCACATCGCAGCCGCGAAGCTTGAGCGGCAAACCAAATCCATTTTCCCGTCAGCTGAGTTACAACTTCATGGGTTTCGGAGCAGCGAAAGCTACTGCCACAACAAGCGTAAGCACGAACCCAGTCTCTGTGCAATCGTCATCTGATGGACTTTCACGACTATCAGAAGATCAGTCGCTGAGTAGGAAGTCCTCGCAGATGATCTCTTTCGATCATGACACGTCAGGGTCGAACGCAGGTTCCAGGCCATCAACTCGAGCATCAATTCTTAACCCACCTCCGTCGTTTTCTGGCCCGACAACTCCGATGCTTGAACAAAGTTCGAAGCCAATCGACATCCGACCAGCTGCTACAAGAACAAGAACAGAAATCCCCCGCACGCATCAAGACAGTAGGCAATTGATTGGAGACTTCAAGGATGCCAGTGATGCAAAACGCGACCCGAAAGTCAACAAGGTGGTACAAGCGCAGGAGAAGTCTCCCTGGATGACCGTCCTTAATCCTTCGAATCCGGGTCAACTCACAGCCGATCTGACAAGCCGCCTGGGAAGGTGGCAGCACGTCTTCCCAAAACCTGCGCACGCGTCTACCATCAAATGGAAATCGCTTTGCTCACCAGCCGTGCTACCGTTGACGACGGAGGACTTCCCTACACGCGAACAGCTGCTTACCGAATATGTCCAGACCCGATATGTCGTCAAAGTGCCACAGGAAATCGAAGGTCAAGATGCGAAAGAGACCACTGGCGAATGGCTCGTCAGGGAGCTGATCGCATCCCGTCTCACTCGCGCTTTCTCTGTTGTGGTCGGAAGCAGGCCTGCAGAGGCGTTGGGTCTCCCACAAGCTCAATGGTATGAGTTCTTGCATGAAAAGGGTATGAGTCAAGCAGGTGTGAAGATTATCATGTCGCGCGGGAAGGAAATTCACGAGCTGCTAAATCGGGAGAAAGGCACTGTCGAGGTCACTCGGTATCTACACAACACCAGTTCAACCGCGGAGAACGCGCCCAAAGCCGATTACAACCCGCTAGTCCGAACAGCATATGCAAGCCATTATGTACAACGGCATTTCTCATTCCTTGCATCGAGCCCACCTCTTGACTGGGAAAGACTGGACAAATTCATTGCCAACAGCGAGGAAGAGGCAAACAAGCCGTTCCCTGAATCGCTCCAATATTGGAGGGCTCGGTTCGTCCTCATCCCGATCGCTGTCTCCGGAGCTCGAAGTCGGCACAGGGCGACGGAGGATAGTGAAGAGGAAGTACGATTGGAAGGCATCAGAAAGCTCACTCAAATGTGGCAGAAGAACAGATTCTTATCGCCGAATGAGCGCAAGTTCGAGTCTTTGAGCCGCCTGAAAAAGGACGCCAATCCTCTGGACTTGGTCTATCAGACGCATTCCGCCTCGGCAATAGTTTCCGAACTCAACGACACGATACTTGCCGATGGCCACGAGCAGCGTGGAGCCCAGCTGTTGCCGGAAAGTGAACTCTTCGAGAAGGCAAAGCTGGACCTGAGTTTGCTTGCGAAAGCTATGCAAGGAGACAGAGGTGTGCGATTGATGGACAGAAGATGGCATTGGCGGCTGCACTACTATTGCTTCATTGGGCTTGAATTCGTGACTTGGCTAGTCAACAATTTCAGAGATATCGACACGCGGGACGAGGCTGTGGAGCTCGGCAACGAATTGATGAAGGAAGGGTTGTTCGTCCACGTTGAGCGGCGACATAATTTCCGCGACGGCAACTTCTTCTATCAGATTACTGAGAAATACCGCACACTCCGAAATGAACCTCAGAAGTCCTGGCTGGGTCGACTTGCAGAGAGGTCGGTACCCGCTACGCCACTCACTGAAACACATGGCGAGGAAGTAAAGGGCCTGCGGCCCATTCCGAGTGCCGACAGCATGGGCTATGCGAAGAGCGAAAGCGGCCAAGCGGCGACAGAGTCGTCTTCCAGTGTGACGCTATCGAAACAGCTCGTCTACGATATGGACCACAGGAAGAAGTCACACCGTCGTGAGCTGGTCAATCTGCACGTTGATCGTATCTCTTCGGCAGACGATTGCTACCACCTACGCATAGATTGGGTCACAGCCACTCCGAAGCTCATCGAAGACACTCTCGAAGTATGGGCTTCACTCGCCGAGCGATCAGGTTTGCGATTGGTAGAAGTACCACTGCTCGAGGCATGCCGTTTCAAAGATCTGCACCCCTTCCGTCATCCATACACCATCAAATTGGCCAAACAACCACCGACCCAGCAGCCACGAGCAGCATCAGCGGTTTCTCTAGACGGAGCCAAGGCCCATCAACTGCCGAGCACACGATGGGTCTACCACAAGGCTATCTTGAAACGCTTCGATTTCGTTCTCGACCTCGAAGCCGCTGATGACTTTCCGTCCTCCGTCGACGTAACTTACTCTTGGGGTAAGCCGGACTACCGTTACTCACAGTATATTACCCGCAACGGACGGCTCCTCGCCCAAATCACCGAAGAAGGCAACTTCATCATCCTCATGAACCAACTCTTCTCTGAACGCGGCTCCGCCGCCCGCGAAGCCCAGCGCGCAGCCGGCAAGGAAGGCGCCCGCAGCAGCAACCAAAACAAAGTCTTCGAAGTATACACTCACGGGCCCAGCGGAACGTATACCTACTCTCACGGACCGCCGTCAGCTCACAACAACACCTCCTCTCCGATCAGTGCTGCAGCTCCTTCTGCCGGAATAGGCAAGAATATGAGTCCATTTGCGAGCCCGATGCTAAAGGCCGCTTCTGCGACTGGAGCGGCGAGCCCCAGGCTGGGACCGCTGCATAGCGGGAGGGAAAGTATCAGTAAGGGCGAGTTGATGACGTTGCAGGAGTTGAGGGATGAGTTTGAAGCTTTTTGCAATAGTCCCAGGGAGCTCGATCGGTTCTATGAGGAGGAGATGCATAGGCCGCCGGCGACGGTGCCGGCAACGGTGCCGGCAACGCCGTTGGTGCATCCGGTCTCGGCTGGGCTGGGGAGTGTTGCGGAGGAGTTACCGTCGTTGAATCTGAGGGGTTGATAATGTATCTGATCAAATGAGTTGATGAAGGGTGATTTGTTTTCGCAATACTTCGAGCTTACAAACATGATACAGCTGAATGCGGCTTCGAGATGCAGGCCCGGTGATCTCCAGGACGGCTCTAGGCGACCTGTCAAAAGACTTTGCGCGCGCACTTGCCCACCTCCTTCGTATGCTCCCTCTAGGAGATTCTACAAGCACGTGGGTAAGTGGTCGTAGATATATGCCCTCGGCTACTGAATTCGCAAGCTTACTAGGTACGTTGACCGAGGTAGGTAAGTAGGTAGATGATCGACTGTCCGTCAACACTTCTGTCAGCCCGCTTTGGGTTTCCTTCACCGTTGGATGTCGCGAGTGTTGCGGCGCATGTGGAGGAGTCATTTCGTGCGTCTGGCTGGAGATGAGAGCTTTGGTCAACGTCTTTGTACGGACTTTCCAAAGCACACAGAAAATATTTGGCGAGACACAGAAGCGCGAAATGAAAGTTGATATGTATATCACACCTGCTTCCTACCTTACTTTCCCGCCGGGTAATCCTTGACATGGAACGACTTCAACTTGATGAAGTTGTCAAACCCATGTTTCGACAACGTGGCGCCACGTCCAGAGTTCTTCCAACCCGTCCAAGCCAGATCTGGGCTAGGGTAGTCACACCTGTTCACGAATACGGTGCCAGCATCCACGCGCTCCACCAGTTCGTGTCCCTTCTCAACATCCTTGGTCCAGATGCTTGCAGTGAGGCCGAATTCGCTGTCATTCATGAACCCGATCGCCTCATCGTCGCTCGACACTTTCATCACCGGTATAATTGGCCCAAAAGTCTCATCCTTCATAACCTGCATGTCGTGTGTGACGGACGTGAGAAGTCTCGGCGGGACCCAATTGCCACCTGCAGGACCCTCTGGCGACACGAATGATTTGACGGACGGTGTTTCGTCCTTGGCGCCTTTCTTCAATGCATCTGCCACATGTGCCTCAATTGTCTCTTTTGCGCGTTTTGTTACCACGGGCCCGAGAGTTGTGCTCTTGTGGCTAGGGTCACCAAGTACAGTCTTCTCCAGCTCTTTCCTGACCTCTGCGACAAATGCGTCGTGTATTTTCTCGTCCACATATACTCGCTCTAGACTACAACAGCTCTGTCCAGAGTTGAAGATGGCTCCGTCCACGATCTCTGCAGCTGCCCATGCGACGTCAACGTCGCTTCTCACGTATGCCGGGTCTTTACCTCCAAGCTCCAAGCCAACGTTTATGAACCTGTTGCCAGCCGTCTTGTTCACAGCTCGTCCCGTCGCAACACTTCCCGTGAAGCACACCAAGTTGATTTCCTCGTTCGCGACCAGCTCCTCGATGTGCGGCACGGCCTCTGAGTGAAAGTACTGTAAAACGCCATCTGGGAGTCCCGCTTCCTTGAAGACGCTCGCCACATGCTCAGCGACCGTCGGCGTCTGCGGGCTTGGCTTCAATACGACAGTGTTTCCTGCCAATAGTGCCGGTATCAGTGCATTGACAATGCATAGGTACGGGTAGTTCCAAGGAAAAATGATCAAAACAGCGCCGACGGGCACCTTCTTGATATATCGCTGAAAGCCAGCTTCAGCTTCACCGGGAGTGTCTTTCAATGTTTCGGAAGAGATCTTGAGCATGTATTTGCCGCGCTTGACGGCGGTGCTGATTTCACCTGGGCAGGCGGAGATGGGACGGCCCATGTGGTCCGACAGGTCGCGTGAAAGGACGTCGGAGCGGGAACCAAGGATATCCAAGGCCTTGTCGACAATTGCTTGTCTTTTTGAGAGGGGTGTGGCGCGCCATGACGGGAAAGCTTTTTGGGCTGTGGGGGCGAGGGCGCGGATGGTTTCGATGGAGGCAGCGGGACGCGTGAGGACTGGCTGGCCAGTGGTCGGTGAGATGGTGGTGACTTCGGCCATGATTGCGGTATATGCTCGACGAAAATGAAGAGAGACGTAGACTAGGAAATGCTAGCGATATGAGAATCCTAAAGCTCAAATCTTTATCTTAAGCTCCCTAAGCTCGGATGACAGTTGCGTCACAAGGGGCAGTCCCGCCGGACTTGACCTCCGAGCAGCCCCGATGCAGCTGAAACAAGCACCGATCTAGGCGCCACCCCGCAGAAATTTATTCACTTGGAGTGGACGAAAATGGAATCTGGCGCAGACAACCAAAGTATCTATCGAATATACCAGCACCACTCTCTCATTTACCATTCGGAACGCAGCCATGACAGTCGCAGGGGCCGAGTTCATCACACCTGCTACCATCGCAGTCTGGGGCAAGGAGCTCCAGAGTGAGAGCACGTCTCTAGCTCGCCGGTATCGTGCGCTATTCGCTCTAAAGCACCATGCGTGCCTGGATCCGCCTACCCAGAATACCCAGCCAGCCATTGAGGCTATGGCTGGCGCGTTCAGCACTCCATCTGCGTTATTGAAGCACGAAGTCGCATACTGTCTGGGGCAAACAAAGAACTTGTCTACGGCGAAGTATCTACGCGCGGTGCTGGACAACAGAGACGAGGATCCGATGTGCCGGCACGAGGCCGCAGAGGCGATTGGAGCGCTGGGTGACACGGAGAGCCTGCAGATGCTAAGAGAGAGACGAGACGACAAGGACGAGAAGACGGTAGTGAGGGAGACTTGCGAAATTGCTGTCGAGAGGATCGAGTGGGAATCAAGCGAGGCGAGGAAGGCAGAAAAGATCAGGAAGAGGTGCGTAGATTCGTCGATTCATGAATTGCTCAGAACATTTACTAACAAGCCCGTAGCGACTTTTCCTCCATCGACCCTGCTCCTCCGATGGCTGAAGAGAACTCCACGCCAGACATCCCTCACCTTCAAAAAGCCCTCACCGACACAAGCATACCTCTCTTCAAGCGCTACCGTGCCATGTTCGCTCTCCGCGACCTGGCTTCGCCACCAGACTTGCCCACTGCGGTTCCCGCTGTGCAGGCGCTTGCGACCGGCTTCTCGGACCCGTCTGCTCTTTTCCGCCACGAAATCGCGTTCGTCTTCGGCCAGCTTTCGCACCCTGCGTCGATACCCAGTCTGTCGGAGACATTGCAGAATTTGAATGAGGACTGCATGGTGCGGCACGAGGCGGCGGAGGCATTGGGAGGCCTTGGTGAAGAGGTGGGTGTTGAAGATTTCCTGCGCAGATTTCTCCATGACAAGGAAAAGGTAGTCGCAGAGAGCGTGCAGGTCGCTCTAGATATGGCCGAGTTTGAGAAGAGCGGTAACCTCAACTATGCAAGTGTGCCTGGGGAGGACGCCGCGCCGGTGGTCGCTGCCAGTGCATGATCGTTGTCTCTTTGCCTGCATCCAGCATTTCGAGCAAGCCCAATGGCTGCTGTCATCGCATCTTAGTATAAAAGGCGATCCGCTTCTGTATGAATAGATGATTTGCAAAATATGCAGACTTGCTCAGTTGTTCGTCGACCAGCTGTGGCCACAGTCGCAATGGTAGAAAATGGTAGTTCCTTCGTCGGCACTCCGGAGCTGCTTTTCGGTGTAGCGGACCTCCTTGCGGCCACACTTCTCACAAGTCTGCGCAATCGTAGCACCTTGAACGAGATCTTCCTCGCTCAGCTGCTGGACGGAGGATCGCTTTGTTCGCAGTTCCGAAGGGAAGGCATTTGGCTTTGATCGGGTGATAATTGTTTTGCTAGACGTATCCTCGTTTTCTGTAAAGCAAATATCGCAGACAAGAATCTTCTTCTGGGCACCTGTGTTGCTGTCGAGCAGATTACCACAGGCAGTGCAAAAGACAAGAGAACCAATAGCTGCCATCTCGACTGCTTTGCCCTCGATCGAGCTATTCTCGGGTGATTGTTTTACGACGACCGGAACCAGGTCTTTTGCAAAGAGAAGTGCCGAATTCGATGAGTGAGCGGGAGATGGGCGTCTATGTTCCGGTGCCAAAACTCGTGTTTCACCAAAAAAAAGTTCATAAGTCAAGCTTTCTCGGGGCGGTCGATCAGCTCAGCGCGAACAACCCGATTGGGAAAGAGCAACGCGGCCCATGTTGAGCCGCATGCGGAGTTAAGGCGGGCTGCCAGTCGCGCCTACCTTACTGCGTCCGTCGACCATGCGCAGAGCAAAGGAAGGCACAAAGAAGCAGACGCCCATCTTCGGAACAAGGCATTTGTCTGCTCGCTTCTGCTATGGCGCATACCCACCCGCGCCGTCCGCCGAGCTTTGGAAGTGGTGATAAGAGCTAGGAGTGACTATACATCGTCCGTTCACGCAGCGCGGCATCCGACATGGCGCCGCCGCCGCTTCACTACTCACCGGAGCAAGCAGCTGCCCCGGTCCAATTTGTGGACCCGGGGCAGCTGTTCTATAATCCACCGCCTCCTCCGCCGGCGCCGGCATACAAGTATACCTCTCCGACAATGTCGAAGCGTGTTCCGACTCCTTCCCGAGCACCAGACAAGCCCCGGATTCGGCCGTTGACGGTTGACGAGGCCCTTCAGTTTTCGCCGCTGGCATCCATTATACCGTTCGATGCGTCCATGATACCGTCTATCAACGCAGAAGTCAAATTGTCGAGAGACGCCTTTGCCAGTAACGAACAGAAAGCGGCCGGGAAGCAGCAGTTGAAGGCTCTCAGCGAGGCGTCTGGTAACGATGGTCAGGATGCGAAGGATAGCAGGATGTTGCACAGTCTGGTGGAGATGTTGAAGGAAAAGCCGATTGGCATGGAAGAATTGTAAGACAGAGAACATGAGAGTAGCGCAGTGCTCGAGCTGACGATGGACAGCAAATTCAAGCTACCGCCTGGACGAACCGCTCCAAAGGCAGGAGCGCCCGACGGCGGCAAATCTCCTCGTCTAAAAGGACTGAGCCCGTCCGCACGCACAGTCCTTGAGAGAACAAATCTTCCCTATCGATGTAAGTGTTCGACTGGCTGCTCGACGATGGCATGGTTACTTACATGTTCAGACGGCAAATCCTCCACCACGACGAATCCGCATCCGCAGCCACCCGTCCCGACATCTCGCAAGGCAAGTGAGACCCCTCGACCGGCGTCGGCACATGTGCCATCACCTACCCAACGAAGTAGCCAAACACCTCAGCCGCCTCAGACTCCAACCCTCGCCCAAGGCGTCAAAGCCTCTGCCCGTTCACCTCAGCTGCCACGTTCTAAACCTATCCCAACTTCATCACCTTCAGTACAACTTCAGCCTCAACCTCAGACCGACCTGTCATCATCTTCTTCTCAGCAGCGAACACACTCGCAAGCTCAACCACCGCACTCTGCACATGCCTTGCTCGCACAAGTCAAAGCTGAGCCTAGTGCGACTTCTGATCCACCCACGGGCTCAAGTTCGAGTGATTCCCGAGTCCAGGTGAAAGTCGAGCAACAGCCTCGCCTCTTCCCTTCCATACGGATTCCGCCTGTGCCAGCTGAGCTGCAAACCACACCAGCAGCTCAGCAGTCCACCTTAGCACCTCCCGTACGAGTGGCCTCAGTGCCTGCGCATGACCAGCTCTCAGTCTCGCAACAACGACCAAGCTCCACGTCCCAGCCTGTTTTTGAGGTCCGAATCCCGCCTGTATCTGACGGTTTCCGGCAAGCTGTGAAAGTACCGTCAGTGAGCCCCAAGCCTCCTGCTTCATCGCAACCTTCGGGCTTTCAGATTGTCATCCCAGGTGCACCCTTGCCGGACTCTCGCGATTCTTACAAGCCTTATTCATCTACGACTCACATCGAACCGGCGCACAGAGTATATCAGGACCAACAGCGCACAGCTGCAGATGCTACTCTCAAAGATCTCCAAAGTGTGCTCGAGGATGTTTTCGAAGCTGAAGCTATAGCGCAAGCCAGTGGTTTGAGCCCACCTACGGAAGGGATTCTCACAACGCTCCCTGGGCCAGAGGGCGATCTGATAGTCTTGTCCCCCTCGATCCTGGTCAAAGTTGATTCGTTATTGAGAAAGGTGATTGAACGGCGACGCTTCAGTGAAATCTCGGTGGATCGCGTTCTACAGCTACAAGCTCTCTGTGAGAGATCACTGTCGTGCGCAGACAGTATGCAGCTCAGCTTACAGTCAGATTGGCCTAGTCTCGAGGAAAGTGCACGCAATGAAGAATCGGCCACCTGCGAACAGGTACTCAAGTCGGCCCGCATCATCCTCCGGACAATGACAAGCGGCAGGGCCGACAAGCAGATACTTCCTGAAGAGCGACTACAGAAGTGTATCACTCTCTTGAACAAGGTTGTGGACAGCCTTATTCTGCCCACTGTCGAGGCACGGACTACCGGCGAGGATGCAAGCACTTTCCAGCTGGCTAGCGCCTACAAGAAACAGATTGGCCAGCTTTTATTCGAATGCAACAAACTGATGCAAATCCTGTTGGAGGTGTTGTCAAAAGAAGAGATCGCGGAAATGGCTGTGAACCAAGTCGAATACTTCGTCATCCGTATGCTCTTTGTGGAAAACGGTCCCACGGAGAAAGAGTCAGTGCTCGGCATATCAAAATTCGAAGGCTTTCGAAAGCTGGCCATGTTCATTTTGGTCGAGATCTTCACGCGATATCCTGGCCAGAGACAGTCAATAATTGATGATGTGCTTAACTCGCTTCAAAAGCTGCCAACGGCCCGTCAGCAGGGTCGTCAATATAAGTTAGACAACGGTAAGCGGTTACAGCTGGTCAGTGTGCTTCTTGTCCGCCTCGTCCAGGCTTCCGGTGTCAAGACCTCCAAGCCTAATAGGGCGGCTTTCAGTGCCGATACAGCTGATTCTGACGATGATGATGAAGATGATGAGGAAGACGAACTAGCGGCCAGACACAACAGGCCGCATGGTAGCGACGATGACGAAGACGAGGATATGGATGACCTCATCTCCTCTCACGTTCAAGGTACAATTCGCGGTCTCTATGACTCGGCGGTCAATACCGCGTGGCGTGTTGTCAAGAACATGGTCCAAAAAGCTTCAACGGCGTCAAAGAGCGGCGAGCAGCCTCACAGGCATTTGCTAGACATGTTCGTTGAAGATCTCACCAACGTTCTAGGCATGCCCGATTGGCCTGGCGCTGAGCTCTTATTGCGAATTCTGGTCAACAAGATGACAGAATTCGCCAGGGAGCCCAAAACTCCCGCTCCAACCAAGACCATGGCGCTCGAGATTCTTGGCAACCTCGGCACTGCCATCCTTGACATCACTTTCGAAGCTCAGCATGTTGCAAGAGCTCTTGAAAACGACGGCAGTCGCCTCAGCGGTAAGCTCGTTGAGAAGTTTGAAGCTCACCAGCGAGGTGATCTCAGCGACTACGACGTGGTCAACTGGAAAGGACCATTCCGGGTCGTCATGGATCACCTGGAGCAGAGGTCCACCGAGGGGCAAGCTGCAAGCGCACGGGGGTATACTCTTACAAAATGGGCAAAGACGCTATTATGGGGCAATAAGAACACCGATACCGATCTCGATGAAAAGCGGCTGGTTGGTGGTGCCAGGGACCTTGGTAAGAGCTTGAGCCGGATGGTATCCGAGTCCAAGTGGCATGACGCTGACCCTCTCGACATGGGCGACGCACAAGCTCGATTGGCACATCTTGTCTTGACCCTCCATGTCGGGTTTTGCCAGGCTTTGACACACATAGTGTCCTTGCTGCTCATCGCAATCAACAGTGAACAGATCACTGTACGAGCTCGCGCACTAAAAAGTGTCACGCAGATGCTTGAAAAGGACCCTGCAATGCTCGAGCGCTATCCCAAGGTTATGGACTTGATCATGAGCTGTGCCACAGATCCATCCGCGTCAGTCAGAGACAGCGCTCTGCAACTTCTGGGAAAATGCATTACATTGCGTCCTTCGGTCGAGAAAGACGTCATTCAGACCGTACTCAATGCTGCGACTGACCAGACCGTTGGTATTCGCAAGCGAGCCCTCAAACTCCTGCGCGAAGCTTACTTGCGAGAGGGCAGCGACAAGCACCAGGAATGGCGACAGAAAATCCGATCACTTGCGGCCGACAGCATCTTTCGCAGAACATCTGATGAGGAGAGCAGCGTGGTTGAATTGGTGCAGCAGATCTTCGAAGAAATCTGGTTGGACCCATTCCGTACAATAGCTGGCCGGGATACCATCGCAGCATCAGACAACGTCGTGTTGAAAGAGCAGGTCGCTTTCATCATCCAAACGGTTTGCGATTACGAGGATTTTGCAAAGCCTGTCCAGGATCTCCTCAAGCATGCGCTTTCCGCAAAGGGCAAGAGCGCAGACTCCAGCAGGAAAGTTTGCAAAATGCTCGTGGCTGCTGCCTTTGAAGGTATCATCGATCCCACCGAATTACCCGGGTCGCCACCGCAGTTTCGTATCTTACAGGCTCTGGCCATTTTTGCAAGAACTCAACCAAAGCTATTCACCGCCGAGCATGTGGAGCTCCTCAAACCATACGTGAGCTGTTTGAGCAATGGCGATGATCTCGCTTTGTTCCGTGGCGTGGTCGTCATTTTCCGCTGCGTGCTTCCAACGCTCCCGTCTTTGCAACATGAGACGCTCAAGAAAGTTCAGAACGACCTCCTCCAGGTAGTGTCCAAGCTGCCAAAGAACGAACTGGACGAGGTTGCTTCTTGCTTGTGGACGATCAGCGTGGTTCTCAAGTCACCAGACAAACTGATCAAGCTGACCATCTCCGTCCTCCAAAACCTACAGAAAATGGCTGCCATGCCTATTACCGATGACTATGCAAATCTGCAAAGAGTCCAGCGATTGATGCGCATTGCAGGTCATTTCGGCAAGTATTGTGACTTTCAGCCCGAGCTCGCCATCTTCAACAAACAATTACCTGCACTAAAAGGAGAACTGGTAGCTGGCAAGATTGTCTCAGGCTTGCAACCTTTCACTTCGTCGAAGCGGCAGCTTGCATGTCGAGCTGTCGCTTGGGAGGCTATCGGAATGATCTGTCAATCGTGGCCAAGGACATTCAATCACGAGGGTATTGCGAAAGACATTCAGCACATTTTGCAAGGGGACGACCAGACCCTGCAGCGGATCATTCTCACAAGCATACGCGATTTCTTCGCCACTCAAGATCAGGCACACGACACCGGAACAAACGCCCTGTCCAAAGATCCACTAGCTCAAGGCAAATTAGGTGGCTCAATGACTGCAACCGACAACGACGGTGCTGCAGCTCTCATAGCCCAGGCATACCTCAAGCACATTCTGAAGATTTCAAGATCCACAATGGAAGATATAGCCTTGACCGCTGTCGAGGTCACCACCAGCATCTCTCGTCAAGGTCTCGTTCATCCGAAGGAGGTTGGTCCTCCGTTGTTCGCCCTAGTCACTTCGCCAGACAAAAGAGTGGTCAACATAGCGCTACAGCAACTCAAAAACCTGCACTCGCAGCACGAAACTCTTTTCGAGCGGGAATACATCCGATCGCTTCACGAGGCCTTTGTCTATCAGCGGGACATTGTTAAGAATCCTGCTGGCTTTGTGGGTTCTCCTCCGCGGGCCAAGCTCGACAACTTCTTCGACGTAATCAGAGAGAGCAAGGTCAAGTTTGTGACCAAGTTCCTTACAAACTTTTGCGCCAGAGTTGACTTTGAGCTATCGAAACTCGATGTATCCGCCAAGCTGCCTGTACACCTGCAGTACGCAAGATTTCTCCTCGAAAACCTACCATTCTTTGAGTTCACCAGGCTAGACGACATCACTTTGGTCATCAACTGTCTTGAGAAAGCGGTCGCGGCGACTGGATCTGTGGTTGCACACGCTATCAATACGGAATTGTTCAACGTGACAGTTGAAAGCGTCCTCGGCCAGACCGATGGTCAAAATGGATTCGGCGATCTGGTCAATGGCATCGTAGATGGTATCAACGGCGACTCAGCACTGCCGAGCATTGAACAAACTCCGTCCATACCCCAGCTCGCTGCCCAGCCTACGTCAGAGATCAGTCCCGAACGTCTTCGCCAGCTCACGACAGCGAGCATCATCTTGATGATGGTCTGGGAAGCCCGTACTTTCCTCCGTCGTCTTTACAACATCAACGCCGCAAACCAAGCCAAGGGTAGAGGACGGCCCACCAAGGACGTGAACAAGGCGCCCACCAAGAATGGCTTGGTCTCCGGCGATAAGTACGTTGCTTCCCTCGCGACGATCGTAAAGGATCTCGACACCGAGCAGGCCTCGACCGAGCGCTGTCGTCGTTTCGCAGAGCTCATGGCAATTGATGATGAACTAAAGGTCGGCAAGGGCGATGATGATGAGATGGTTGCTGACGGGGAGAATCTCGCTCTCGACGATGATATTGGCTACGATGGAGCAGGTATCAACCTAAAGCGCAAAGCCTCGACGCCGGACAGCGCAACGCCGAAAAAGAAACGTGGCAGGCCCCGAAAGAGCGAAAGCCGAAAAGGCAGCGAGGACATCGAGATGTGGGACTAGCAAGCCCCGCCGTGCAAGATCCTTCTTTCCCACCGCTCCACCAGGAAGCGGTCACATATTCATGGTTAAGGTACCATAATTTACGAAGCTTATGATTTTATTTTGCAGAAACATGGCGTGGGACGGCAAACGGTTTGCTTATGGAGCATTTCGGGGCGGGATCCAAGATACCCATTGCTGCGATGATTATCTATTTGAAGACAGATTAGCTGGCAATCTCTTGCTATACAGTAGTTTTACGTCGCTATGTGTGCTATGCTGGCACAGTGCGAGTTTGAATGGAGCAGCCCTTGATTGGCTTTGTTCAATGTAGCTCAAAGTGTTTGTCCCTAAGCAGTTTCGTGCTTGACAAGTTCACAGGGTGCATGTGCAGGACAATGCATCATCTTTATGTAAGTGCACGAAGATATTCGAGGTGATATGTGTTTGATTGGTTTGAACTCACGTTACAATGGAAATCCATTACGGATTACTGCCTGATATTCGGTCTACGCATTATTGCCGCTCACGGCCGTGAGATGTTAAGTCGAAGTTTACCTTGTAGTATCGATATTGCAGACAAGCGATCGTCCCAAAAAGTCGGGATCGAAAATCGCAGAGAAAGCCAAAGAAAAGGGGGTTGACTTACCTGAGGAGGGAGATCGAAAGTCCAAACAAGCAGACTTCGAACGCGGGATCCCACACTTACTTCACAAGGCTCAATCGCCCAGATCCCTCCCAACCAAGATCGATCTTGTCGTCATACGCATCTGGCCCCGGCGCATACTTCGATCCCGCACTCAAAACCCGCTCCACCAACGGCCCCTCGTTCCGAAGGCCCATATGCGCCGTCTCCCACGCCTTTCGCTTCTGCTTACCCGCTTTCCACATCTCCGGCGACGGTACAGGAAGATCCTTCGCCCTGACCCGTTTTGCCGCCTTCTGCAGCCCAAAGGTCCTCGCATCCGCAAAGGCCCACCCACTTGATGGTTCCACATTCGCAGCATCAATGCAGGCCTCCTCGAGCGCTCCTAGTCTACCTTGATTCAAGTAAAGCCGATGTCCCTGCTTCAACTCCTCATCCATGAATCTTCCATCCGTGACCAGATCACCAACCAGTTCCGGATGCTCGGAATGGTAGAACCAGCGCATACCCCGGAAATGCTCCGAAGGCTTATCGGCCTCTTCGCAGTCGAGGCACATGTTCAAGTTTATGTTGGTATCGCTGTCGAAGTGGTCTTGAAGGAAGCCAACGCACGTAGGGCACGCATGGTAGTCGAGGGTTGTGCCCGGGGACAGAGAGGCGTTGGCGTCGGTCTTTTTGGGCAGCGGACGGCGAGGGATCCTTCGGAGGGTATGCCTGTGGGGAGGTGCAGTGTTAGGGACTTGAGAGTCCTCATATGGGCGCGCAGGTCGTTGCAGGGGGTGTAGGTGCTATAGTCGCTGTGCGGGCAGCAGCCGGAGAGGGTGGAGTAATGGGTGAAATGGCACATGGTGAGGCTGGTGTATGGGCTGGAAGGACGGCTGATAAGTTTCTGAGATGGTCAGCTTGCTGTTTTGGGGATTTTGTTTGGGGATCGTCGTTGGGTGATGTATGAACGTGGTGGGCACGGCCGAGGTGCGGTGAGTGCTGAGGCATCGTTTGATTGGAGTGATGAAGCTTGATTTTAGACACACTCAACAAGTTCATTGTTATTGGGACCAAAGTCGGCATTGAACAATGAGTTTATTTCGCGAATAACGTAACGTCTTTTCTTGGAGGAAACAAATCGATTGCAATTGCTTGTTTCAAAGACATAGAGCTGAACATGAGAGATACGCAAGGTCACGAGCCTTGTGCTGAAACAATTGATCGAAAAAATACATACTGTACCCATGTGCAATCTTAAGTGTGAACTAGCTCTCAAAAGAGATCTGTCTGTTGCATAGATGAAGGGATGCAGTAACAAAGGAAGGCTCGTGCCTCACCTGATGCATAGCGTAAAGCACCTGCTATAGAATGGGTGCATCTTTTGCCAAACATCAGGTCACTGCTGAGTCGAGATAGAAACGGACGGATCAGGATCCAAGTGCATTGTATGCCCACTGGTATGAGCCCAAGAATACAGCACCACCAGCGGAGATCCAGGCTATTCGAGGTCCAATTCCAGCCAGCAGGCCCGTCGGCCCGCTAGTCCTCATGACGTGAGTAAACACTTTGCCCAGAGTTGTTCGTTCCTTCTCCAGCATCAATCTCGTCTTCAGAACGTCCAAGGGAGTCGTGAAGGCTGCGGCAATGGCCCCAGAAACACTTCCTGCCACCGCACTCTCGAGTGCTGAGACGCTTTCTTTTCCTGTCTGATGCCTTCGCCATTCCTTCATAGCCTCCCAAAGAGGAAATTGTATGACTGTGAAAGGAACCTCACGAAGAACGGTGATGCCCCATCCGCGATAGAGCTCCCTCCAAACTCCTACTAGGCCAATTCTTCCTCTCTGATCAAGTATCGCCCTCAAAGCCTCCAAACTGCTTTTGTACTCCACGGCCTGAGCTCTTTGCTTTACCACTTCTGTCGGCACGCGCACTGCACAGGCTGCTATTTCGCCCACGCTGGCCGCCGCCATGTGTTCCAGAGGTTCACCCCAACCGTGTACCGCACCGGCACCCGAAACTCTATCTTCTCGCCATCTGCGAAGCTGAAGCTTCACACCTTCGTAACTGACGAAGAAGAAAGCGGCGCCAGGGGCAGCACCGAGTGCAGCGGAACCCACGCCAGCATAGATTCCACGAAAGCCGCCAGCGGCACGGAATCCCTTTGAAGACTGCAGGCGAGTCTTCAACGTATCTATGGGGTATAAAGAGATGTCGACGGTGGTGCCAGCTACAGCTCCAGCCTGGACGGGGAACCTGGTTAGCTTCCGTTTGAGCTCGAAAGCTGTCGCGTGCTTACTAAAAGAGCTTTCGTGTAAGGACTGACGGCGCTCAGCGTGACGGCGGCATCGTGACGAGACTCCATCCAATGGATCAGAGCTCAATTTTGGATAGCGATCGAGACACGCTCCCGTCGTGGACGTCAGAAAAACGCACTGTTGCGGAAAGCAATAAGTAGGTTGAAGATTGTATCCGGCATTGTTACGGAGTTGAATTGCGAGATCACGTGGACAAATTGCCGAGCTAACTGCAAGCTCCACACAGCTTTCCAATTAGCTTTCCAATTAGCTTTTGAAATAGATTTCACAGCCACCTTGATGAACCCATATACAGCACCGGCAAGGGCCTTATCCAGAATCCGAGAGGTCGACAAATTCAGGCACAACGTACAGCCTCTGCTGGACAAGCTTAAGCCACGTCGTGTCGCTGTGGCACTCAGCGGAGGTGCTGATTCTGTCGCGCTATCATGGCTGTGGCACAACACCTTCGGTGACAAATGGCCACTCCACGCCATCATTTTTAATCACGGCCTGCGCGAGGGATCTTTCTGGGAAGCTGTCACCACATCCCAGCAGTTTGAAAAATTAACTGGCCGCAAAGCAGCAATCATAAACTCTGACAGTTCCTTGCAGCACGCTCTTGCCAACACTGGGGCCGTGGAGACGGTAGCACGTTGGGCGCGCTATAACGAGTTGGGTTCTTATTGCCAGCGGCATGATATAGATTGCGTTTTAATGGGTCATCATGCCGATGACCAAGCGGAGACTGTATTTGACCGAGGCTTGAAGTCCGGCTTTCAAGCAGGGATCGGTGGCATGCGGCCGTTAAGCCATATCCCAGAATGTGAGTTCATAGCGCCCAAGCTGGACTTTGGCGCACCGTCCGACTCTCTGGAATGGAAGACTGCTCCCGAGTCTGGGGCTACTGTTCGACATTATGCTCCAATGCCGGCCCTGGACATCACTGTCATGCGGCCTTTGCTTTCCTACCACAAGAATGAGCTCTATCGGATTTGTGAGTCTCATTGTTTATCTTGGTGTGAGGATCCGACCAACCGCACTGTCACTCTAGCGCGACGAAATGCTATTCGCCGTCTCCTAGCAGACGGCAGCTTGCCGAAGGCTTTCCAAGGACCCCGCCTGTTAGGCTTGTCACATCGCATTCAAGAGAGATATGAAGAATCAAGTCATCAGGTCGAGAACATGTACGAATATGCACGTAACAGGCGATTCGACCCTCGCACCGGCACTTTGACATTGAGTCTACCGGCCCGCGAACTGGCAATATGGGGAATGGAAACCCGTTTTAGCCAAGATATCGCTCATGGTCTTTCAATCACAGGCAAAAGCAGAGGTCCCGGGTTTTCAGCCTTTGTGGAATTCCTTCGCTTTATTCACAAATCTCCAGAACGCATGCGCCGTGACCCTGAGAAAGTCCATCGACTTTCGAAACTAGGCCCTTTGCTTAGTGATGTCAAAGCAACGGCTGTCGTGAAGGCGTCAGAAGACACTGATGAGCTCCTTCTGGAGTGGAAATTCCGCTGCCTTGCTCCTTCCACCAGCAATCCGAGAAAGCATCGCGAGCTGAAGCTAGTTCCAATGTCGATGGAGAGCAGTAAAAGCTCTCTTGTAACTCCCAAGTGGCCGGACCCGTGTCTGTGGGACCGCCGATTTTGGATCAGGGTGCGCCTTTCTGATCCAGATGCTCTGTCGATCCCATCCGGTGATGTCGTCGTACGACCCCTTGGTAAACATGATATGGAAAACTTGCTGCAAAATAAGACGCTATCCAAAACAGACGCCCTCGAACTCAAGCTCAGGTATCAGCATTTGCTTAAGGTCAATGACGGTTATCTTCCAGCCATTCCTGCAATTTGTCATATCACAGCGTCCCAAGAAATCAAGGAGGCCAAGCATTCAGGTCCCGTCACAGAGATCTACGCGATACCTGCTTGGCGATATTTTAAGTCCCTCGAGTGGAAACGAAGGCTTGAATTTGAGTCAGCTCATAAGGATCTTGGCCGCTTGGGCGAGGGAGCCGAAGTTACAACACTCGAGCTCCCCACCAAACTAGCTTTTGACTCGTTCAAACCATCTTTTGACTCGGTCCTTGAACAAGGTTAAGCGCAGCACAGCGCCGATCCCGGCAGAAACACGTTCCTGCGCCCGATGGACTCGAAATTCCTCAGCGTAAGAAGCCTGGCCCAAAAGGTACAAAGCGAAAGGTCGATGCGCTGCTCCCTGATGGCACACCAAAGCCTCGAGGCAAGCCGGGTCCGAAAGTGGGGAAACTGTGAGTGAACCGTCATCCCAAATCAAGGCTCCGATCAAACGAGAATGAGGACTCTTCAAATGTGCATTTTGCAATAGAAATCGATCTGCAAAGATTGACTGTACATCAGTCATACGAATACATCTGTAACACTGCTCAAGCCGAGATGCTCGCAGCAATCTCCCCGGCGTTTTCTATAATATGCCGCTGCTCCTTGATCTCACTTCTTTGTTCTCTTAAGCGGATAGCCTGTCGCGGGATCCATGCCTAATGGACTTGGGCTGCGTGCCTCAGTAACTTCCGTGTCTTCCGAATAATCCGACAGTTCTCCATCTGTAGCTTCCTTGTTTGCTCCAGCTCCACCTCTGTCATCCGCACCATCGTCGTCGTCGTCGTCGTCGCTGAGACTGCTAAGTTCGGAGGAATTCTCCACGGGGATGTCGTACCTATACTCATACAAAGCATCACCCCAAGGTTCCATGGTGAGCGCTGTCTCCGCCGACAACCTCAGCGCGGGATCCTCGCTGATCAGATCAGCACAGAAGTCCCTGAGAGCGGGCGGGCCTGTTTCGAGAAGACCATCCAGAGCCTCCCAATAGTTTCGCGGGAGCCCCTTCACTGGACGAACCCGTTCCACTGGCCCATTGATGATGTCGTCGACGAACAACTTCCGCATGGGGCAGGCGCGTACTTTGCGTGGAATGTGGTTTTCCGGCGGGGAGCTGACGGGGTGACGCTTCTGTTGGGAGGCGAAGGGCACGCCTGGCTGCGACGGCAAGCCTCCAATAATGGGAACGTCAGGCACCTGTTGTTGCGGCGGCAGGGCAGCGGCCACCCTCTGCTGACGTAGTTCCTGGATGAATTGGAAGGGGTTTCTGCCATACGGAATCCAAAAAACTTCACCATCTGGCGGCCCGCCAGTCCAGTACTGTTGGTAAAGAGGGAAGCTTCCTGGTGCAGGCCGTTGTTGTTGTTGCTGCTCTTCCTGTTGCTGCTGCTGTTGCTGCGAAGGTGGTGGAGGTGACGGTGACGGTTGCGCCGGCGCCGGCGGCGACGACGATGGTGATCCCGGCCCCGGAATGGTGACATTCCCGTAACAGTATTTATTTCTGAGCTTTACAAATTCCTTAGGCAGAGCCAGGCCCAGGATGGTGACCATTGCCGCGTACACGTCGACGCTGTAGTGGGCACGTCCATTGTACCCGTACAGTATCGGCGCTTGATCCATCCGGTCCTCGTCCGGGTTTTTCTCGTAGTACTCGCGATCCTGGTCTCTGGCACAGACGTCGCATCTGTGCACCTCTGGGGCCATATATTCCCTGGTTCCAATGCCGGCCACGGCAAGCTCGCTGCCCCTGACAGCCAGGCCAAAGTCTGCCAGCTTGAAGATCCATCCATGCTTCAGGTTTATCGGTTTTCCCTCCCGATCGAGCACCTCTTCTGAGGGCATAGCCGCCGCCGATGCGCGTTGTGGTTCTCCCTTCTTGGGTTTCGGAGCGGGAAAGAAGAGGATGTTCGCTGGTTTGACATCTCTGTGGGCCAGGGCATAAGGTTCTTGGCCGTGGATGTACTTGAGAGCCTCGAACAAATCATGATACGCGTCCCAAATGACAAGAGACCTGCGCTTGTACATGTCCTTGTCGGGTTGCCCGGCAAGTGAATAGAAACCGTCATGCCAGTCGCTCATCAAGTAACCGAGATCTCCGAGAGCGAGCTCCATGAACATGACAGTCCTTTCCTCGTTGCTTGCATGCGCTATGTAGTCACATATGTACGGGCTTTTGTCGGATTTCTGTAAAATGAAGGTCAGCACTTATCGTTCCAGGCTCTTGGGATGGGGCATACCTTGTTCAAGCTCGAAAGGATCCTAATCTCATTTGCTGCATCCTGGACTAGTTTTGGATTCGCTCTGACACCCAGTCGAAACTCGCTGGTTGCCATCCTACGATCTCGAGAGATGAGGTGTCGTCGCATGAAATGTCTGTTATTGGGCTTTGCGTCCGAATCCGCCAAGAATGTATTCCAGTTTGACATGACCTTGACTGCAACCATCATCTTCTTCTTCTTTTCCTCCTCCTTCCTCTTCTCCTTGTCCATTTTTGTCTCTTTCTTGTTCTTCGCTCTGCCCGTGGCTTGTGCTTTGTCCTCGATCGGCCTGGCCAAGAAGACCGCCCCTTGCCCACCACTAGCGAGTTCGTCTGCCGTGCTCCATTCGTACATCTCCCCAAAGACGGTTTTGATCTTGAGCAATGCCGCATTGGAGGCAAGACTGCTGCTTCTTCGGCTCCGACCTGATGAGTCTGCTTGTGGTGAAACTTGCAGGGCGATATCAACCGGGGCCGGTGCCCCTTCACCTTGCTGCTCAATAAAAGCTTCGTCAAATGCTCGCTGGTTGACAGCCAAGGCCGAGTCCTTGACAGCCGGGGTGCGGCGTTGGGGTGGGGAACCAGCACTCTCTCCCCTATGCGGTGCTTGCTCACCAGGGCCGACGTCAGGCACTTTGAATGCAACTTGCCTCCTGGCACCCGTCGACCCTCCTCCAGTCTTCGCCTTCTTCTTTCCAGAGTCCTCGTCGCCAAGCTCTTTGTCTTCATCTTCATCATCGCTCGGTCTCTTTCGGCTGCCTTTTCCCGAGACTTTCCCTCCTTCGTCGCCTTCAGCGCCTAGAGCGTCGCCCAAGGCCAGAGCAGCATTGGCGGCAGCCTTGGATCTGGCAGCAGCCACGGCCCTGGCAGCAATGTCTTCCGTATCGTCAACTTCGCCTGGATTCGGCTGAGCGTCCCCCTGTTCATGCTGATTCTCATCGGGGCTTGCCTGAGCCTCCTCGGGCTTTGGCAGCGCCTCGGCGCGTGCACCCCTCCCAGGGTAGCGTCTTGGAGGCGCTGGCGTAGAGACGACCCCCTTGGGAGCTCGGCTTCGTTTTGGTGGCATTTTATGTCGGAGTCGGCCTTGAGCCTCGCTCGTCGACGATATTGGTAGCGTAGATGCTATACAGGGGCAGCACAAACAAACAGACTCTCGGCAGACTCAATTGAAATCGAAAAATTGGTGGCGACGTGGTACAATATTTCGGTGAGTTCAAAGACTTTCCGGGAAAAATAAGAAGGAAAAGCAAGGACCTGTCGTGGCCGTTCATGCCATAAACTACATTCTGAACCGGGATTAATACGCATGCAGTCGAGACAAAGGAGACTTTCAGCTTCAGAACTTCCGGATCGGGAAGACGGTACAAGGTGTTTTTCTTTCATCACGTCTGCGCCCATCCTTTGTTGCCGCGCACAACATCTCATCGTCATTGCAGTAAAACATCCGAAACGCGAACAAAACAAAGAAAAGGCAATAATGTTTGAACATATTCAATTCAACCTGGCCTGCCGGATCCGGCCGACCAGCTCTAAGTGGAGATTCCCTTCCCTTCCCATCACGTTGGCAGCGCGACTGCTCGTGCACGCACGCATGCATTGCGCGCTGCTGTCCTCTTGCAGACTAAAATACAGCTCGACCGTAGTAACGAGCCTTGTTCCTCCACACCGGGCAGCGACAACAAACTCCACGCTCGACCGGGTATAATACAGGAGCTTGTGGGTGCATCTGCACAACAGCCACGCAAAACGCCAAACAAATGCATTGAAATCGCCGTGTAAATCAAAAACATCCCACCTGTCCCAAAATCAAACCGGGTATAATCCCTGTCTTGTCTATGTACCACCCGTGGCAAGACATCAAATGTATTTTCAACGCCGCGCTATGCAGTAGACCGTTCCAGAGCCGTGACCGTAGACCAATAAGTGGTGACATTGAAATGAAAGCGCTTGAATGTGCGATGCGCACTTATGCGACAGTCGCAACTTCGGTAATGGACGCAGGAGCTGATGCCGACCGTGATGCGGCGTGGCCAAGCAGCTCAAGAACCTTGCCACTTACAGCAGCCGGATAGCCACGGCTCAACATCTCGCGCACGACCTCTTGAGCGTTGTCGCGTGCATCGACACTGAGGTATGCCTTTGTCATGGCCTCATAAGTGCTAGGCTCGCGCTTCTCAAGTCCGACTTCAGAGTAAATTCTGCGAGCCTCTTCCAAGTTGCCCTCACCTGCCCAGCCATGGATCAAAGTATTCGCAATGTACGGCGTAAGCTGCACTCTTCTCCGCTGCATGTCGGACAGTAGCGATCTAGTGTCCTCCATGGGAGTATGGTTAGCAACCATGGACTCCAGGAGAGCTTGGTACACGCAAGGGTGATTCTGTACTGAGTGGTCTGAGACGACCTGATCGAAAATCTGCCTTGCACCAGCCATGTCATGCAGAGCACAGCCCTTGGCGTGGATGAGAGCGGCGTAGTGAACTGGCTCCGGCTTCTGTCCAGTAGCACGAATCAAGTCCAGGACACCCTCAGCTGCAGTAAGGTTGACGGGCTCGAGGGTAGCATATGTGTCGATGAGGAGCTTGTAAGTATGCATGGTCGGCTGAATGCCGCGTCCAAGCATGCGAGAGTAGTATTCAAGAACCTTGGATGAGTCGCGCTTGGTGGTCAGGAAGAATTGCATCATGCTGTTGTAGGGAGCTGGACGAGGCTTGTAGTTGGGCATGCTTTCCATCTCATCGAACAGCTCAATCGCAAAGCGTTCGTCCGAAACGCGGCACAGAGCGTTGACAATAGTGCCATATGTGACGGATGTTGGTCGGATACCAAGCTGGCGCATCTCAGAGAAGTAGAATAAGCAATCGTCAATGCGTCGAGCCTTGCCCAGCTTGCCGATCAAAGCGTTGTACAGGAAGGACGATGGCTCAACACCTTCAGCCTTTGCCCGCTGGAAGATACGAACGGCTTCGGTTGCCTCATCGAAAGTCTTGGCAGACTCCTTGAGGGTAGTGATGTAAAGACCGAAAGTGTTTGCGCTTGGTGTAGCACCGATGTCAAGCAGTTGCTGGTGGTAGCGAAGAGCCTCTGTACGATTGCCAATGGTGAGATGGGCTGCAACCATCGCGTCCAAGATCGAGATCCAGCCGTGGCGAACAACAGGGTATTGTACCTGCAACGGCATATCCTGCTGGGCCATGCCGAAGATGTCATTGATCAAAGATGTCCTGTTATCACGCGCAGCAGCTCCAATGAGCTTAGCGTATGCAATGTAGCGAGGGTGGCGGCCAGCGCGTCGAATGTTCTTGAAGCGCGCAAGTGTCTCATTCAGGATGTGACTGTTGCGGCTTGTATGCCTGTCGAGCTCTTCGACAATCAGCACGGATCCGCGATGGTCGACATTCGCTGCATATGGATCAAAGCTATCAGGAACAGTCGGGACAGGGGCAAATGTTGGCGATGACAAGCCCAACTCCTTGGGCGAATTGTGCCTTTGCCACCGGGCAACAACATCAGCGCGCTCCGCGACAAGCTTCGGCAGTGCTGCTTCGATTGTCTCCAACGTACGTGGAGCGAAAGGAAGACCTTTTGTCATGGCGGTGTCCAGCATCGTAGCGAAGCGAGCGCCGTGGGCAATGTCCATTGAGGGGCTGCGAACGACATCGCCCTGGATCTGAAGCGCGAGTTCCAAATCTGCTGAATGAAGATCGTTGATAGCCTCCGGACCCATGCCAGCCAGCAACTGCTCAGTTGTCTGGGGAATCAATCCTCGATTTTCGAGCATTGCTCGCACGAAGCTCATGGTCGCTGGTCCTGACAAGCTAATACCCTTGCGAGTAATATCTGAGCCGATGAAAGCAAGGGCTCCATCAAGCTGGTCACCGAGCGGGCGGCCGGGGCTATTTGCACGAACTTGGTCGAAAAGATAGCGAAGCTGAGTCAGACCCTCAAGAGCGGCGCCTTGCTGGACGAGAGCGGAAGCGAAGAGTGCCGCGGGTGCGACGAAAGCGGCCGAAGGTCGTGTCTGCCTTGCAATTATGGACCAAATATTTCGAGCGCCCTTCAGGTCGTTGTTGCGCACATGCATGACAAGCATAGCCGGCGCGACGGTGGATTGTGCTTCGGGTGTCATACCAGCGAAAGCATCACTCGCCACAGCCGACATGCCTCTGTCCGCAGCTGAGGAACAGATGTGTGCCAATGCAGCATCCTGAGCAGTACTGCTGAGCTGACTCTCGTTGAGCACCTTCATTGCCTGTACGTATTCCTTTTTGTTCACGTGACTCTTGACAGTAGCTTGCGTCGTGGCGTCTCGAGCCTGCTGTAGACCAGGGTTGGAGTCCGAGAAGCTACTAATGATCTTGCCAGTAAAGCGTTCGGCACCTGCGGGCTTGTCGCAGCCAAGGTAGCCTTCGACGACAGCAGCGTAAACCTCGTTGTCTGCTCGGTTGACAAGTGTGAACTTACCATCATTGTCCTGAATGGCAAGGTTCCTGTATTCATTATAGCATTCAACAGCGCTGACGAGGTCCCCCGAAGCCGCAAAGGCCTTGATCATGGGAACAAAGGTCGACGCGATCGGCGTGACCTTGCTCTTTTCCATGTGAGAAAAGACACGGAGCATGTTGTCGACCTCTCCGGATTCGGCATGCGCTTGGAGTAGACTTTGGTAAGTCTCAGCAGCAAACACCATGTTTTCCGGACTGGCAGCCGCGGTTCTGAAGATCTTGCTTGCGTATGCCAGGACGTCCTCGTCGATGGATATCTCAAGTTCCGTGTCAATGCTGGGAAAGAGGAACTTGTCAGCATCTTGGAAAGCCGCATATCGGAGCTTGTTCTGGGCGAGTTCTTTCTTCATGCCAAGAACCTCAATAGCTCGGACTGCAAGGATTTCGAGAACCAACGTGTATGTGCCAGTGTTAGGGGAAACTCCGCGGCGGAGCATGTCTCCATATACGTCCAAGACCTTGGGAACAATCTGGTGGCGCTGTACCGGCAGGTGGTAAGCAGCCGTGATCAGAACATTGTAGGCCTGTGCAGTCGGGACGATTCCATCGCGAAGCATGGCCTCAAATACGGCTGGTATTTCGCCATAGTTTGAAGTCTCGCGGAGGTCCGAGAGGCGAGTAGTGTACAGATCGACTTCGCTCGACGAAGATGAAAAGGTAGGAGTAGATAAGACGCCGGGTGTCGAGGATCGGACATCGGAGTGGTAAGCAGAGGCTTCGTCCATGGCTTTCTGGGCCTCAGGGGCCAGAACGGCTTCCAAGCCATCGCCTTCAACAGATATACGTTCCAATTCCTCAAAATGTTTGCTGGCGATCAAGTCACGAATTTCCTTGCTGACGTTTTCGACAGCAATTGCTTCCGTGGCAACATCTTCAACTTCCTCGATGGTAGCAGCCGCATCTGCACGAGTATCGTTCTTGGATCCCTCGGCCGGTGTACCAGCAGGGCCAAGTCGCTTCGGAAACTGAAACTGTTTCCATTCTCTTTCTCCTCCAAGCTGCTGTTTCTGCCAAGCTGCGAGATAATCACCAAGATGTCCTTCCGGTGCAGCAGAACTTCCAACACTTTCCGCCACACTCCCCGACGCCGCCTGTGTCGAGAAGGCCTTGACGAGCTCGAAGCTGGGGCGGGTCGCATTGGTATCACGGCGACGGTGAACGAAGTTGGTCAACGGGTTATTGGTAGCGGCATAACCAGACTGGCTGGCATGGAAGAGCGTTCCTCCATTGTGGCCGAGAGCTTTGATGACGCTCTGGCTCTGGGTACGAGCGCTCTGGAATACTTTGTAGACCATGGCGCCTATTGTAGGGTTATCATCTGCGGGAGGAGGTTAATGAGCTCCGTTAGCGAAGACGGAGCTTGCGAGTGAGTGGCGCGTTTATCGAATTCGAGGCCGTTGGATAGACCTTGACTCGAGGTGGAGTGAGTGGTGGAGACTCCCGAGGTCCACAAAGCGGTCAGCTAAGGAACGACAGAAGGTAAAGACTGGCGAGTTGGAGAGCAGTGGTGTGAGTAACCAGGTACTCCAGGGCGGTCTCGTGCTGTAGATTAGTATGTGGTAGTAGGAAGCGGCAGAAGATGCTGGCAAAAGTGACAGGCAACAGCTCGCAGCTCAAGATGATGACTCTGCACGAAAAGTAGTCGGGGCGCACGGGCCATCTCGGTCCAAAGTCAAGCCCGAAGCTCGTCCCGGGTTCGACGACGTCCCTAAACTTTACGTCTCTGTGCGCACGACCACTTTACCCCTTGTCGGCTCGCCGACGTCGACTACGATTGGTTTGCCCCATCTAGGGCCTAGTTTCATGATGGACAGTTGGTCCATGTTGGGGCTTGTGGCGAGTGGACGGTGGAAATGAACAACGACCGACCCTGAAATTGCGACTACCGGCCAAATGTTCTTGGACGAATGTTGTGCCACGCGATCTCGGATCATAATTGCATGGTTCGAAGGAAATGTGCCGTTCGAACTATTGTCGTATTCTTGCATGCATAGATGGAGCTGTCTCGCGTGGCACAGCATGGCTGAGAGCGATTGAGGCATTTACCTTGCTCCACACAATCCGGGGTCATGTAAAGTCCGTAGCGAAGAAGCCGCTCTCAGCTGAGGTATGTTTGCCGGCAAATCCTCTAGTTCATCCTACATCTGCCGGGTAATGTGTCAGCACGGCATGGTCCGTAATGACGGAACTCAATCCGCTGAATGGGGCGAGCACGAGAACCTCAACCTCGAGTGTCAAATTTATCAAACTGAATCTCCGCGCTGGTATCTTGTGGCGCGCGTAACAGTGATAGAAAATGCTCATGGTGAGGGCAATCAATGGATCATATTCCACCGGACGTCTGCAGTGAAATTGAATACCGCGCAGATTTTGGGTTGAACTTATTTTTATTGTGAAAAGTATTCGAAATCTGGACCAGACCGGATTCACTCGACAATCAAGAAAGGTCTCGAAACCCAACGAGAAAGAAAGTCGAGAAACGAGATGAAAGCAGACTCATGCAACTAGACAATGCTTGCCACGGGTGCTAAGATCATGCCATACCCGGAAAAAAAGCCAAGCGGCTCAAATTCATGCCCCTCAAGAAAATTGAAGCCTTGAATGAGTGTCCTCTTCATCAAACTCAGCTCATAGCTACCACAATTCAAATAAATTGCTCTTCAGATAGTAACACGACTTGATGATCTAATATGTCATCAGCGATCCCCGCCTCCGCAGTCTCCGCCCCTGGCAAAGTCCTCCTCGCGGGCGGCTACCTCGTCGTCGATCGCGCCTACACCGGCCTGGTATTTGGCCTCAGCGCGCGCATCCACGTCCACATCGCCGACATCCCAACCCCAGAAGGCGTCAGTCTATCTGAAATCGTCGTGCAGAGCCCTCAATTCCGATTTGCGGAGTGGAGGTATTCGTATCGACTCGCGGAGGGGGAGAGGGGGGTTGGCGTCGTACAGCTGAAAGGGTGAGTTGATGACACTTCCCCATGCTTTTGCTTTGTGCTACCTCAGTGATGAGATCTACGGTGTGGCTTCAGGAGCCTTGTAGATCGATCAACGAGATGTTCGTTCAGTGTTACGAATGAGTTGTCGTAATTAGTGATTCTCACTCAATGTGCTGATTGTTCAGATACTCGACGTCGGATCAGCCGCGGAATAAATTCGTCGAAACCGCTCTACAATATGCCCTCACATACGTCTCTTCATACTCCTTCTCACACATCAAATCCGCATCTGTGACCATCCTAGCGGACGCCGACTACTACTCCCACGCCGACACCGCCACGCCAAACGAAGCCAACCCCTCCAGCCGATTCCAGGACTTCAATGTCGCCCTTTCAGATGCACACAAGACTGGTCTCGGTTCATCAGCGGCACTGGTCTCATCCTTCATCGCCGCCATTTTGACCCATTTCCTACCAAAGGAAGTTTTCGATCTGAGCATGACTGAAAGTCGGAAGCGGCTGCATAATCTTGCACAGGCAGCGCACTGTCAGGCTCAGGGCAAAGTCGGCTCGGGTTTCGACGTTGCGGCCGCCGTTTTCGGATCGTGCGTGTACAGGCGGTTCTCGCCTTCGGTCTTGGACGAGGTAGGCAGTCCGGACTCTCCTAAGTTTGTCCAACGGCTTGCGGCGCTCGTCAATGATGAGGCTGGGACGGTATGGGATACCGAAATCATGGACCAGGCTGTCCAGATGCCCGAGGGTCTCAAATTGGTGATGTGCGACGTCGACTGCGGAAGCGAAACGCCAAGCATGGTCAAACAAGTGTTCGCCTGGAGGAAAGAGAATCCCGAAGACTCGAAACGGATGTGGGATACGCTGCAGGAGGAGAACAATTGCTTAGCGCTGGAGTTGAAGACTGCTACGAAGTCTGGGTTGAAGAATGCCGGGACAAGTGAGCTGAAGCACTCGTTCCAAACGTGTCGACAGTTGATCCGTGAAATGACCACCAAGTCTGGGGTCCCGATCGAGCCACCGGTGCAGACGGATCTACTTGATGCGTGCAGTCAGGTACCTGGTGTTGTTGGTGGAGTCGTCCCTGGTGCTGGAGGGTATGACGCTCTGGCGTTGTTGATCGAGGATAAGCCGGGCGTTCAGGAAGAGTTGGAGAAGTTGCTTGCGACATATAAACCAAAGATACAGGACAATGGTCCGCAAATTGGCAAGGTCAAGTTGCTTAATGTGATACAGGAGATGGAGGGCATCAAGAGAGAAGACATCAGATTGTACGATGGCTGGACAGGTCGACACGACTAGATTGCAAAGGTACAAAAGTTAGAGTTTTGAACGCGACGGTCTGAATGATTAACGATTTATTTGCAACAGCGCATCCCGGACACAACTTGCCTGCGAGCTGCACCATGAACCACTCGTATGTTGCTGGTGAGGAAGGAATGTGGCCATTGCGGCAGTATTTGCGCATTTCTATCCACGTACATAGTCGCGTTGTCATCACCTCCACGTGTCGCATGAACCAATCGACTCGCGAACTTGCATATTTGGCAGCGAACAGCAGCATGGATGTGGAGAACGGCGGCTTGTGGCACCGGCCAGGCGTGGGAACGTCATTACCGTTGTCGTCGTTGATCAAAGTTGGCACGAACCCGAGTCTTCGCCTGCTGGTGGTAGTCAGTACACGGGTGTACCTACGTTTTCTGGAATCTTGAATAGGCGAAGCGAACATCGCACGTCAGGGTCATCCTCACGCGTACGAATCAGCGGATTGTCATGCATAATACTTCCAAGCAAGATTAGCAAACTCTGGAGTCGATCGTGATCCGTCACATAAGTAGATGTGTATAGTAGCTCGCAAAGAGAGGAATAGAAGGTGGCCATGATCCCTGCGTCGATCGGCTTTCCTTGAGGATGCCGGGTGAGGCTCGAGCACTCGTGCTGTTCCTGCTTGCATATCGTGAGACTTGAACCATACGAACACTAATCTTCTTCCTTCTCACCACACCCCATCTGCCATCGCCCTCCTTGTTGCCAGACATTCCAGCCATTCAACAGTCCTGATCTTTTCTGTCTTTTGCTCACCATTTAGGGTCGTGAATCCTTCCTGCTTTGCAACTACGTCGGGCGTTTCTATTGCATCCCATTTCCACTCCGCCTCGTTTCCCCAGTTCCGCCGCCGTTCTACGACTTGCACAGCCATTGGGTGTTGTGTGCTGGACGTTGGCAAATCTTGGCCAGGTCCACGCGACAAGCAGCCCCTCGACTGCAGCGACAGTACACACTGCCCACATTGTGAAGTCATACCTCAGTCCGAGTAGTGCATAAGCCGCCGTCATCGACATCTCGTCGCTTCATCCATCCCGACATCAAGTTGGGCCCTCGTTTCCTGATCCACGGATAGTATCAACGGGCGACCGAAACCATGTCCAGCACAGAAATACCTGCTGCGGCCACGACAGCGAGACAAGAGGAGGCTCCCGAGTCGGCCGAGGCAATCGCAGACAGGATACTGGGCACCACATCCACATCGTACGAAATGACAAACTTTGCCTCCACACAAGCGAACGCGGGCACGTCTTCGTCCGCGCGGTCGCCCGGTCCGCTCCCTCAAATCGTTAGCCCGAGTGGTAATGTCGCTGCTGTGGCACCCGCTGTTATGGATGTCGAGGCCGGGACTGTCGCTGCTCCGCTTGCGGATACTGCGTCGGAGCCATTGAGCGGAACGCTCGGGAATGGGCCTGTTTCTCCGTCGGATATCGTGAGTCGGGCGTTGATCATCACCATCATCATACCGTCGACAGACTCGAGACATAGGTATGTCTTGGACGATGCGTACCTCACCAGACGCAATGTATCGCCACCGGAGGGGATCATTACCAATATTACTGTATACCAATTGAAAGAGCTTATTTACCGAGACTGGCGACAAGACTGGGAGGCAAGGCCCTCAAACCCCAGCTCAATTCGACTGATCCACATGGGGAGAATGCTTGAAGACAACCATCTTCTCCGAGGTAAGCGCTGTCCGCACAGAACTTGTTATCTGGTCTTTGTACTAACAGGACGCAGACAACAGATTTCAAGTTGGAGAAGCGCCACATGTTGTACATATGAATGTTCGACCCGAGCTCACAGAAGAGGAAGACGGCGGTAAACTCGGCAAGACGACTTCGCGAGCCAGAAGCAGACGACAAGCCGACGACGGGGAGGAACGAACCCCGGGCTGCCGGTGTGTGTTGATGTAGGGAACTATTTACTGTCGTGGATTGATTGCAGTCATTGGGACGCTACTTGGCGTTATGAGCTTGCTCAATGCTCTCGGCTAAATGCTCTCCATTGGGGTTTGTAACGGCATATCACTGGCGTACGAGTGCTTTGTTGGTTGGGTTGTGCTTGGGAGTTTGCCCAGGCATGGGTTTTGGTGACATGGCTGAGAGTTTGTGAAAGCAACAAAAGGGAGCAACGAGTGAGCCTTTGATTTTGTCACAGTCGGTGTACATATAGAGGATGCATGGAGGACACAGATTCCTCATCCGTTAATTTGTATCTCTACCAATCAGGTTATGATGCAGATGTCATTGCTTGCTTCGACTCCGTGAATGCTCTGCATTCTTTATTCGTGCCAGGCAGCCGGCCTTTAGCTCGGCAGCCAGTCTAGAGCAAAACCATGAGTTCTTGTCTCCGCTGGTCTTCGGACAATGCGAAAAGCACGTCCTCAAGCCTCAGGCTCGCCCGCATTAGCTCTCATAACAGCTACTCAATCACCACCTCAAACCTGGCTCATACCAACCCTCGCCTCCATCTTCGCATGCATCCCCAATCCCTCCCCCGCCTCGCCCCGATAAATATCCTCCCACTCAACCCGTTCATCCCGTCCCTCCAGCACATCCCCGTGCACCCCCTCGCTTCCTCCCAATACACCAGCCCTATACTCGCCCCCTCTAACAATCTGTAATTCCATTCCGCGTCTGATAGGTTCCGCCATACCAAACTGTCGTCGAAGTCCTTCCATCTTTAGGTTGTGTTGGGTTGCGCGCCAGTGCAGGAGACGAGTCTCGAGGGGGTGCGTGGAGGATGGGGAGGCGAGGTGTGTGTGGGGTGAGGTGGTGGCTGAGGTGTTGGGGCTGGAGGAGAGCTTGCTGCGGAGGGTGTCATGGAGGCCGGGAGCAGAGGGGGCGTTGTGTGTGGTTGCGAACTTGGTTGAGGAGGTGAGATTGCTGGTGCTGGTTGGGTGTGAGGTTGATGGGGCGATGCGCATGTTGGAGGACTAGGGAGGGTTAGTTTGTGGATTGTCGGAGGATGAGAAAGCTCGACGTACCATCTTGAAGTTCTTTACTTGAGGGTGAGGTTCCGTGTAGGATAGGTGTCTTGCGGTTGAGAAGTGGAGATGTTGGAGCTCGTAGCCTTAGCTTGCTGCGTTCTGAGATGCTTGACGCAGCTTCCAGATGCCTGGCGGCGATACTACACGAGTAACTCCGGCTGCGGCTCCAACTCACGGCTTGGCGTCGGTACTGAGGCAGCTGACCTCATGCACCAATGAGCATGTGTCTGGAGCTATAACACGTTCAGTTGATATCATTTGACGTTTCCAGACCCCGTCAAGCTTCATAGATCCTTAGATCTGAGTTTGGGAGAAGCTCGCCATCATGTCGGGCCAGTCAAGAGAGCAGGTCTTTCCCACACGGCAGACGCTGGGTGCCATGAAGAGTAAGCTCAAGGGAGCAGAGACAGGTCACAGTCTATTGAAGAGAAAGAGTGAAGCTTTGACAAAGTACTTTCAGCGTCAATTTTGAACATTTGTATCTGGATACTGACACCTTGCAGGCGTTTCAGAGGTACCTACCAATCCATTCCGACAATCAGAGTGCAAGCTCCGAAAGCAATCAAAGTCTAATCACATTGTGTATTATAGAGATCACCCGCCGTATCGACGAAGCCAAAAGAAAAATGGGCCGTGTCATGCAAATTGCCGCCTTCTCCCTAGCCGAAGTAACCTACGCCGTCGGCGGCGACATCTCCTACCAAGTCCAAGAATCCGTCAAATCCGCCCGCTTCCGCGTCCGCACAAAGCAAGAAAACGTCTCCGGCGTCTTCCTCCCCGCCTTCGAATCCTTTACCGCCGAAGGGGCCAGCGATTTCGCGCTAACGGGTCTCGGCCGCGGTGGCCAGCAAGTACAGAAATCACGCGAGACGTACTCGAGGGCGGTGGAGACGCTGGTCGAGCTTGCGAGCTTACAGACGGCGTTTGTGATTTTGGACGAAGTTATCAAGGTGGTGAATCGACGAGTTAATGCGATTGAGCATGTTATCATTCCGAGGACGGAGAATACCATCAAGTATATCAATTCCGAGCTGGACGAGTTGGATAGGGAGGAGTTTTATCGACTGAAGAAGGTTCAAAACAATAAGCAGAGGGATCAAGATGCGGCGGAGGCGAAGGAGGATGAGGAGGCAGAGGATGGGAAGGCAGAATATGAGGAGGCAGAGGCCGATGCCAGGGCGGAGAAGGGAGAGGAGAATGGGGCGGACATTTTAGGCGAACAGGAAGACGAGGATGTCATCTTTTGAGCGCGAGAATGAAGTAATGAACTCAAAAATGAACTCGACATTCTACGAGCTCAGTATCTATGGCGTCGCAATCCAAAAGATTTTATTCCAAAAATCCGCCCCCGTTGTTGTCGCCATCCCCGAGCTCCCGCCGCCTTCGACTCCCACAGCACTAAGACCTCCTTTTCATTGTAACCCGGCCAGCTACTCGCCAACTTCAGATCAAGTAGCAGCAACAGATGCTAGACCGGCAACGGAACGATGAAACCGGCAAAACTTCAAAGTTACAGTGAAGGGCCAACCATTCTTGTTTTGCCTTATCCAGCTCCCGGACCAGATTTCTTTTGAATCTGTGACCATAATGGTTGAGCTTTGAGATAATAAATTTTTGAGGAAGGGGACCGCCTATCATTCACACGTAATTATGAGCACCTTGGTGATTTGGCTTCGATGAACGTCGTAAAGCTTTATATAGCTTAAGTTATGTTGCGCAAAAGCTTGAGAGTTGTTACACGCAGTTGCATCCGCGCAGAACGCCTGATCACTTTGTCAGGTGATTATGCAGGGATGCCTTTTTCCAAATGCGTTTCTCAAATCGTTGACATGCACTGCTCAACATTGACTGCATAAAGCTACGCGTTGTTGTACTTCACCATGCATCCTTGGTAGTGGGCGTTAATGTTGTTGTGCAGTCGATTGCGTTGCTCACATGTAGATCGTCATGTTGAGGATCTACCTCGGGTTGTCTACCGTGTCTACCTGCATCCAATACACATTCAATGTCAACTTGCCTCACATACACAAGTCTTGTGTGAGCCCTACAGAAGTCTTACGCAAGCCTACGCTATCAAGCAGCATGCAGCGATTGGAATAATTGGCTGATTGAACTTTGCTGCGGATGCTGGGAAATTACCTTTGTCGACAATTGGGAACCACACGAGTCTTCTCGAAGCTAGCCATGTCGCAGCCTTGCATGTCGGACGACTTTCGAAAGGTGCTATTGGAGCTTAATCAGAATCCTTATCCGAGTGTGCCAAATCCTATTGGTTGCCATAGAAGAGCATCTGTTGCCTGCATCATTCGATTCAGGTCGAATGGCGAGAAAGCGCGACAAACTGACGATTGCTTGACGGGATCGGTACAAGAGCGGATTCAAGCCTTCTTCCAACAGGAATGGGTCCAGAGCGCGGAACCCGAGATCCTCTTCATCAGACGAGCAGCTCGACAAGGCGATCGATGGACATCACAAGTTGCATTGCCAGGAGGCAGACGGGATCCTGAAGATGCGGACGATCTTGCCACCAGCATTCGTGAAACTGCAGAGGAAGTCGGAATCGACCTGCATTCGGAAAAGGTCATTCAGGTGGGAAACCTACCCCAAAGGATTATAACTACAGAATGGGGAACTACGCCTCTGATGGTGCTTGCCTCGTTTGTGTTTCTCGTTACAGATTCAGCTCTGCCTCCGTTGCAGCTACAACCTACAGAGATTGCCTCTACACATTGGGTCCCAGCGCGTACGCTCATGGCACCGTCTCTGTGGACTTATGAAAAAGCGAATGCGTCAGATCGATTCGCAAAGCGTGGTGGTATGCTACTGAAGTACGGCATGCGAGCCATCCTTGGGGATATGCTCTTTGGAGCTGTTCGACTGGTACCGTCTGAGAGCGTCTACTCGACAACACTCCCGGGGTTCATCCCGAAGGAGTCCACAATGAGTGTTCTCAGGAGCGAAATTCCCTCACTACTTTTCCCTCACTACCCTGTCCCCGGTGGCGCAGACAAGCCGCTTCTGCTGTGGGGTTTGACTCACGGTATTGTCATTGACTTGTTGAGGCTGTTGCCATCTTCCAATGTTTTGTCGTCGTGGAGATGGCCGACTTTCTCTGCCCCGGATGTGCGGTTCATGGTCTGGCTTGTCAGTCGACGGTTTCGAAAAGACAAGCTCAGAGGAGCCGTCGACACTATCGAGGGACCGTACATGGTAATTGAGGAAGGTTTCGCCTCGAAAGATGACCCGTCGGTTGATCCCCCTAGTGGTACGATACAAGCCAAGAAAGGGGCTCCGCAACACAGCGCCGTGCATTATATGCTACACGGATATTTTCAGCTCATACGACGAGGGTTGTGGATGTCGTTGGTGTTGAGATTTGGAGTCGGTCTAGTGGTCGGGCTGTACGCTTTCAAACGGATCATGAAGCGTAGTTAGATAAATACGTTACTTTTATTCATCAGTCGTTCTCAATCACTGCGCCGACGCCGTTGGGTATTGTCTTGTGCTTAACCGCCCTGCCTATTTTGGCTCTTCATTATTCGCCTGATCCAGCTTGAAGCCCTCACTTCGTGCTACCAAGCTTTTGTAATAATCCACAAGTACCTCTGGTTGCGGTACAATCCGCCAGTCTATCCTCCAGAGCAGCTCCAGTTCGAGCAATGCCAGTTCCTTGATGCTGACTCCGCCTACTCTTGCATATGTTCCGTTTGTCCAAAAAGCATCACTCAGTCCTTTGCTTGCCACAGTTGCGCTAGCGATGAGAAAGCGATGAACCGTGAGGCTCGATATTGTAAATGCTGGGTATAATGCGCAAAGTTTGTCGATGTAGTATACCATGCTGAGAAGGATCGGAGGACTCAGGGTTGCATGCGTTGCCAAACGATGAAGGTAGTCCAGAACACTAATGGCAGGAGGAACTCGCGAGTGAAATCGGGTGAGTCCACCTTCTTGTAACGGTAAAGGATCATTAATCCGTATGAGGTCGATGAGCATCTCACAAATCACCTGTACCAAGTCGGGTACGGGGCAGTTTTCGTACTCCAATGGTAGCGCTCGAGGGCCAGTATTCGACTTGGTGCGTTTCGCCCCCGTGTCTGTGCTATCTGCGCTATCTGTGCTGTCCGCATTCTCTTTCCGTTTTTCATCGTCCTTTTTCGAATTTCGTCGCTGTGATGGGGTCGCTCTCTTGTCTGATAGATCGTCCGATTGGAGCTCCGATGATGTTCGTTTGAGTGTCCCCGATACCGGTTCATTGGCCCCTCCCGGTTTCATCTTCGACCTAGACGAGGACACCCTGGAGAGATCTCGAGCGCGCTGGTGCTCATGATCGGAGGTGAAATCGCCGGTCGACGCTTTGGTAAGATCGTGGGAGGGCGGTTGCTGCGTGCTGTTCTTGGAGGATGAGATGTCTTTGGAGGGGGATGAGGCTGACTTGATCATCGCTCGGCGAGTGTTGATACACGCCAGTTTGTCGTGCAGGCTGGTAAGAAAGGTGTAACAGACCGCAGGAGTGACATGGTGTGGAAGTGTGATGGACAGCTGAAAGCGTGACGGGCCGGGCCTCACATCAAAGTAACATGTTCCGAATGCGTAGTGTCGTGGAGAGGGCCGGTAAAGATTGAGGTGTGATGTGGAGCTTGAAAATGCTTTATTGCATCGACCGAGCCGGTGGGCGACGCTTTCCCATGCGCGAAGTCTGCCATGTCATAGGCTACACTGCGGACCCGCCAACTCTCCTACTGCCATGCAACCACAAAATGATCATCGACAGCTCCGGCGTACTGGTCGAGCTCAGGCAGCCCACGTCTCTTGAGCGACAAATTAATGCTTTGAAGGTACTCAAGCATGACATTGTCGGCAACCGAGTCCGCAAAGAAGCATGGAAAAGCTCCGGGGTGTTGGACCTACTTGCTGCCATACTCGTCTCTCCGTCTGTGAGCTCGTCTACATGGCGCGGCGACGAAGGCAAGGTTATTCTGCATGCTGTTACAATAGTTGGGAGTCTCGCATATGGTGTGTTCTCTGGTGGTTTTGGTCGTTTCTGGCTGACAAGTGTAGGGGAGCCTGATTCTGTACGAACGTTGGAAGCTTCACATCTTTTTGGTGGACTAGTAAGAGCTTTGGAAGCCGTGAGGGTTAATACATCAATCGTGCTTGCGGCGCTCCGAGCGCTGAACAACATTGCCGACTCGATTGCATTATGCGCCGACGAATACGATGATCAGCCGTTCGCTGCGGCCATTTACTCGGACAGCGGGATGAGAAATCTCAGACAAATCATCGAGCTGGACAATACCAACAGAGAGAGCGTCCTCGCGGCTCGGTTGCTGTCCAAGACTTGTGTCACCGAAGCTCGTCGAGTCCAGTCGGTCTCTCATGGGATTTTGGATGCTTTGGCTTTGGCTGTAAGGAAACCAACCCGATCCTCGGCACCGAGTTCTCTGGTCTTGCGAGCTATTGCTACGATCATCTCCGGTTCGCCAGAAAGATCATATCGCTTTGCGGGTCAGACTCGGGGAATGATATCGTGGCTACTCGAGCTGATCAGGAAAGAGTCGGAATCTGTCCGATTGATGGCGATATGGCTCGTTACAATCTTGAATCACTCGGATGCCAGGGTTGCTGCATCGATGGTGCCTATGCTCGTTCAAATGCTCGAGCCGTCGAACCACGCACCGTCGGAATTTTATCCCAACGATGAGCGACAATTAATGGCCGAAGCACCAAGTATACTGGCGATACTGGTCTCCGAGGATGAGGCGCTACAAGAGGCTGCGTTTGAAGCTGGGGCTGTTGCGAAGTTGGCAAAACTCTTACGGCAAGCTAACGAGGCAGTTCCCAAAGATCGATCCAAAGCGTTCTGGCATCCTACGAAAAGCGCCAGCACGTCGGGAACATCCTTGCCGCCTGCGTTGTTTGATCAGTGGACGTTCCGTGAGGCGCTGTTGCAGGCTTTGGCGGCCATTACATCGAAGAATGACGAATACCGCAAAGCGGTTGTTGATAGCGGAGCTGTCGTTCCGATGGTGGAATGTCTGAGACCGTTGGACCGACAAGAGACGCCTGTGGGGAACCCGGTTCCGGTCCTTCTCGCTGCGTGCGAGGCGGCAAAAGCATTGTCGAGGTCTGTCAGCACATTGAGGACAAGGCTGGCCGATGCAAACCTTGCAGCCCCGTTGGTACTACTCGTCAGGCACCCGAACTTGGAGGTGCAAATCGCCGCCACTGCGGTTGTTTGTAACATAGTCCTGGAGTTTAGCCCCATGCGACAGGTATGTTTGGAGGATGTTGGGTGAGTTGCGCTGACTTTCACAGGCTGCTGTCGAGGCTGGCGTGATTCGCCTGTTGTGCGAGCACGCACATTCATCCGATGCGCGGCTGAAGCTTAATTCGCTATGGGCGTTGAAGCATGCCATTCACAGTGCGCCGGATTCCATCAAGCTGCAGTGCATGGAAGGGCTGGGTCCCGGCTGGCTGAAACAAGCCCTCGACCAAGGCGAAGAAGAGGTACACATGATCGGCAGCCCCGGCGACGACGACCATGCGATCCGAGAGCAAGCATTGGGGTTTGTGCGGAATTTCATCGCCGGCGACGGCTTTCAAGAGATGATCGACTACATGATGCAGGAAGTCGGGCAGGAACGGCTCTTTGCGCTGCTGGCGAACTTGTTGTCGTGCGACGACGGCGAGGTGTTGTCTGCACTGTACATATTGTGCAATCTGGCAGCGAGCACGCCGCGGCACCGGCAGATCTTGGTCACGCAGAGCAGTCTGTTGAAGCTGGTGGGCCCGCTGTTTCAGCACCCTCGCGCCGAAATCCGGAGCCAATGCGTGTGGCTGATCATCAACCTGACATGGGCCGAGGACACGGACGACCGGCTGAACTGCAAGGCGCGCGCGTTTGAGCTGCGGAAGGTCGGCTTGACGCAGCGGCTGGACAAGCTGGTGGATGATGTCGATCTGGACGTGCGGGAGCGCACCAAAACGGCCATGCATCAGTTGAATGTGATGCTTAGGTGATCATGAATCGATTACGTTTTGCAATGATTGTGCTTGCATTCGTGAGCTGTGCTGAAGTGTTCAGGGGACTGCTCGTTGAACTGTGCTGGGAGGTACCGGCTGAGGTGGTGAGCGACGTAGTGTCTGTGGTGGTTGGCGACGTACTCTCTGTGGTAGTGTGAGGGCTGTTGATTATGGTTTTGGCAAGGTATGTTGTGGGATACTGGCTACGATACTGGTCAAGATGGTGTGCAAAGTACGGACCGAGACTATGGTCCCATCAATTCATCTTCACTCACTATCACTAAGATCATCAATAGCTTCTCCGCGACCAAGCTTGCTTGCATCGCTTCCAGCAGGTGTCCCGTTTTCATGAATGTTTCCTTGTCGTTATCAGCGTCGAACTGGACAATCCAGGCCAAACCTTCGTACTCGTCCTTAAGCTCACTCTTCTCGAATTCGAAGTTTTCTTGCGAGTATCACCAATCTCCGTAACAAGACGCCGCTCGAATTCGGCCTCGAGCTGTTTGACGAGAGCATCGCGATCTCGCTGAGCTGCCTTCTCGAACCGGGATTTGTCCTCAGCGCGGATCGCGGCTGTTGTCGATGCAGCAGACGATCGCGCATTCTCCAAGTTCCGCTCGTGCTGCTTTGTTAGGGCGCCAATGTTGTCTTTTAGACCGGAAAATTCGCTCTCCAAGTTGATGATTTTCTGCTTCGTGGAATTTACGGCAGCGGCGGTGGCAGCTCGTGCGGTGGTGGTGGCAGCTTCGCTCCCCGAGAGTTGTTGCTTTAAGCCTTTGACCTGTCCCTTGAGGCTGGCTTCGGATGTCTCAAGGCCCTTGATCGTTGCTAAATGTCCGGTTATAGTACGCTCGAGGCGCTCAGCCTTGGTAGCCGACTCTGTCTGGAAGGTTTTCAATTGGTTAGTCAGGTCTTGGATGGTCGAAGCAAATGCAGATGTGTCTTGGTTGACTAACGTGTCAACCCGATCTTGTAAGAGATTCTTCTCTTTGTTGAGAGTGCTGACGTTTGAATTGGCAGCGCCGAGCTTCTCGGTCAGCTCACCGATTGTTTCGTCCTTGCAAATTTCCGATCTGACCTTGACAATAAACGTCCGTCCGGTTGGAGCCAAGCAACACGGCTGACACCAAAGTCGAAAACCAGCCGCTCACCATCAGTCATCTGGCAGACCTGACCATCCTTCACATGTACGGTTGGAAGGTTTTGGTTGCGGAGCTGCCTCACGAAATGCTCTGTGGTGTCAGGATAACGTGCTGCAGGTTTCAGAACAGTATTGATTGATTCAGACAAGGGTAGAACCTCGATCGAGGTTTTCTGTACCCCGAATTGCTCAGGGGCACGCTAAACCCGAATTGAAAGGATAATTTACATGCAGTATACCAGACAAAACACACAGTTCGATACAGGATCTGCCAAGTTGCAGTATCTGACGAGGCTGGTGATGACGCCACCCTCTTGCAGCTGTCGCGCAAACTCGGCTCTCATTTGGCGGACCTCGGCTTTCTGTGAGTCCAATATCGCATTGGCCTGGATGCGTGCTTGTTCTGCCGTCTCGAGATGCTTTTGTTTATCTTCGAGTTTCTGAGAGAGCTGAGGTGCTCATATTTATTTATAGAGACAGGATGTTCACGAAGTGCGTGACAGGGGATCAACGTTGACAATGGAGAGGACTGATCACTCGAAGTTATCGCCTCTATCACACGTCAGGAGACAAAGGAAGGAAGGTTATGACATATCTGAGAGAGCTCACAGCAGCGCGAGGCAATCACTTTGAGTACTGATGACCCAAAGTGATCGTCTCGCGCTGCTGTGAGACAATGAGAGAGAGAGAGAAGAAGAGAACTGCAATGAAATAGTAAAAGCTGGGTCACGTGGTTGGGTTGATGTGAATGTGCAGGAGTCACACAAGGTTGAGTGAAGTAGCATGACCGTAGCCGCGCTGAGTGAATGGACCCCACGAGACAGCAGATTGGGAGATGCGTTCCTATGCAGAGCTGGGAGATCGTATGAAGAGAGGCGGCGAGAGCATACTTTATACCTGAGAGAGCCCGTGCTGGGCATCAACTTGTCTCCGACGACGGACACAATTCATCCATGCGCTGTCGGTCAGTGCATGTTTACCATGTGTCCGATGACGGGCGTCATTGATACGGTCGAGTCCGCAGCCAGTCAGGTACGCCTAAATGCAGGCAAACATGACGAGTGAGTTTGGGTGCAACATCTGAAATTCCACATGCAGTTGTTTCTTTCTATTGTTAACTATGGCTGGATGTGGTTCGCTGTTTTGACAACAAAGCGCAAGCAGTTGACCATGAATCGATTACGTTTTGCAATAATTGTGCTTGCGTTCGTGAGTACTGCCTATGGTCTCATCAATTCGTTCTCGCTCTCGCTATCACTGAGATCATCAATTGCTTCTCCGCGACCAGGCTTGCTTGCATCACTCCCGGCGGGGACTCCGTCACCATCATCGTCCATATCCATTCCGTTCGAATCGGTTCTCGCCGCGTCGTCACCAGATCCGTTGCTTCTCTCCCCATCTTCATCGCCCACGCCTCCATCGCCGTCGTTGCGTTGCGGCGAGCCAACAGTTCCACCCGCCCGCAAGATACTCTTCGCTTTGAGCAGTCTTTCTCTGCGTTCTTCAAACGATAGATTGGCAATACCGTCGGACCTGAATTGGAACGGTAATTGTAGAATTTTGCTGGTATCTTCGAATGCAGCGCGAGCCTGCCTCAATTGCGCACGGAATAGACCAAGATCGTCGGCGGTGGCTCGAGGCGACTGCGGTGCTTGTGTGCTAGAAGAGCTCGCGCTGGCCCGGCTCAGTTGGGCGTTCAAAGGCGATTCTTCTTTGAAGGCTCTAGCTAGGCCGGCTCGCGCGACCAACTTGGTACGCCTTCTCAGCTTCTCGACAATGTGTGGGCAGTCTGTTGTCTTCCAGCCTGTTGCGGTCTCGACGAAGACCCTGACGCCGTTCTCCTCGGACATGGTCCAGCCAGAAGGTGGTTCATAGTCGTCGGCTTGGCCGTGTAGGGCCTTCAAAGCCAACCTGATTTCCTCGGACTGCTTCGTGGTCTCCAAGGTACCAAGTCGAGGAAAGACGCGTCGATCTGTAAGCTCAACGTTGCGGGCAAGGTCATCGGCTCTGCTCTTCTGCTCTGCCTCGATGATCTTGATCAGTCGTTGCACGCTTTGCCATTCCTGGGCCAACTCCTTGCCTGTCGCGTCCTTTGACAACTTCAACGTCATCCACCGGTTGAACTCTGCCTTGATGTTGTGCTCCTCTTGCTGCTTCCCGCTCACACGCGCAGCAAGATCGTCAAGCTCTTGCTGATGCTTTGCAGATTGGTTCTTCAGGTTCTCAATCGCATCCGCCTGCCATGTATTCGCCGCGTGCGCGATCTTAGACCACAATCGGTACTCTTCGTTGATCTGCTCGTCCATGTCCGCATCAAACAATTCGTCCCAGGCTGCCTCGTACGGAGCCTCCTGTGCACTTGGATTACCACGCTGCACATGAAATGCGTTGCAGCCGGCCAGCTCAAGGCCCGTTGACCCGAGGAACGTCAGCATCGCCTCCATGACCATCTGCTGCTTCTCATAGTCCCAATTTTTGATGACCGCGTAGTGGCGGGACATAACGTAGATGTCGTCAAAATCCAATTTCAGAATCGCGTTGAGCAATCCGAAGATGTAAGTAGTGCCCTGGTTGAAGCGATACTGTGACGCTCGATCCACGATTGGTTTGCTTGTCATGCCGGCCTCCTGGACGCAGCGAACGATGGGAAGCAGTCGGGCGGTAGAATCGACGTCTCGGATGACCTCTTCAGAATAAGTACATAGCTGCTCAAGTTCCTCGGACCTGACATCCTGGGTATTCGGGTTGTTCGTGAGGTGCAAAGGATATGTCCATATGTATTGAGTCGAATCAAGCACTCTGTCGACATCTTCGCGCCATGCGTTGTAGCTCGTGTCTGTAATGTCCTTGTACCTGCGGATGAGGCTGATCAACCTTGTCGTCTGCTCGGGCGTGAGAAATCGACCCGACTGTTCGCTCAACCTTCCGTACGCATCGCGTTCAACCTTCGTCGCGAGGACACACAGGTATGCGCCGGGTCCCGATGTCGATGCAAGGCTCATCTTTCGATCCACGTAACCGCTGTTCCATTGTTCGTCTTGGAGTCGAGCGAGGGTGCCAAGAATAATGTTCTTCCATACTTCCCGTCTGTGCTGGTACAAGTAGATGCCGCCATCGTAATCGCCCTCGCTGAATGGGTTGCAGATTTTTTCCCAGGCTGTCGTGATACGTGCAGTGCGATCGTACATTGCATTCCACCAGTCCACGCACGCTTGTTCACCCGCGAGCGTGAAATACAGCTGCGTG